>QTSX02004341.1:0-341346 GCA_014839935.2 Entomophthora muscae
CCCCAATTGAATGGAGAAGAGCTCCCAAGTTGAATTTGATCAGAGTGGAACCTACTGGAATTCCTATCATTAGCATGTGTAGAAGATGACCAAAAAGATGGAATCTTCCCAAGAAGGGAGTGAAGTGGTTGAGAAGATAGTAAACACTGGTGTACCCCAAGACCAACCAGGGGGCCTTGGGGTGGATGATTGGTGGGAATCAAGCAGTTTCAACATAAGGGGCATTTCTTTGACGCAGACCAAAACAATACCAAATTGAGTCTTCAGATTTGTCAGTAGGAGTTGGTTCAGGGTTTTCAAAGTTAACATTTGCTTGTCCATAATTGATTAACACACACAAAGTCCAAATAAGGAAGATGAACTTCATGTTGTTGGGGGGGTAACCTTTATAATCTACTAATCAAGTGTTTAGAATTGAGAATATAGATTTATTGGGTTGATAGGAAATAAAGAAATTGTTGGAGCAATTTGATCAAGGGAAATTATTCAGTTTAAATACTGAAGTCAATTGGGGGAAGGCATCATAGAGTTTACCAGGCAGTCCTGCAGGTGTAGGGTAGAAAGTATTGCCTTGCAGGCATGCAGCAGGCTGCAGCCTGCAATGCAAGAAGAAGAAGTATTTTGGCTTATTGCAGTGCATTCTTCTTCTACACTGTGGTTTTGTTGACTATTGGGGGCCAGATGAATATTACTTCTCAAGCTTGGTTGATTTGGCTTGATTGATTGGCTTAATGGTTCTCCTGAAATTTCTGGGTGCAGATTGGAGCATTTGTTTGGGCTTTGATTGGGTAGTTTGATGGTTTTGGAGCTAAATTTAAATGCACTTTTGGTGCCGTTGTTGTTTACATCCTTGATTGCCTGTATTTTCGAATTTGAAATAGAATTTATATTCAATATTGAGTTTGAGCGTTTGCTTTTGCTCTGGCTTTTGTTTTTGTTTTTGAAAGCGCGTTCATTTATCAATTTTGAACGTGGATTCAAATTAATCATGTTAATTGAATTGGATTGTAAATTAATCCAATTTTCTGAATTTAAACTCTGTTTTAAATGATCCATTTGTGTCTTAAAAATCCCAGCAATGGAACAATGACTTGTGTAAGGGATAGAATCCCTTACACTAGCCTCTCCTAAGGCCTTGTCCTTTCCCTTTGCTTGGTGATATTGGTCTAATAGGTCCCGGCAGTTGGTTAAGTTTGCAATGGGTTCCCAGCTGTTTGATTCCATACCATAGCCTACCCATTTGATCAAGTAGTGTGGTTGGTTACGGACCATTTTGTCATCAATGATTTCTTCAACCTCCCATTCAGGAAGATGATTCATTACCAGAGGTGGGGGGTTCCATTTGGCCTGGGAGAGATCTTCTGGAGATCCGTGGTAGCAACTGAGAAGGCTGACATGGAAAACGTCATGGGCTGTGGATCCTTCCGGCAGGCAGACTTGGTAGGTCAGGGGGAAATCTTTTGTATTACTTCCAAGGGGCCTATCTTCTTGGGTCCCAACTTTTGGCATGGCCATTTGATGTGTAGGTTGCAAGCGTCTAGGAACACCAGGGATCCAGGAGGGTATTTTTCAGGCTCTCTACGGTGTCTGTCAGCAAACTTCTTATATGACTGAACGGATTTATTTAGTGTTTCCTTAAGTTTAGCTTGAATTGTGGAAAGATCATTTAGATGCTTGTTGACTTGTGGAACAGGGGTTGTCTCCACTTGAGAAGGGATCTCTTTGGGGTCATATCCATAGTTAGCCTTAAAAGGGGACATCCCAATGGATGTATGATGACTGGTGTTATAGGCTAATTGAGCTACCGGTAGGAGCTCAGACCAGTTGTTCTGTTTGGCATTGAAGTAGTTTTGTAAATAAGCCTCCAATACCTGATTAACTCTTTCCGTCTGTCTGTCAGTTTGGGGGTGGAATGAAGTGGAGAGGTTGGTCTTGACTCCTAACCCTTTCATCAGGCTAGACCAAAACTTGGATGTGAACTGGGTCCCTTGGTCTGAAACAATGTCATTTGGTATTCCATGATAGGCAAAAAAGTTCTTGAGGAGCATCTGGGCGGTCTCTTCTGCGGAGGCAGTGGAGAAGGGAATGAAGATACCATACTTGGTTAGGCAGTCCACCACCACTAGGATTCCTGTATTTCCCTGGCTCTTGGGTAGTTCAACAATGAAGTCCATTGATATGGAAGACCATGGTTGAGGAGGGATTGGTAGAGGTTGCAGGAGTCCTTGAGGCTTCTGGCGGGAGGTTTTGTTTTGACAGCACTCAAGGCACTTGGATATGTAGCTTCCCACCAACTTCTTCATTGAGGGCCACCAGTATCTTTGGGAGATCCTTTTGAGGGTTTTAGTAATACCCCCATGGCCAGACAAAGGAGTGTCATGGAAGGCTTGTATGATTTGTTTTCTAAGAGGACCTTGGGGAACAAACAGGGAGTTGTCATGGAACCAGATGTTGTTTCTTATTTCCAGATTGGCAGTGCTAGTTGGAGGGTTCAGAAGTTGTTCCTCTTGGATCTCTTTATTCAGGTTGGTGTACAAGGACGCAGTAGCAATGAGGTTCAGGAATCAAGAAGTTTCCAACACTTGCCGGACGTTGTGTGCATGGTAGGAGGTATCAGGGTTGTCAAGGTCTTCTCTGCGGCTAATGGCGTCAGGGACAATATTCTTCTTACCTGGAGTATATTCAATTTGGAAGCTGTATGTCATTAGGTCAATAGCCCATTGGGCCAAGCGGGGACAAACCTTGCGTTTTTCTGTGAAGTATAGGAGGTTTTTATGGTCTGTGCAAATGTGGACTGGGTATTTACTTCCCTGTAGATATCTTCTCCAGTGGGCCAAGGCGCGTACAATGGCATATAATTACTTTTTGTAGACATGATAGTTGCGCTCCCTGTCCAGGAGCTTGTAGGAGTAGAACACAACAGGGTGAAGTTCTCCATCCTCCCCAAGCTGGAGCAACACCGCTCCCAGCACAAAGTCCAAGGCATCTGTATCCAGAAAAAATTGACGCTCTGGGTCCAGGTATAGTAGCACAGGGGCAGAAGAGAAGGCATGTTTCAAGGCTTTGAAGGCCGACTGAGCTGCAGGATTCCATGTGAAAGGTACTTTGTCCAAGGTGAGTTGTGTGAGAGGTAAGGCAATAGCTGAGAAGTCTTTGATGAATTTACAACAAAAATTAGCAAGTCCCAGGAATCCACAAAGCTTGGTGCGGGAGGTAGGGACAGGCCAGTCTGCCACAGCTTGGACCTTGGAAAGGGCAACTTCAAAGCCTCCTTCCAAAATGTTGTAGCCTAGGAACTCAATTTCCTTCTTGTAGAATTCACATTTTTCCAGTTTACAGAACAAGCGAGCTTTGATTAAGGCCTGAAGGACTTCTCAAAGATGGATGAGGTGGGAGTCATGATCCTTAGAGTAGATGAGGATATCATCCAGGTATACTACTGCACAAGTATCCAGGAAAGGGAAGATGACTTCATTCATGAGCCCCTGGAAGGCTGCCAGAGCGTTACTTAGACCAAAAGGCATTACCAGGTATTCATATAGACCAAACGGGGTTCTCATGGCAGTCTTTCATTTGTGGCCTTCTGCTATACAAATTTGATGGTAGGCGTTCCAAAGGTCAAGTTTGGAGAAAACTTTTGCCCCTGTTAGTCAATTGGTGAGAGTTTCAGCAGAGGGAATAGGGTTTTAATTCTTGATTGTGATGCTTTTGAGGTTTGAGTAATCCACCACAGGTCTTAAGGATCCATCCAATTTCCCCACAAAGAACATAGGGGAAGAGCAGGGGGAGTTTTAACAACGCATGAATCCCTTTGCTACATTCTCATCTAGGTATGTTTCCATGGCTAAACTCTGGGCTCGGTTTACTGGGTAGAGCTTACCCCACGTGGGTACTGATCCTGGTACTAAATCGATACATAGGTCTGACTCTCTGCAACTGGGTAGTTGGGAACAGGAGGATTTGCTAAAGGCTTCTGCCAGGTCCTGAAGTTCCAGAGGGACCTGGGCTGGGGATATCTCCTTCAAGGCAGCAAGGACGTTGAGGGTGTCTTCTGCAGTCAAGATTCCTTTGTGTTCCGTTTGGTCAAAGGGAATAGATGAAGTTCTCCCTTCTTTCTGAGTGGAGAGTGTCATTGAGTCCAGATCTAATACAGCCTTGTCAGTCTTGGCCCAGGGGAAGCCCAAAATCAGAGGAAAGGCCAAATTTGACAATGAAGACACCATGATGTCAAATTGGTTATTCCCTACCTTGATCCCTAGGTTCCCCTCTATTTTATTTACTCTGGTGCGTGACTTGTCAGCGAGGGTTACCCAAGCGGAAGGTCCTTCTTGGAGTCCTAATTGCTGGGCCAAGGAGCTACTTATGAAGTTTCCCATTGCGCCTGTGTCCAATAAGGCCTTTACTTCCTGAGGGGTTTTATCATCACCTAGCGTGACTGGTAATAGGGCATAAGATTGAGAGGGTTCTTTATTGGAAGAACTGGCTAGAAGAGAAATAGGAGGTTGTACCTTGGCCAAGGCTTGGCAATCCTTGGCTGAGTGTCCTGCTTTGCCACAATACATACAGAGTCCCAGTTGGGTTTGACGTTGTTTCTCTTCTGTCAAAAGTTGGTATCCTCCACCCTCCTTGGGGATTAGTCCTTTGGGGATCTCTCCTTGGACCTTTGAGGGGGGGGGGCTCTGTTCTCCTTAATAACTTTTTCAGGGGAGGAGGCAGGATTCTGGGGTTTGGCCCAAGACAGGAGCTGCTTCACCTTGGAGGACCACTTGATTACTTCCTTGACCATGGAGTCAAACTTGGTTGGCAACTCATGATGGGCAAGGAAGTTCTTAAGTTCAAAGGAGAGTTTTTTTACAGAACAGGTAGCAGGCCTCATTGTTGCTCATCCCAATGGCATTCTTGAGGCGGGTAAATTCTTTGGCGTAATCTTGGGCTGACATTCTTCCTTGGTAGAGGGCGGAGATTTGGTCTCTTAGCTGGTTGGGGTTTGGAGCAGGTGATACTTTAGCTAAGAGGGTGTCACAGAACTGGTCATAGTTGTTGAGGAGATCCTCTCCTTGTAGGGTTGCTTTGGCATACCAAAGGCAAGACTTACCAGTAAGCTTTTCTGCCACATGGTGCACTTTCTGTGCGTCAGTGGTAAATTTTTCCGGTGAGGTTTCAAACAGAGACTTGGAGAAGGCCAGCAGCATCAGGATTTTGTTTCCTTCATTATCTCCTGGGGCAATGGCAGATAGGGTGTTCAGCACTACAGTTTGGACCTGGTTGCTGGTTCTGGGGACCATTGGTTCTGAGGTGGTTGGTTTTTGAAAGAGGGACAGAATCTTGTATACAGTGAAGCTAATGGTGAAGGTAACAATTATGAGGGCAACACATTTGATGAGGGAAACATAGAAGATAAATTCATAGGTGAAATGTCGGCCTGGACCACCCATAAGATGGTTCAGTAGGGGCTCCAACAAACTGTCAGGGATCCACTCATTGGGAAGCCTTTCCCCAATTGAATGGAGAAGAGCTCCCAAGTTGAATTTGATCAGAGTGGAACCTACTGGAATTCCTATCATTAGCATGTATAGAAGATGACCAAAAAGATGGAATCTTCCCAAGAAGGGAGTGAAGTGGTTGAGAAGATAGTAAACACTGGTGTACCCCAAGACCAACCAGGGGGCCTTGGGGTGGATGATTGGTGGGAATCAAGCAGTTTCAACATAAGGGGCATTTCTTTGACGCAGACCAAAACAATACCAAATTGAGTCTTCAGATTTGTCAGTAGGAGTTGGTTCAGGGTTTTCAAAGTTAACATTTGCTTGTCCATAATTGATTAACACACACAAAGTCCAAATAAGGAAGATGAACTTCATGTTGTTGGGGGGTAACCTTTATAATCTACTAATCAAGTGTTTAGAATTGAGAATATAGATTTATTGGGTTGATAGGAAATAAAGAAATTGTTGGAGAAATTTGATCAAGGGAAATTATTCAGTTTAAATACTGAAGTCAATTGGGGGAAGGCATCATAGAGTTTACCAGGCAGTCCTGCAAGTGTAGGGTAGAAAGTATTGCCTTGCAGGCATGCAGCAGGCTGCAGCCTGTAATGCAAGAAGAAGAAGAAGAAGTATTTTGGCTTATTGCAGTGCATTCTTCTTCTACACTGTGGTTTTGTTGACTATTGGGGGCCAGATGAATATTACTTCTCAAGCTTGGTTGATTTGGCTTGATTGATTGGCTTAATGGTTCTCCTGAAATTTCTGGGTGCAGATTGGAGCATTTGTTTGGGCTTTGATTGGGTAGTTTGATGGTTTTGGAGCTAAATTTAAATGCACTTTTGGTGCCATTGTTGTTTACATCCTTGATTGCCTGTATTTTCGAATTTTAAATAGAATTTATATTCAATATTGAGTTCAAGCGTTTGCTTTTGCTCTGGCTTTTGTTTTTGTTTTCAAAAGCGCGTTCATTTATCAATTTTGAATGTGGATTCAAATTAATCATGTGGGACATTATTTTTCTTGTTATGCCTAGGCGCCAGATTGGTTATTTTATAACTTAATCACATTATTCATATTCAAATTATTCAGAAAGAGTAAAATACAATCAATCCCAAATATTTAATTGATCTTGGGCTTGGGTGATTTTTTAAAAAATAATTCATTGATTTTATAATTGAAAATTGCAACTTATAGTACTACTGAAAATATCTTAAGTGCTACTACAAACCAAAAATATTTATGATGAGTTGCATGGGAGAGTAATAGCAGCCCCAAAGCTATAAATGCTATTACCCTATCTTTGGCTCATCATAAATATTCTTAGTTTGTTTCAGAAAAAAAGGTTGTTGTTTTTGAAAGACTGATAACTCTATTTAAAATACACCCTCTAGTAAGCTGCCCTACTTCATGAACTTGCCCCAATACACTACTAGCATCTTCTGATATTTTTGTTTCTCTGGTATCATCACGTGATTTCAAATGATAAAATATCTCAGAATATTCTGAGAAGCTTTCAAATGTTAAAGGTGAAGTATATAACTTCCCATCTTTCATCAAATATGAAAGATTAATGCGCAGATTTTTAACTTCAAGCTCTCTTTTTATAGGCCTAAATTTCCTTTCATAAATATAAAAAAATGCTTTTTGGGAAACAATTGAACCAGTTAAAGATGAATTGTATAATTCTTTTCTTCTTTCTTCTTTCTCACAAATATTTTTTAGATCATTAATGTTGTTAATATAAAGTACATTTTCTTTTTCCTTTAAAATTTTTGATATTACACCAAAGTGACCATCAACAATGCTTTTTCCATGGCATTCAACAAAACGGTTATATTTTATGGAACCCTTAATATATTTAGGTGCCTCTTTAAATAAGTAATATAAAAATTCATATGATCTAAAATGATTTCCATTATCTGTCCATACTTTTATATTTTTTATTTTTTTAAATCTATCTAATTTAAGAAGACTTATTAGACATTCACCTGAAAATAAAGAATCATGTGATAATATTTGAGACAAAAAATCATGATATTCATATTTAATTTTATTGTTTTCTTTAAAAACTAATGCAAACCCTAATAATGAGATTGGTTTTTTTGAATAAAAACAATTATTGGTCTCAATTGGACCACCTCCAACCTTTAAGTTTTCTTTATAATCTATAACTACAACACAAGACTCATCATCTAGTTCATTAATATCTTTTTTATATTCACAATTTTGATGAACATAAAAGTCTTGGTGCTGATTAATAGTCTTTAAGTCATTGTCTATAGATTCTGGTAATGGTAAGTTTTTACTTTCACATTCTTCCTTCTTTTTTTCTAGTGAATTTTTTAAATTACAAATATTGCACATATCAGTTTGTTTTTTACTTTTTATTATATTTTTAGGGATTAATTTATAGTAAGTAGAAATTGAAACTGAAATTTCATTTTTTATTTTCATATTTTCATATATTTCTTTTTTTGTTTTAAGTAGAGAGTATTTAATTTCAGTTGAGTAATTACTCATCTCTTTTTCTATATCTTTATAAATTTTTTCAGGCACTTTTTTTGTAAACTGGCTTGTTTCAAAAGAATTTTCCAGCAATTTTTTAATTATTTTTTTAGTTATTTCTTTTTTTTAATGAATAGTTATTATTTTTTTGGCTTTTTTTGTTTAAGCTTACATTTTTATTTTTATTTATTTTTCTTGAGTATTCAAACTCACTTTTGGTTATATTAAACCCCATATCATTAAGCTCTTTTAAAGAGTAACTGGAAGTAACCAGAGATCGCAAGGCTGGGAGATGTTTTTGGGGAGAAGATTTCATGAGATCCTTTAAGTTTTCAATGAACTCATTGCCTTTTTGATTTTGAATAGTTGGCAGGAACTGAGCTTTCCCAAATTCAGTTTGAGTAAGGAAGTGCTTGATGAAATTATCAAGATCATCACCAGCAATAAAGAGGAATGCCTTTTTTAACATTGCAATTCTCTCTCTTTTTGTTGAAGCTCCCAAGGAAAAAAAGGGTAGCATGGAAGAAGTAAATTTAACTGAGGACATGGTAGTATTTTGAATCTGTAATTAGGTCAGATCTTTGATGTGTGCCTTAATGATGGAGTAGTTATGATCAGAATGTGGTCTTTGAATTGGGTTATTTGGATTAGAAGCTTTGTGGTACTTTAGCTCTTATATACCAAGCTAAATGACACCATTCTGAAAGAAATGGTGTGATAGCTTTTATTATAGTTTGAACTTGAATTTATGTTTGCAGAAATTAATTAAATACCCAGTTTTCATGCACAAGTGATATATGTGAAGCAGCTAAGCATTATTATTACATCATATCCTCTTTGTAATCAATGCAAATCAATTAAAATGATGTATTCAGTTAATTGTAACTCTTCCGCATATTTTTAAAATGATAAAATATTAAAGAATTCCATTTAATGAATGCTCAATTTGAGGTTCGAAGCTCACTTGAACCTTAAAATCAATCTAAACAGTGATAAAAACATCCTAACTTCAAACTATCATAAAATCCTAGAGAATTGAGCTTTTTAAATAAAATAAAATGCGAAAATAAAGCTCTCAATCTTATCTTTAATTTCGTCAAATAAAAAACATCTGTTGTGTATTCAAAAAAAAGTATTTATTAGCTTTGAAGTAATCTACTTTATATCATTAGATATAATCATATAATAAAATCTGGATTATGCTCTTTTAAATTACTTTTGCTTTAATATTGAGCATAGTATACATATTAAAATTTTTACACCAATAGAAAGATAAGATTCTTAGCTTCATTTTGATAGTTTACAGTGTGAAAAAATATTAATTTTTCATTGAGTTATTAATGTTTTAAATATAAATTGTGTAATTAGTTACTTTTTCAAAATCGAACTGTGTTATGCTGCGACTTGAGCAGCATGTGCATTAGAAAATGGCCTAATCTCTAAAATAATGACCCATGTTAATTGAACCAGATTATAAATCAATCCAATTTTCTGAATTTAAACTCTGTTTTAAATGATCCATTTGTGTCTTTAAAATCCCAGCAATGGAACAATGACTTGTGTAAGGGATAGCATCCCTTACAGTTGGTCCCCTTGACGCCCCCGCAAAGGATTCTAACTGGAGGTTGAGCATGTGTTGGGACAGGTCTGACTGGGGTGGGGTGATGCTGGCGTTGCGCTGCCCGAGGCGGAGCCAATTGTACATGCTTGTGAGGACTAACTGGTCTTGATAGATGACATACCCGTCAGAGATGTCCCCCTTGGGGATTGGCAGGAATGTTTCTTGTTGGGGAGTAGCCATACAGCCCGTACTCTGTCTTTTCTTAGGGGGAATTTTGTTTTAGGTAGGTCTTCAAACCTACCGCTGCTACCACTGTTGCAACTGAACTAATGAGGATTCAGTATTTGGAATTGGGGAAGACAACAGTTCAATAGAAAGGACAGAATAATAAGAATAAGGTATCATTTATTGTGGAATATTGTGATTAATATACCATATGGGGAAAGCCACAAGGCCACAAGGGGGTGGCATAGTGGGAAGTTCCATGTAAGGTTTGAAGCCAAGGAATAACTTGTGCGGGGACCAGCAAGTTGAATTGGTAGCACTCCTAATTAGGGTGAAGTACCCACCATTTGATATTGCCATCAGATTAATCCATGTCATTAGATACATCAAGGGGCAACTCATCGAGCGCCCCCTGTGTGTTGTAAGATACATTAGCAGGCGAGTCTGGAAGCTCGGTTGCAACACCACGTTGCCCTTTTCTGGTCAACAGTGGCCAGTTTATCTCTACTGGGTACGGTTGGGGTGGGCAGGAAGATGTTCAGCCACCAGGGTTTCCTGCAGCAGGTTCCCAGCCGATCCTGAAACAACCATGGGGTTCTCTATAGGTAAATTCCTAGAACTACAGAAATAGGCTGGTTTAAATAGGGATACGTAAGGCTGCGTTTATAGCTATTAGGTTTAAACCCCATCAATTCTGTATCTTGTTCCCTTGCTGATGAAACCTGCTTGGCGCTTATAAAGGGGGGATTTTTAAAACCAAGCCTGGTGGATGCGAAAGATAGGAAGGGACGGTTGAAGATATCGATAGAAGGGTTGATCAATAAGCAAATGGGCCAAACATATCGCAGTAAATCTAGGAGAGCTGCACCTGGAGAAAGGTATAGTTGGATCAAAGTTGGCTGAGATCGGGTGCAGGAAGATCTGGTGGCTGAATATCTTTGGTACCCACTCCAATCCCGAAAACGTTAATTAGAACCACGATCCAACAATATGACGCCATTGTTGATGTTACAAAGTAAGATTTTTTATTTAAAATATGAGGAGTAATGTCATATTGTTGGATCGTGGTTCCTAGAGATAACGTTGTAGGGAGATCTGTTGGCTGAACATCTTCCCGCCCCGTCGGGATGGGATTTCATTGAAGGGTAGGTTGATTCTACAGCATTTTATTTGGTGCGGTTCTTGCCAGAGCTTCGGATTCGGAGATGGCATCGCTGCTAACTTGCAGGGATGACTTCAAGTTGATCCATCTTGGAGCTATTCCTGAAGCGGACGGCTGCCGAGATGGTGCGGTATAAAAGGCTGGGCTTTAGTGGTTTCTGCAGGCATGTAAGTAGCTGATGGTGTACAAGCCAAGATCTAGCCATTGGAAGAATACTTCGACTACCTTACAAAAGGATTCAACTTATATAAGTTTAAGAGGCATGTTATGATATTGTTTTAAGGTTCATATTTAGAATTAGGATATAAATAAATGTTTAATAAGCGAGCAGTTTCTTATTGGCTCGGGGGGGAGCTGCTTAGGAAGCCAGGGTCATCATCTGTCGAAAGCTGCTGGTGCTTCCGAACAATGTGGCGAGGGATGGCGCCTGAATAAGTGAATCTAGCCTTGCACGACTCGATGGGGCATTTGAAAGTGGGCTTATGGGTAAACAATCGGAACGGCTCAGGCTTAACGGTGGAGTGTTTGGCGTTCATGTGGTACTTGAGTCCGTGGCGCTGGTTGAAGGCCTTGGGACACAGTTTGCAGGGGAACGGTGCGGCTGATTTGGGCTTGTTGTGGGAGAAATAGAAGTAGCTTGCCCACAGTGGCCAGATATCCAGGTATGTGGATTTGCTATTTGGGGTGCAGATCCTTGAGAAGAAGGCGTATTCAGTGGTGTTGATTTGGTCTAGGAAGTCGTAGGCCATGGCTTGGGCTGCTGAGTATGGGTTTCTCATTTCGAGGGGAGAAGTCGAGGCTGGCTTTGGACGGAAGTATCTGGGGTTACTGGGAAGAGTCTTGAAGCTTCTCAGGAAGTTGCTGGCTTGCTGTATCAGTGGGTTTAAAGAAGGCTGTGTTCTGTGCTCCTGGATCCAGTGAGTGATGGCTTCATGGTAGCTGTTTGATGTTGAACCACAGCACGCGAGAAGCCTGGGCTTTGACTTGATGATATGTGATTTTGGTGGGAGTGGACATGAGTCGTCAGTAGAAGGGGCGTAGAATGTTTTGAGATTGCACTGCTTGGAGACGAGTTCTCTGAAGTGTAAAGTGTCGTTTAGGCTAAACATGACAAAGATGTTCGGGGGAAGGTTAACTTATATATAGCGACACTGCAGGTGGTTGATTCACAGCCAAGGAAATGGTTGGTTTCCTTGTAATATCGGGATATAATTCTCGTATCAAGCAAAAGTATAAATGGATTATTAGTTTGAACCAAGTTTAATGGGCTTGATGTTTCAGCACCTATAACCAGAAGCAGCTTTCAAAAATCATCAAATCGCTTGGAATGTGCACAGCTTATGATTTGTTGTTGGGGGTTTGTTAGATTGAATGTAAATTGTAAAAAATTCTTTTTTAAAGCGATGGGATCATGGGTCCTCTCTGGAGAGCGATTTGGTTCGGCTGTAGACACTCCAAAAGGCAACTAGTTTGTGATATCATCTGTCATGTAGTGTGGCTTTGGCGGTTGCAATAGTCCCCACATCCACTTGTTTGTGGCATGCTGGCCAGCCCGAGTAGATTGTTTTGAGGCTAAATGATAATTAATTTTGTTCGTGATAACTTGCAGCTGAGCCTCACCTTCTCAGCCCAATCAAACGAGGATACTCATGGCAACTGGGGATCATGATTTGTTTCAAGTTCCTATAACTAATTTACGACGTGTACTTGAATTGCAGTCTTTATAAATGTTAAAGGAGATGGGTAATGCTGAATTAAATTAAACAGGGTTGGTTGAATATGTGGCTGGATGAAATAGGGGGTTCAGTAGAGTGGCATCGAATGTTGAAGTAACCTTGTATTAGAGTGAACAGCTATCAGATTCAAGTACCAGTCCCAACATTAACTAATACTAGAACTGATGGCAGTCAGAAACTTTAACTACAAAAGCATTGACGGTCCATGTACACTCGCCATATTTAGTCAGCCTTGAGAAAACTATAGTTACAATCAACTAGAACCAATGAATGATGATTGATTCTACTATTGTCCCTTTAAACTTCAAATATTAATATGTCGATCCCAACTCTACCAAACCATTCCAATATAAACATCATAAAATATATCTTCAACCAACAGCTTATACAAACAATAAAGTTGCCATGAGTTTAATGAATATATCAAGTAAATTTTAAATGTTTTCCATGCAAGCATGTTGAACCAAACAGTTACATAAACCACTGCATCTACCACTCCCAAAAAATACCCGCAATGTATCCAACAGTTACCCCTCCCCAATACAATATACAGAGGATCCCTAAAACTAAAGCTACCTCGGATAGCTCTCGACCCCAATGAGGAGATCCCATACTGCTTAACATATCCCCAACAACTTACCGGCATGAACGAGCCCACAAAAACCTCACCAGCCACCGTGCCGCTTAACCTTTGATAGCGTACCGATTTCCCAGCCCATCCATGATCGCTGGTGATGGTTGAGCAATCAAGGCCCCCTTCAAGTCAACCCTAGCCAGCATTCTAAACAAACCATTCCCAACCCTAACCCTAACCCTCCCGCCAGAATATGCCGCTCCATGATAGATCCTTGGTTAGCTTAGGCGCTACTGGGTGATCGGGAATCCCAGACCTGGCCAGCCCGGCTTCCCTACCCCGACCCAAAGTCAAGGTATGCCAAGCACGGTAGATGTACTTATAACCCTCCACAATCAAGGTTCACTGAACCCAGGAAAAAGTTTCCCAGGGCTGGCCTAGTCCAGCCTTATCCTTGCCTTCTTACTAGATAGGTGAATATGCCTTGCTACCAAACCTATAAAATACCTGAAGGGCTCTAGCACTGTTTGGGGCCATCAGATTCCCCAGGCAGTGGATCCCTTTAAAGTAGTCCCCCAAGGCTTCAACTCACAATCACCTGGTTGAGGGGAGCCCTTTGCACGGTACACCAACTCCCAATGGCAGTCCATGGCCTGGGCAGCAATCCTTCAGTTAAGGGGAAGGGTCCAGCCTGAAAATCCCAGTAGATGACAGGTACCATCCTGATCAGGTAACTGGCAGCAGAAGCCCAGGGTTGCCATGCTCCCATACAGGTAAACCACCAGTTTTGGGGGCACATAAAAATGCCATATAGGCTACCCTAACTTCTCTGTAGCCACCGGGTGATGTGGTGGCAGCAAGGGGGATCTCTCCTGCCAAGGCACTCATCTGCTTGTTTGGCTGGGATAGATAGCAGATCTGCAAAGAGCTTTGTCAAGGGAAATGAAGCACAGAGTCAGGACCTATACCTTGATCCAAGGTTCTGGTTGGGGCAAGTCTCAGTCCTACTGATGCAAAGTTGCTCTGCTCCACTTCCCACCACTGTAACCAGCTCTGATAGCACTCTCTGATAGCACCAGCATCAGAAAAGATGTGACAAAGAAATACTCCCCTGAAAGAATGCAATGCTCAACATTAATAAACAACAGTTGCCAATTAAGCAATGCCAGCATGGGCCAGGGTTCCAGCTTCCCCAGCTATACCCTTCTAGAACCCAGGGTTAGCTTGGTGGAGAACTGTTATTGGCTGACCATCTTCTTTGCTCTTCCTGATTCTGCCCCAGCTCAATTGGTTGGTTAAGAAAATCAAGTGGTGCACAGACATAGTTTTTCTGGGGATGGCTAGGCCAAAGCGCTGGCACCCAGAGATACATGCTCCAACCCCCGCCCCCTTGGGACAGCCGTAGATCTAGATCTAACAATCAATCACAGGTGGGCAACAGCAAGATAGATCTGGTCAAAGCAGAGAGTGGATGCCCTGCACCAAGCTCTTCAAAGTTTGGCTGCCTGGGTATTGAGCCCTGACCTCCTAGGAGGTCAGGAAACTGCTTACAGAGCCACCACTAGCGGTGGCTTTAAGCTGACCAAGTACCAAGCCCAAGGCAGCCACTTCATTGCAATCCACCCCAGGGTTCTAAGCAGCAACAATTTTCAACAAGCTACCTCATGGTTTGATATTTTAAACCCAAAAAGTATCTTTCATTATGATCCATCTATTCCAATACCTTCCCCTAAGATCTACAATAAAAAGGATGTCAGGCTCTGCACTTTGCTGCTCCAAGATCCTGGGAGCCTCCCTTGCCTACTAGAACGGTCCCTGAATCTTGCAAGGTTGGGTGCAAGCCCATCTATATGGTGGGCTCCTGGACGGTGAGTTGGACCAATGTCCTTCTCTTGGACTAGTCCACTGCAATATGCTACCCTTTGCCGTACCCTCCCTTTGAGGGCTACCATTTCCAATTAAATCCATCTGTTTTCTCCTTATTGGCAGTATCATCTCTATTTGGAGGTATACCTCCCATCCGGTCAATAACGGCAGGCGCTTGCTCTACTTCATCATGGCAGCTGGCTAGTCCCAGGCGCTGGGTGTCTGACCCAAGCTCCAAGCCCATCCGGTGCCCTGTGGGCTCAAATCTTTTTGCTGTCAGGAGTTCCCCCGGCTGGACCCCTTTTCTAAAAAGATCCCACTGCACATCTTTGGCCGGCCCCTGGGTTGCTGCCACCCAGGCTTGGATTCCAATCTGGGAAGGGTAGGGGGTTGATACCAGGGGCCACAGCGGCCGGGTTATCAGGTCTGACCTGATGGGCTAAACTCTGCCAGGGTCTGTGGTGCAGGCTCCACTGGTAAGGATTGATATGCTGGGGCTGCTATCATAAAAGGTATGCTCTAGGGGAGCTGCTGCCCCTTTTCTGTAATCTTGGTTGGAGATCCACCCATCAAGGCATACAGATTGGTGGCTGATTTTTGCTAACTGAAGCATCTGTGGCTAGCCGCAGTGGCATCAATCAGTGGCCCATCAAAATCCTTGAAGTTGTCAACAATTGATGACCCATCAAGAGTCACTCTTAGTATTTTCAATTAGCGGCCCCCTGCAGGTGACAATGTGCATCCCCCAGAATGCCCAGTTTAGACCCCAATCTAGACGGTAACTGTTACAGTAGAAAACCAAATGGAAGGATATGTACGTCCCTGTAAAACCCAAAACCAGGAAAGAACTGCTGCCAAACCCTTAAGAGAAATTGACAACTTAAATGCTGTAATTGACAAAAAATGGGTCAAAGCTGGGGTCACCCAAATAGCCCTGGAAAATCTGGACTTACCCTAAACTAATCAAGCTGGCTGCTGAGAACAGGAGTGCCACTCCCCAAGGATACCAAGAAAATGAAGGAGTCCTACTACACCAAGGATGTTGGTGGGTCCCAGAGGGCCCCCTCAAATTAGAAGTCATCCAATCCCACCATGACTTGCTGGCAGCAGGTCACCCCGGAAAAACCAAGACCATTGAGTTGATCTGTTGTTCTTACAGCTGGAAAGGCATCACAGCCAATGTGGCTCAATACACTAAGGACTGCCTCACCTGCTGCAGAGCCAAGCCAAGCAGGTTGGCCAAAGCCGGCCTCTTAGTCCCCCCACAAGAGGCTGATGGACTGTGGACATCCATCTCAGTAGATTTCATTGTACAACTCCCCCCTCTAGAGGTTACAACGCCATCATGATGGTGGTAGATTGCTTTACCAAGTTTGTGCACTTCATTTTTTGCGACACCAAAGTGGCTGCTGTTGATACCGTCCACCTATTCATTAACAACGTGTTTGCCCTACATGGCCTCCCTCAAGAAGTAATCAGTGACCGCGGGCCTCAGTTCATAGCTCAATTCTATGAAGGACTGATGGAAAACTTGGGGATACAACCCTGTTGGTCCACTGCATTCCACCCCAATCTGACGGGCAGACAGAACAAGTGAATCAGACTCTGGAGACCTACCTTAGGTGCTACTCAACTTCACATCACAATAACTGGGCAGACCTACTCCCCCTAGCACAATTTGCATACAACAATTTGGCTCACATGTCAACTGGGGTCTCACCCTTCTATGCATCATACAGCTATAACCCTGCGTTCAATGTGGGTCCACGTCCTGCTTCCCTTACCCAGGCTGAAAACAACCACACTACCCAAATCAGGGAAGTCCAGGCAGAGCTGAAGCTTACATTGGTGTCTTCTGTGAGAGTCTACAAGGAATATGCCAACCGTAAGAGAAGGGAAGGCCCATCTTACCAACCAGGTGACCTAGTTATGCTAGACACCAGGAACATCCGCCTTAAGGTTCCATGCTGGAAACTAGGCCCTAAAAGGATAGGCCCATTCAAGGTCACTAAGAAAGTTGGTCCAGCCGCATATCACCTGGAGCTCCTAGCCACTATCTCAATTTACCCAGTATTTCACAAATCCCTCCTCACCCGTTACACCAGCCCAACACCCACTCAAATCAAACCCCTGCTAGTTGATGGCAACCTAGAGTACAAGGTTGAAGCAATTGTTAGTTCAAAATACCACAAACAATCCTTACGTTATCTCATTGACTGGAAGGGCTTCCCAGAATTTGACTACAGCTGGGTCCCAGCCAAAGAATGTGGCCACTGCTCCCAACTGATTGAAGAATACCACATCAAGTTCCCTAATGCCCCCAGCTCCCCCCCTAAGCCAAAAATCTCCAGAAGAGGTGGCAACTCTCTGTGCCATGAAGTTACCTAACCCCCACAAGAATTATTCCCTTGCAAATGCCCCATCTGGAGGTATCCCCCCTGTCAAAAGAGAAGAGGGTGATGTTACAGTAGAAAACCAAATGGAAGGAATCATACGTCCCCGTAAGACCCAAAACCAGCAAAGAACCACTGCCAAACCCTTAAGAGAAATTGACAACTTAAATGCCGTAATTGATAAAAAATGGGTCAAAGCTGGGGTCTCCCAAATAGCCCTGAAAAATCTGGACCTACCGTGTTTTTATCCAAACAATTACGACAAGAAAATCACACGTTACACGTTGTTTGGAGATGGAAGCGCTTGACCTGCTGGTCGCCAGAATTTTCAAATTATGACGTCATCAGCGTAAATTCCAATGCAGGGCCTTCAACTGCTGAAAATTTTTGGACCAACCAATCAGAAGCCGTGGAATTCCCTCCCCCCATCCTGAACTACCTTAAGACTTTCCCCATTCTCCTCTAGAAACTAGTTTCTAGATATCTTACTCACCTTGGAATAAAAAGAAAGTTAACCTCATGTTTGCGTATTTGGGCCTGCTGGCCCCTGTCTTTGACAACTTTGCTGGGGCAATGGTTCAGTTGGCTTTGGACTCCTTTGCTGTCACTTGGCCTGCCTTTTACGTCACCTTGACTTCTCGTCACTATTCTAATTTTTCTCTGCAAATGATCTTCTTGACCTCAATTTTGATCTCCATTTTATGTTCCACAGGTTGCGGCTCCAAAATGATCAGGCCCTCCTCTTAATTTGGCTTACTGCTACTCAAACAATTAACTCTGTGTTTATTATATCCACATAATTTTTCTTTGAATAGTGCAGCTTGTTATCTAGCACTAACAGTAACTGGGGTGAAATTGGATATCAGATATGTGAATCTATTAGTACTTTTAGTTTAAACAATCCAAACCAACTTTAACTAGGGAATCTGGGGTGGAAAACCAAAATTGAGGTTAAGAACACTGGGAGCCAGCTCTGGTTAATAATCCCATTGGTTCAAAGACCAAACTGAGAGACAACTCATATGTAACTTTAAAAATAATGATTAAAACCACCAGAGATCAGCTCTCTAGAAGTAAAAGTGGCAAGCTGACACTTTCTAAGCCAAATATTAGTTTTGTTGATAAAAGCACCCTGCACTTATCTAAATTCTATTATTTACTATTATGTAACTATTGTCAGTGTCCATAGCTGTTCATTAGGCTCCCAAGCACCACTATACTAGATTTAGTTGTATTTACACTAATTGACTATCCCCTGGTTTTACATTAGATCTATTCTGGACTTCTAGATCAATTGGTGCCACATAAATTAAGCTTGGTTTATTGATAGATTCATATGTAATATATAGAAAATAGAAAGCTGGCTCCCCTGTTTGACACTATCCACTTGTCACATAATTGGTTTGTCATTTAAAAAACAGAGGCTTGGATTTAAGCCTAAATTAATAGGTGTTGCACTATGGGTGCTGGTCAACACCCACCAAGTCAACACCTTATCAGGGTGACTGGTGAAGAGAGCTTCTTAGCGTTTTTACACTCACTATTGTAGATAACCCACTCCAAGCTCCCCCTGCATAAAAATATAACTAATAAATAACATCCCACTCATTTAATTTTTTAACTTATGTATTTGGTTGCAATTTAAAGAACCTTTATTTTGCTTAACCTTTCAACCCATCATTAATCTAAACAAGTTTTATATGTAAAATACAGTGTTTAAATTTCTGTTGGATATGGGAAGCTTGACAGTGAGGATTCAGCTTTATTTTTCACTTAACATTGAGAATTGGGGGTTCTCAGCTGGTCAACAGGGCCAAGCTCAACACTTTGTTAATTTTTTGGTGGTTAACCCCTAATAAAGAATCTCCAAATAATAACCTACTATTTTGCAAACATGTTTTAGTAACCCCCTACTACTTTAATTTGTTCCTTGTGTTTTATTTTATACCTTTGACTGTATTTTTCTGTGCTTTTGTCCCAAGATGTTATGCTGGACCTTAAATATTTATGGTTCCCTTGAATAATTCCAACTTTTATATTAGCCTCTATATGTCTGCTCATTCATTAATTTTTGCTTCATCTTGCTCTTTTTTACTTTTTTGTTCTATTTTTTTAAATTGATCTTATTACTATTATTTCTAATAATAGTCTTGATTTAGTCAAGATCTAGTAAAAATCAAAGCAGTCTCAACAAGTGAAGTGTGCTACCTCTCCTTCTAAGAAGTCTACCCGTCCGCCCAAGCCTTCCCAGAGAGCCTCAAAAGCCAAGAACCCTACACCCCCATCATCTTCCTCATCCCATAATTCTTCTAATAAAATTGACATTAATTTAAAAGATCACTCCTTTTATGAGTCTGGAAGGGACCCTGAGACCATCAAGCAGCACTATGGGAGGAAGGGAAAGGCTGCCAAGGATCCTGAATCTACTAGTGTGAAGGAGAAGCAGGCCTTCAGGTATTTCTCAAGGAACCCCTCCTTCTCCTGAAAACTCTTCTCACTCCTCCTCATCCCACAATCATCAGAAAAAACCACAAGGACTATTTTAAAAGGGTTAAGGCCACTAGCCATTCAAAACATTTGTTATGTTAAAGGAAAATTTATTATCTCTAAGCACTTCCCTTGTTATTTTGTCATAATGTCTGTCTAAGGGATCTCTGGCTTTTTCACTGAAATTACATATTTAACTGTAATGATCAAAATTGTGCCACTAAAAGCAAGCACCTGTATTTGAAGATAATTCTTGTGGGCCTTGCCTCAACACTGAGGACTTGGAAAATGTTACACCCCTGAAGAGGCAGCACTACTGTGACCCCCCAATTATCTTATCACAAGGATGCTCAAGTGGTATCTTATCTAGATAATCCATTTCTCTGTCCACATCTGAAAATCTGATCTGGCCACCAAGGCCCTGAAGAACTCAAGCACCACAATCTCAAGTTAGTGCCAACCCAGGAAAAGCTAGCCAAGTAAATAAGTGACAAGAGCCTCACCACCCATCCCCCTCTTCCCAGGGCCTCTGATGTTCTTTTGAGTTTATCCCCATTCATGATATAAAACAGCTGCTAAGTGAAGAGTGTTTCCTTCTGTATGATGATAGGTTAACTGGCAAGGAGTGCATCATCTTCTAAACAAGCCTGAAGAACCTAATGGATCTCAAAAAGGCATCAACCTTATTAGTTGATGGTACTTTTGCACTTGCTCCCAGATTTTCTAACAGCTCTAGATCCTCATGCCCAGATAGAAATCCAGGAGATTCTAATTGCATTCTTCCTCTTCCCTGAGACTGTCTGCAACAGGTCTTTCAAAATACTCCACTGTGAGATTCATGTCCTGTCCTTGAAGATGATGACAAAAAACCTTACCTCATACCTGCTCCAACCCCCAAACTTAACAAGGACCAGGCCACCCTGGATGCAAAGGAAAATGTAAGTCTTAAAGCTCTTGGCTCACAGGTATATATTATGGACTTTGAGCCTGCTCAGTTCAATGCATACAAGCAAATGTTAGATGGGAAGTTCAGGGGTGGCACTTCCATTTCCATCAGGCGGTTGCTGACAATGTGCATGTCAAGGTGAGCTGAGTAAGTTGTGCTGCAGAAATCCTTTGGATGCTGGCAAAGTTGTGCTGGCACAGTTTAGTGCTCAGGCATTTTAAAGCCTGAGAACACTGCACAGGGGTTCAAGGTTCTCTCCAAGGATCCCTATATAGTGAGGTACACAGAGTTCAGGCCCTTCCTGGACTAATTTGAACCCAGTGGATTGGGAAGGTAGTCACCAAATGAGAAAATGAAGCCTGGGCCAGGATATTCTGAAATGGCTACCAGGATGTCATTGATGGGGAGCTGAAACCCATGTCTGCTCTTGAGGCCTATCATAGTCATATCAAGTATAACTTTAGGATGAAACCAAAGTTTAACAAGTTTTATGTCCTTCTCCAGCATGAGCAGGAGAAAAAAATCTCCAAGCTGGGTGATCTGGCCAACTGGGTCCCTCCTACCAAGTCCCTTACAAAGTCTGCCCTCTTTACCAAGGCAATCAAGACTGCCATCAAAGTTGATTATAAGGCCTCTGAGATCAAGCAGCAGCTTGAACTAATGGCAATTAAACTGCTCAAAGGAGCCAAGAGGAAGAAGGCCAAAAAGCTTGGGGAATAGACCTTACATTGCTTTTATTTTAATTTTTTACTTTATATTTAACTTTTTTGTTTTTTTAAATGTAAAATTACCTTTTTAGATATAACTGGTAAGCTATATAAGTAATTTTATAGCTGTAAGTGAATGGGATATATTATATTTGTTAATTTATCTGTAAAGCATGGGATATTTTTAGTTGTGCTTATATAATGTATAATGAATATATATCATGATTTAACAATACTTTTTATTCTTTATATTATTTATTTTTCCTTTATTCTAGTATAATTAGGATAGTAGTTTTTAGACAAAAAAGTTTTTTATAGTGAAGAATGTTTCTTACATAGTAAAATAAAATTAATGCTTATTTATTCATATTTTTATTATTTAAGGTATGTTCTTTATTTTATTTTTGAGCTTTCTGGAGTCAATTTAGTAGTGCAATACGCCATCTTGAAAATGCCATCTAGAAAGTTGCCATCTAGAAAAAAATAGTGATAGAGTCAGGATTTACATCAGTAAAATTAAAAAAGTTAATAAAATGATTAATTAGTTAATTTTTACATATTGGTTTCTAATATGGCATCTCAAAAAACGGCATCTAGAAAACACTATTGTAAATTAAAATAAAAAGAGTGTTATCCAAATAAGATTTTTTGAGAAAAAAACTCTTCATAAATACCCTAAAATACACCATCTAGAAATATGGCATCTGGAATCAAATAATAACTATACTTTTATGTGATAAATCCAAGTCTTTCCCTTATTAACTGGGAATAAAGTATGATATTAATTTATGACTACATATAATAAATTTAACTCAAATTAACACCACTTTGATAGTACTATATCCCTATAACACAGCCATTAAAAAACCCACTTTTAATATGCTAGTTTTATTCCTTTTCATAAAAAAGATATGTAATATTTGGGTTTCAACTTTAAAATGTTTCATTAATGATTTTATATACACAAGAGCAGAGACTTCATTAACTGGAGCTGCTATAATCAGGTTAAGGACAGCGTAACTAAGATTATCTCATCACTTGAAGGTTGATACAAACAATTTTCCTGCCTGGTTTAGGTAAAGAAGCCAAATTTCATTGTGATTATCAACAAGCTGAGGATCCAGAATGGCCATGGGGATCAGCTTTACCCCCAAGCCATCAGAAGTAAAGTTGTTTTATCCAAGCATGCAGACCATTAGGTCAAGTTTGCAAGTGTTACTAAAGAGGGTTTGACCTATTACACCAGAGAAGGCCACCTCACCCATTTCAAAGGCATTTACAAGGCTCTTGGGGCTAAATGCTGATCAATTTATTCTTTCATTAAATAACTTACTTTCAAATATTTAATTTTTAATTTATTTTTATTATATAGATAAAATCATATGAACAAATTTCAATATGGAAATATCACAGTTTGAGGTATGTTGGATTTAGAGATTTGTAAACTATAGTTGCTACTGGCTGACCCCACATTTTACTGTAGATTTATAATCCTTGAATGATTTTGAGTTTAACCATATGTTCTGTTTGTTATATTAATATTTTTGGGCTTTTATTAATTTTTAAGTTATCCAGCGGCGTTTAGCCAGAAATTCAAGATAGGGTTTCTAGATAGCATTTTCTAGATGGTGTCTTTCTAGATAGATTATCCCACCAATTTAGTATACTGTATTGACATAGATTATTTTATTATAATATAATTTTTCAGCACATCAAGTACAGTTATTTAAAAAAATTTAACTTCCAGGAGTTAATCAGAGGAAAAAATCCTCACTTTACTTTATAGTTGACTACTAGGGAGTTGATTTCATCACAGCTACACACTAACCCATGGATTATGTGATATATTTAATTTAGGTTGATGTTAAAGCAAATGGTTGATTTTTTTAGCAAGTTCCTAGTTTGAGCTGGTAGAGAATACTATGTCTTATAGTTTTATCACCAATCTAAATTTATATTGGTTGTGGATAAAGATCCTACAACAACTGAAGTTTAGAATGTTTTAATGGACTTGGTTATCCAACTTTGGAGGGCTACCTAAATCTTTAAAGGTGCTGAAGGCTTTGTATCAATTTTCAGGAAAAATTATCTAACTATGCTTTGCTGATGATAATTTGGCACCTGGATATTTGGGGGTTATTAGGATTTTAAAACAAGAAAGATTGTTTTATAGTGAAGCTATTATTTGCTTCCAACTTAAACCTAATAATCCTTGATTCTCCTTGGTCAACTCTAATATAAGCCTCACTTTAAGGTTTTGTCATAACTGTGCTGTTTTAGCAGAGTTACAAGGGGAAAAATATTTAGAAGCTAGATAATAATCTTTATTGTGAGATAGCAATTATATAGTCATAGTGAATCAAAGGATAGTAGGAATATGATTGGTGATCACACGGTTGGATGGAAGAAGGGGGTGGCTTGATCCTGGTAATGAATCAAGCTCCAAAACAAGGTATCCACCATAAGGGATCATCATCTGTTCATGTTGTTGGATTTAGTATTTTGAGTTGACTTCTCAGTCTGGCTTTGAGTGGCCAGGTAATCAGATTGCGGGTCACAAACTCTCTTGTTTAGAACCTTGCTGGCGGGTCAAGCCTGCTGTTTTGACAGTTTAATTTTTTATGAAGCTTTCTTTGATCATTTATACCATTTTTAAATGTTATTCATCCGTAGAATCCATTGACATAATATCATTTAGACCTTTTAGGTGGGTTACTCTAGGAATATATACAAGTTTTGGAAGCCAACAAGGCAGATGTTTAAGCCTTGATTATTGCCATCTGGTTTAGGGAGGTTGGATCTGAGCAAAATTTGAGGCAGGAAGATATTATGTAATTTTGACAGAAGATTAGTTGGCAGAACTCATTTCCAAACAATTTTCTGGTTAGATTAGTTTTAATAATGCTGAACTTAAGCTAAAAACCAATCTTTAAATTCCACAGACCATTTATGACATCTGCCTAGATTTTAACTTTTTACTTCACTTTATTTTTATATGAAAATGGGAGGAAACACAAAAAATGAAGTGTAATTCAATACCAATTAGAAACAGATGGATTTACTTCAAACTTAATAAGTTCAAATTGGCATCAAAATCATATCAATAAAAATACAAATCCTTAAACTATTTTTATTTTTTATTCTTAATATTTATTCAAAATTAAATAAAAGCGGAAAGAATATTTTTTGCATTAAAATATAATAAATCATGCCTTATTTTATCATGTTATTCATAGTATCATCTTGATATTAACAGTGAACTTCAGCAATCAAAGCTTAATCAATAGGGTCTAAACACCATGTTTTCAGGTACTAACTCAATGTATTTGACTTTCCTGGAGCAGACTTTCCATCAAACCTTAAAAATCAACTTCTCCAAACCTCAAACCCCTTAGCCAGCTAGGGGCTTTTAGAATAGTTAAATATCAGATCAATTTTCTGCCAACAGCAAAATTTGGACCCAAACAGAAATCAGCAATCTAGTTTCAGGATCAAACCTGCTTTAGAAAGCTTAATTGATTAAAGACAAAAACAAACCAGTTTTGAACCCCCAGAGCTCTACTATAAAGGCCCCCTAAACCTTCTCTTTAATTTATCAAAATATTTTAAAATACCACTTCAAATACATCAATTGAAATCTTCCTGAAAGAACCAACTTTTGAGGCTAACAAGGGACACTATAACCTTTAATAGTAAACCCGGGACAGTAAAAAACAAACCAACTAAAAACAAGATAGATAAAAATAAATAATAATAATAATTAAAATCAAACCTTTTCAACTTTAATACATCTACAGATAGTCTTTATTCAACATGCCTCACAAGAAACAGTCCAAGTCCCCCAAAAAGGCTAAGGAAGCTTGTACCCAAAACAAAAAGGCCACTCAATCTTCTGAAGGAGGGCAATAAAACAAACCACTAGCATCTCATAAGATAGGACTTCTACATCAGTGCAGGGAATTAAACTTCCATCAAAAGACACAAGCCAAAGGAAGATAAGAATAAGGAGGATATCACAAATAATCCCACCCAAGGTACCTAAGACAAAATACCCAGTGATGACAAAAAAGAAGACTCAAACTAAGAGGATACTCAGAGCCAGGAAATTAGACCCACAAGACTACCCAAAACCCCACACCAGCAGCAACTACAATAAAGGGAAAGCCAATAGAAACCAGGATAAGAAGGATGTCCCTAGCTTTGATCCAGAGAGAGTCAAGAGCTTCTGCAACAAGTAAGGAAAGCTCATTATCCCAATGACATCCCCCAATTCTTCTTCATTCTGGCTGCAAAGAAGTGGCTAGATGTTGTATACCAGGGATACTACCTCTATAGCAACAGCATGTTCATATCTGGTGCCCTGAAATAGTTTTAAGTGTGGGCATAAAGACGCCCATCAATGGTTGTGACCAACAGGTTGAAATCTCTTAAACCTCTACCTGGAGAGCATGAGCACCCTATTTCTAAATATCTGATCAAGCAACTAATGGAGGGGTACCTTATAACCAGCATCCCTCTAAAGCCAACCCTGACCCCCTCTGGCATAGATACTCATGCCCCAGAGACTCTCAATGACCCCCAGCAACCAATGGCCCATACCTATCATCCACTCATCAGGTTCCTAACTAACTAAAGGAGAGATGGCTCCATCCCAGCCAAGAATCTGAAAAAGCAAAGGGTATAGCCATTGATGATTGAGTGAAGCTTGCCAAAGCCAAGACCCAGTTCCTTTTGCATAAAGATCCCAACTGGGTTAAGTAGAGGATGGTCATACATGAGGTCAAGAGTCATCTCATAGCAGTTAAGGAACAGGAGGATGGCTATCCAATGTAACCTCTGATAGCTTCCCTGAGATCCTTGGCTGGCTATGGGGCATACATGTTGAGATGGAGGGTGGTACTCCCATCTACTGCCCCAAGATTGGAACTGAGCAGGAGAGCTATGGGTGTGCCCTGTAGATCATTTGTAAGGGGATACAGAAGATAGTCCTGGAGGGACAAGGGGCCAAGCCCAATTCTCTGGGTTGGCAACCCAAGGACCCTGTTGGCTTGACTGGCTCAAGGACCAAAAACTGGCTTGGCTTGACTTTGGGGCTGCCAACCTATAACGTTCTGGGATGTCTTTGGATGTTCAACCCAGGATGCTACTTCTATCTTTACCAAACCTGCCTTAGGAAGATGTTGACCTTCAAGAGACTTTATATGAAGTACACCCTGGATACCTCAGGATCACCAAGAAGATGTTTGGAAGGTACCCTGCTCTGTGCTTCCTGAAGAAGGATGGGATATTGAAGGCAGTGAAAATGCTGAATGCTGATGAATGGAATGTGGATAATAAGGGGCTGATGGGTTTTATACTACTTCAAGGATCATTAATATGGGAAGTTTGTGGATAGGAGATATTATTCACAGAAGAAAAAGATTGTTTGAACTACATGGATCCTGTGCTGACTGAGGGTATCCAGACCACCTCTTCCCCGGAAGGATGATACAAATGATTTGCCAAGCTGGTGGGGGTTAGCAAGCTTTCCTTTGGCAAGCTGTTTATTGGCATGAAGAAGTCAAAAGACAGGGCTGATAAGATTCCTGGGGACATTGAAAATATAGTACTGCCCTTTAAGGAAAGCTGACATGAGCTCAAGAAGGACACAGCGTACAACCAAGTGCACAGGGCTACAAGAGGGATGTGATGCTGGGATACCTGAAGAGGGTCTTTAATACCATGAACTCTGGGGTTAAATGTTGGCTGATATTCCAGATAATGAACTATATGCTTGTAGTCATGTGCCTATTCTTTAAAAGTGATTGACTTTTTATAGTTTGGTAATGTCAAAACAGCAGGCTTGAACCGTAAGCAAGGTTCTGAGTAAGCAGGTTTGTGACCTGCAATCTGATTACCTGGCCACTTGAAGCCAGGCTAAGAAGTCAACTCAAATTGCCAAATCCAACAACAAGAACAAATGCTGATCCCCTACAGTGGATACCTTGTTTTGGCGCTTGACTCATTAACAGGATCAAGCCACCCCCTTCACCATCCAACTGTGTGATCAACACTATCATGTTCCTGTTACCAATGATTCACACCAACTATATAATCATTATCTCTCAATAAAGAACATTATCTAGTTTCTAAATATTTTTCCCTTGTAACTCTGATAAAACAGCACAGTTACAACATTGGTAGCACAGTTAGGTTCTCCATCCTACCGCATCTTGTAAAATTCCGCCTGTTGCCCGTACTTGCCGCGGCCAACAAATCCTTGACAGAATCATGTCTGGCCTCCCACTGGACTGGACTCCATGAACCCCTGGTACCAAGATACCTGATGGTTTTGTCCTGTACCAGAACACAGTGATTCCACTACCCGCCTTCAATGCCATGTCTGCATAAGGGTTCTTCCAGACATCCACCACCATCCCACAACCAACTGACAAAAACACCATGCCTGCCTACGTAGCTCAAAGACTCCAAAGCGCTGCATTGGAACCTTTTTCTGGGGCCAGCAACAACAACACTGCCACATGGATCCAGTCTGCTCAGAGTAAACTGGCCCAGATGGAATGCCCACAGCAATTTTGGATTGTAAAAATCTCCATCTGACTTACCCATGGCGCTGGCACCTGGTACAACAAGTTGCACAAAGAGCATACCAAGAAGAACTGGGATTGCTTCAAACAAGACTTCTTGGAAAGATTTGTGCTTAAGGACACGGTGCTCATGATCATATATCAAGTAAAGAACTTAACCCAGAAGGGCACTGTGAAGGAACTCACCTGGGCCAACAAGGAACTCCAACTACGTGCACCCTCTGACATGGCCTTTGACACCCCAGCCACACACCTCATGTACTATGATGCCCTCAAATTGCATGTAATGAGGTACGTGAACCTGGAACAAGTGACCAATATACAGAGCCTGTATTGCAAGGCAGAGAAAGCAGAAAAAACATCCAACACTCTTTACAAGGCACATACTGGAAAACAAGAGAGACCCAAGGACTCCCATCCAGGTGGGCGCTCCACTTGATCACCCCCTGGAAACAACAGGAACAACACCAATCATAAACCTGTAGGTTCAAATGGACATGGAAGTGGAAACAATGGCCAGTCAAATCATTCACATTTCTGTATCACTGCCACACAAGGCAATCAAGACAAGGGAAACGCCCTGGGAGAGCATTAAGTGAGCCAAGCTCTCCCCGCACAGCTCCTGAATTGCCCAATGATGAGTACCAACCCAAGGACGTGGACCAATGCCCAATGATCCAAGTACCCTCAGAAGACCTGGTACTGTACACCATTGCCAGATATCCCAATAAACTGATGTCCTATCCTTTCTGTTTTAGCAGTTACACAGGCTCAGCACTCCTGGACTCAGGCGCGGATTGAACCCTAGTCAACAGCAGCTTTGTGGACAAGTTCAAGCTAGCCACTAATCCTTTGTAGATTAAAAACGTGGTTCTAGCTGAAAAACATCACATTGCTGTGACAAGGGAAACCACCCCCTTCTCTGTCATGCTTGAGAATCTACACTCCACCATCCAAGGTACTGTCATTGACTTTCCAAAGTTTGACATTGTACTGGGTTTGGATTGATTGCAAAAGAACAATCCTCATGTAGACTGGACAACCTTGGTGTTGACCATCAAGCGTGAAGGTGTCAATCACCAGATCTACCCTGACTCAGTGGATCAACTCCTACACAACCATGTCTTTGTGCGCATTACAGAGACCCTGGGTAAAAAGGAAAACCTGAAGGCAATTGACTGGGACTCCTGCCAGTACAAGATCATACACTTTAAAGATCACCAGGATACCTCCACGCCTCAGGATGGCAAAATTGTGGCTCATCATCCAGAATTCCTTCAAATAAGCTCTACCCAGGTTACCCCCAGAAAAACACATCCAACATTCCATTCAACTCAAAGGAGCTGTACCCAAAGCATGACCTATCTACTGGCTGACCCCAAACAAAGACAACACCCTATGCGCTTACCTCAAAGAAGCACTAGGAGAAAGGACTTATCTGCCCTTCCCAATCTCCCTTTGGGGCTGCAGTATTATTTGTGGCCAAGAAGGATGGTACCCTGCGTCTAGTAACAGACTACTGAGCCCTAAACAATGTTACCATCAAGAATTATTACCCACTGCCACTTATTGACAACCTCTTTGACGCCTTGGGTGGAGCCACAGTCTTCTCCAAGATTGATCTAACCACCAGCTAAAATCAGATTTTTATTAAAGAGGAAGTCATTCCCAAAACAGCCCCCTTCCGGCCCCCCCCCCAACAGCGCCCATGTCAACACTTTGTTGACATGGCCACTGTCAACTTGAAACTCTAAATCTCCTATGTTTTTTGCTAGTTGTGCTAGCTTAATTCTTTTTTTAAAGCGTTCATGAATGTGCAAACCCAGAAAACACAACAAAATTGTGGCCATCTCAACACAATTTAATATTAAGCTTAATAAAAAACTTGATTTAACCTGATTTTCCTTTACTTTTACTAATAAAAATTAGTCTATTTTCTATTTGTTTTCACAACGTAAAAGTGTCAATGTCAACACTTTTTAAGCCAAACTTATTTTTAATAACAAAACTGAAGCATCTACAGTAAAAAAAATAAGTGCGCATTATAAATTGTTTTTATTGAATTATTATATTGAAAAAGACAGTGCACATATATTTGATTGTTGAAAGGTTCATGTTATAAATATTTATGTGGCACTTATTCCGGCTTTAATATATTAAGTGGATTGGGTGCTAACAGTGATCTAATAATTTAAGCGTGACTTACTATGTAAGATACTATAGAATTTATTATTAAAAATAATTTTGACACTCGTAAATGTCGTTTATTTGCTTGTGATCATCCCCTGGGGTGGAGTTAAGCAAATTAGAGTGGCGCAATTAAGCTTAAATTAATATGCCACCTCATATAAAGAATGTTGTAAGTGACGTTGTCAACACTTTACCCTTTTCAATACTTGAATACAACTTCTTAACAACTTCATATAAGCACAGTGGTAAAATATCATATTACCACCTCCAAAATATAATTTTTAATAAAGAAATAAAGAACCTTGATACTTTTTTAACTTATTTTTATATGTTTTTTAATTTTTATATGTGAACAAAAACACACAGAAAACGGTTAATTTTTTGCCAGCCCGCTTAAATTTAATTAAGCATACTATGTTTTTTCATAGTAACTTTTCAAAAAAAATGTCAACAGTGACAATGCCGTCAAAAATAACGTCTACAATTTTTGTAATTGACAGTGAGAATTCAGCTTTTTTTACTAATTGTCACTCATAATGTTGACACTTTTCAGTTCTCACATATAAAACTTTATGTTTTATATAATAAAAACTTCTCATTTTTTGATATGTTGTATTTTTGACTTTGCTCTTTCATATTTTCAAATTTTTAAAATAAAATCTATATCTAAATATAATACTTTCACATAAATATCTTAACTTTTAATTTTTTATTTAAAACTTTAATAAAATAAAAACTATACAAATAATTTTTAACTTTTAAATGCCAAGAAAAGCCATCTAAGATTTACTTTTTATATATTATGCTTTTTAAGTTGTTTTTTGTTTTTTTACATACATTGCTTTATTTTAAACCATTTTACTTATTATTTTAGGACAAGAACACCTCCAAACAGCCAAAGGGTACCAAGCGTCCCTCCAAGCCCACCAAAGCCACCAAAAAGAAGCCTGTCTTGTCAAAGAAGGCCACCCCCAAACCATCCCCCAAGCCCTCCCCTGAGCCCTCTCCTGAGAAGAGCCCTGCTCACTCCACTGGGGGAGAGGAAACTGATGGCTCTCTTACAGAGCACAGTTTTTACAACTCGGCTTCTGAAAAGGAGCCAACCAAGAAGAAGCAACAAGGCAAAAAGACCCCACCCAAAGATAAGTCTCCTGCACATGAGGAGCACCACAACAAGCCCCCTTCTGCTTCCCCACCCCCGCCAAACTCTCCCCCTTCAAGCTCATCTGGGGATGATTTGAAGCCCTGCCCTAATTACTTCCCTGGCTTTCACCATGCTCCTGCTGGCCCTTGGGACCCTCTTGTGGCCCACAACATCTGCAATGTTGATGGCAAGTTCAAGGTTCCCTCTTCCTTGCCCAAATACTTCCCAATCATGAGTATAAAGGATGGGCCGGCCATGGTGGCCAATGGGTATATCTTCAGCTGCAACAATGCCAACCGGGGCTTTAAGAGCCGGCATTACACCTGCAAGGACTGCTCCTGCCCAGTGCAGCTCAACACTGAGCGCTGGGACCTGGTCCAAACCATAAAGGGCAAGCATACCTGCATCATGCCCAATACTACCATCTCCTGCCTCCTGAAGTGGTATCTGGTGCAGATTATTCCCACCTCCAAAGACCTTTCTGCCACCCAGCTGGCTGTGCTTGCTTGCAAGTACCTGTCCCCTACCAACCTCAAGAGGGTCCCTACTCACACCCAGTTGGTCAAGTTCATGAGTGATAGGCGTCAAGCCTCAAACCCCCTGGCCAAGAGTGCCACCAACATCAAGGACCTGGTCCTCACAGATGCCCTCAAGAAGACAGAGGATGGTGAGATGTTCCTGCTCCATGACAATGGGCAGGAAGTGGAGGATAGGATTGTAGCCTATGCCACAACCCAAAACCTGGAGCAGCTGAACACTGCTACCACCTGGCTGTGCGACGGCACATTTGCTACTTGTCCCCCTCTCTTTAAGCAGCTTTGGGTCCTGCATGGGCAGTTCAATGACCAGGTTATCCCTCTTGTGTTCTTTCTCCTTCCTGGTGCCAAGGCAGAGGTCTATTCCAGAGCCTTCAAGATCTTCCAGGATGCTTTGAGCTCCCTTCCTTTCAACCAGCTCCCCCCACCCACCCACACCACAAGGGCCAATCCCTCCTCCGCTGAGAAGGATGAGGCAACCTTAGCCGCTGAGCAGCTAGCTCATGCGCGCTCACTTGGGCCAAAGGTTATCATAATGGACTTTGAGCAGGCTCAGTTCAGAGCCTTCCAGGCCACCTTTGATGGAGAAGTCCAGGGCTGCTTCTTCCATTTTAGGCAGGCCCTTGTCAAGAATCTTAAGAGTGAGAAGGACCTTTTTGACAAGTATCTTAACGATGGTAAGGGGAAGTGCCGCTTTGCCCTGACCCAGTTTACTGCCTTGGCTTTTGTGCGCCCGGAGCATACTGGTCTTGGCTTTGAGGTCCTCCTGGAGGATGCTTATATCAAGAAGCACACCACCATCTTTAAAGGCTACCTGGAGTACTTTGAGCGGCAATGGGTGGGCAAGAATGTGACTGCCCGGAGAGGTAAGAGCGGGGCAACTGCCCCTTGGAACTGTCAAGGCGCCTGCCTCAAGGAGGAGATGAAGACCACCTCTATCCTTGAGGTTTGGCATAAGCACCTGAAGGTGAAGTTTGGGACCAACCCCAAGTTCAACAAGTTCTTCTCCAAGCTACAAGAGGAGCAGGTCCGGACTGTCTCCAAGTTCCACAACCTGGCCAACTGGGTGGTCCCCAAAAGAGGAAGTCCAAGGAGCAAGACTACCAGGAGGACGTGCAGAAGGTAGTGAAGAAGAAGTACAAGGTGACAGAGATAAAGAAGTACCTTGAAGATGTCACAACTGCTCTTGCTGGTGGGTTTAATTAGCCTAATAAACTTTGCTTTGCTTTGCCTATATATTTTTTACTTTTAAACTTTTAATTTTTTTGGATATTACTAATCTTTTTAGGTATAAATGGTAAGCTTTATGTTTAGTTTCTTATGGTTTAGTAAGAAATATCTTTATTTTGTTAATATATCTTTAAGGTATGAGATATTTTCAGTTATGCTTATAAAAAGTATAATAAATTAAATATATAATTTTCTTATATTTTGTAGTTATTATGATATGTAAAATATCTTTATTTTTGGCTCATTGGAATTTTAATTTGTATGGGAATAAAAAATAAATTTATAATAAAGAGTGTAAATTACATAGTAAGTTGAAAAATACTTGCTTATATCTCCTTATTCTTATTACTTATGGTATTTTTTTATTGCAGTTTTGAATTTTCTGGGATTATTTTAGTATAATAATTTATTTTAAAATAATTTTTTATATTAAAAATGTTCAGGGTAAAGTGTTTTGTTAATTAAAAAAGTGTCAACATCCAGGAAACGACATTAAGTAAAACCGGGTTGTCACTTTACTATAGTGTTGACATTAAAAGTGTCACTGCCTGACATTTTTAGTGTCAACATGGGCACTGTTGCCCCCAAATAGCCTTCCACACTAAATACAGCTCATACAAATGTGTGGTACTCAACTTTGGTATGACAAACGCCCCCTCAACCTTTGTGACCTTCCTGAATGAGGTGTTTGCCCTGCACATAAGCAAGTATGCCTTAGTCTACCTAGACAACATCATTCTCTATAGTCCCTTGGTAGAGCAGAACCACAAAGACCTAGAGGCAGTCTTTGCTACCCTGGCACAACACAAGCTGCTGACCAAGCCCTCCAAGTGCCAGCTCTTCTGCAAGCAACTGCCTTTCCTGGGACACATTGTCTCAAAAGACGGCATCAAACCTGACAGTCAAAAGATACAGGCCATCAGCAAGATGCCACCACCCAAGGACAAGTTGGAACTCTGCACCTTCCTGGGGATGGTGGCCTATGTATGCCGCTTTATACCTGACTGTGGCGTCCTGACTACCCCCTTATCCGCCATAACAGGCGCCAAATCCAAGTTTGTGTGGACCCCCCAACGTGACCTATGTTTTAGATGTCTCAAAGAGAAACTCACAACAGCTCCTATCCTACAATACCCCAAACATGACAGGGAATACCAAATAGAAACTGAAGCCTCAGATGCATCCATTGGGGGAATACTACAAATCAAAAATGATAATGGTGACTTCCTGCCAGTAGCCTATGAATCACAAAAGTTGACAGATAGCAAGTGTCAATACCCTATCCACAACAAAGAACTGCTTGCCATTGTACACTACCTAGTCAAATGGTGCTGTTATCTAGAACAACAGGAAGAATTCACAGCGTTGACCAACCACAAGTCACTCATATACTTCAAAACTCAAGCAAATCTATCACACCATCAATCCTGCTGGATGGAACTCTTGGAGAGATTCAATATGCTCATACAATACAAACCTGGTCCAGAACTCTCCAGGGCAGACACCCTCTCACGCCTATATGTCCATGCCACAAGAGGGGAAAATGGGCTCAACCCAGACTGGCCTCTCTTGGTACTACAAACAAAGCATAAGGGTTTACCCCCTGGTACAACCAACATAACAAAGGAAACAGTTATCAAAAACAAACACCTATTTGCTGATGTGTACAGGACCCTGCACAGAATAATGTCTGATGGAACTACCATCCCTTACATCCCCACACACCAGCAAGTGGACACCATCCTATAATACCATAGAGACCTAGGGCACACCAAGAGCCGCAACCTATATGAGTTCCTTAAACACAAGGCCTGGTGGCCAACCCTGTATTGTGACGTTCAAGAAGTCCTAGACTAACGTGAAGTGTGCAAGAAATTTTCAAAAAGAAAACCCCCACCAAAATCAGTACTACTCATCTGCACGCAACTACCCTTCAAGGTGTGGGCCCTAGACATTGTTGGCCCCATGCCAGGGAAACACAATGATAAGAAATACATCATCACCGCTATAGACTTTGCTACATGATGGCCAGTAGCCCAAGCAGTAAAGGCGCACACTGGCAATGACGTGTGGCAGTTTAATAGGAAGAGAAATAATCAGCAAGTTTGGAAAGCCAGAACTCCTGATAACTGATGGAGGGAAAGAATTAACCTATGAAGACATCAACATATACCTTGCTAAAAATGAGGTCAAACACACTGGGACAACACCATACCATCCACAGGCCAATGGATTTGTAGAGCGGCTAAATGGCAGCCTCGTGCAAGCCTTGGCCAAGCTCACCACCGGGAGACCTGAAGACTGGTATAAGCAGCTATCAACTGCACTACTTGTGTGCCAAACCTGGGTGAACAGATCCACCGGAAAAAGCCCTTTTGAGTTGATATATGGCACACAGTCCAATATCATTCAAGCATTGACAGGACCCAAGCTGGAAATTTCAAGCAAAGTCCCCCCTCACTCAGACCCTCAAGTTATAGAGGCCAACAGTAAGCAAACAGAAAAGGAAAACAAGTGTCTACAAAAGTTTTTCCCCATCCAAGATAGACATGAAGTTGGTGACAAAGTTTGGGTAATGAACATTGATAAAAGCAAACTGCAACCCGAAAAGGTAGGCCCAACAATCATCCTAAAGGTAAACAAAAATAACACTTACCTTGCACAAAGACTCAGGAAGCGCAAACAGGACAAAATCCTCCACCATGATTGCCTGAGACCCTGCAAAGCAAGACAAAAACAACGCAAAACTGCCCTGCCCGCCACAGAACAACAGCTAGTCCAGTATGGCGCCCGGGCTCCTGACAACCTCCCTGAAAATCTACCCCCAGAGGGAGCCAACCTTCAGTTGGGGGTGTCAAAACAGCAGGCTCAACCCTCCAGCAAGGTTATGAGTAGGCAGGTTCGTGACCCGCAATCTGATTACCCGGCCACTCGAAGCCAGACTAAGAAGTCAACTCAAATTGCCAAATCCAACAACATGAACAGATGATGATCCCTTATGGTGGATACCTTGTTTTGGAGCTTGACTCATTACCAGGATCAAGCCACCCCCTTCACCATCCCAGTATGATCAACACTATCATGTTCCTGTTACCCATGATTCACACCAACTATATAATCATTATCTCTCAATAAAGAATATTATCTAGTTTCTAAATATTTTCCCCCTTGTAACTCTGCTAAAATAGCACAGTTACGACAGTAATAAAATTTTATGGTTTAGCAACATAAGTTTACTTTTGTTAAAGGTTGGTAGCTTTAGCTGTTCTTTGTTCGGTGGAAAAATTTAAGCTTACCTCGATCCGTGATTCATGCCTTTATCAACTTTCAAAGCTAGCTTTTGGTTGGGTTTGAGCTTTTGACGGAAAACTAGTGGCTAATGTTGGTTGTCGGGAAATAAGTCGACGGATCAAAAATTTACGGGATAATTTCCTGCCCCGTAACTCACTGCTGGGTTTGTACTTTTACCCTGCTGAGCTATAAATCGATATGTGAAAATGTGGAGATCCTCTTGAACCCTGCTAGACCGGGGTATAGTTCAACTGAGCAGTTTAAAAGCTTGTTTAAATCTCTCGCTTGCGAAGTAGTGATTACTTTGATAAGTATTAGATATATCGGAATAATAATCATACCTGCTATCATCTATCGATTGATGTGCATGTTTTCTGGATAGCTGGTTAAGACACGCATGAAGCGTCTCTTTCGCATTTACCCTTGTCCACAGTCATTTAAACAGACGGAATCGCTCTTCCGATGCCTAATATAGCACTTGGTAAAGCCATGTAAAATCAAAATGATATGTTTTCTTCAAGTGGTCATTTGCGATTGCCTGGTTTCGGCCGTGCTTCATTAGAAATCACATATCTCGTATAAATTCTAAACTAAGCCCGCTAATGAATCAGATGGGGTTGCCGTCGGAAAACAGTTCTAAGCAGTGGTGTTGGGACTTATGTGTGGAGCTTCCTGCCGCCAATCAACTCTTGGTTTACATATGTGCCCTAAAAGCGCGCTTCGATTGGTTCGTTAATACTTTCATTTATGGTAGATTATCGTTTAAATGGAAACTAATTACCATTACTTTAAACTTTAAATGGACCCATTCAAATGCATGGCTGTAAGCCATACAATTACAGTGACACGTATAAAGCATTGACCACTGGAACATCTTCTTCATGCTTAGCCTCAACGACTCTTTACACTTCAAGGAACTCGTTTCCAAGAACTGCGATTACAACTCATCCACTGCTCCTTCTACCAGCAGCTCCTGTCCACTCCCACCGAAATCTCAGATCATCAAGACCAAGCCCAGGGTTCTCGCGTGCTGTGGTTCAACATCAGAGAACTACCATGGTGCCATCAGGCACTGGATCCAGCAGCACAGATCACAGCCTTCTTTAAATCCATTGATACAGCAAGCCAGCAACTTCCTGAGAAGCTTCAAGACTCTTCCCAGTAACCCCAGATACTTCCGTCCAAAGCCAGCCTCGACTTCTCCCCTCGAAATGAGAAACCCATACTCAGCAGCCCAAGCCATGGCCTACGACTTCCTAGACCAAATCAACACCACTGAATACGCCTTCTTCTCAAGGATCTGCACCCCAAATAGCAAATCCACATACCTGGATATCTGGCCACTGTGGGCAAGCTACTTCTATTTCTCCCACAACAAGCCCAAATCAGCCGCACCGTTCCCCTGCAAACTGTGTCCCAAGGCCTTCAACCAGCGCCACGGACTCAAGTACCACATGAACACCATCGACACCGTCGCTAGGAAGGAGCCCTTCCGTATGTTCACACCTAAAAACCCTGTCAAATGTCCTATCGAAACATGTAAAGCAAGGTTCACGTATGAAAGCGCCATCCCTCGCCACATGAGACGAAAGCACAATCAACCCTGCCTGAATAATGGATCATGCAACAGAAGCAGCTCACCTCCACCAAAGAAGTTATTTTTTGGATATTGAACCCCCAAATAAAATCAACTTTATCTATCGATAATTAAACCTATTCAAGGAAACAATTTACCTTAAAACGTCGACAACACCCAAAAGAAAAGCATGCTCGATATAGTTCAATAAGGCGACTTGGCTTTAAAAGGCATTGGCTAAGCTAGATTTTAACCCTTTCAATGGTTTAATAATTTTGTACCCGAAAGGAAAGACGTTTAAACTTGGAGTTGATCAGATGAGATGTTTTAGCAACGTACATTGCAACATTGAGGTTATAGCTATATCAACTGAAAAATAGTTTCATAGTTTTACTAGGCTAGCCCAATACAGCATCCCCGCTCGAAATATGTATCCAACACATGGCAATAGGAATCTTCAATGTTGTAATTTATAAATTAAATAATATAAATTAAAAATTGTAAATTAAATAATTTAATAGATTGGATACTTAAACCCTGAGCCAAATCGGCTGGACTCTCAGAAACCATACCAGTGGGCTCGGATTACCTACAGCTATTTCTTGGCACTGATCAACCACAGTTGCTCCAACCCTCATTGTTCTGCACCTAAACTTGCTCAAACCTGGTTCCATCGCCCTGGTTCCCAAGAGATCCGGCTCTACTCCTTCTTGGGGTTGATATTTATAATTATATCGTGAATATACTTCTGGGAAGTATAATAAACAAGATAAAGGGGAAAATTAAGAAGAGAATGATACTTTATTGAATATGAATATGGGAATATATATAGTATCTTGGAAAGCCACATAAAGTCCATGTACGTCATAGGGCTTATCTGAGGGGAACAGTTGGCATGTAAACTGTCTGCATGTTGACTGTCTGTATGTCAGCAAAGTGTCAACATGCAGACAGCCGACTTCAATTCGGCACTAAGGCCAAAGCCTACTAGCCATGTTCTAAATAAACTAATTTTTTATATTGCATTCCATAGTCGGAATTGATAATCAATGAGAAAAAAAGCTATGTTGACAGCAACTGAGAATAGGCTGAATTATTATTACAAAATAAGAAGGAAATTACTATTAAAAATACCAAATTAGTATACTTTAAATTTAAGCCCAACTTCAATAATGAATCTACACAATGTCAACATAAAATAATAGTTTATAAAATTTCTGAATAAAAATCCACTGAATCCAGAATATCTTCACTTATAATAAGTTATTTATATTTATATTTGGCCCTTTGTTCCATAGTCTTTTTTAATATAGTGGGTAAAAGCTTCAAGCTTTGTTGTATATTATAATAGTGGTTTACTATATCTTTGAAATAACTGGATGTGTTCCAGTTAACCCTTAAACATTGGATTAAGTCATATTGTATAGGTTAAAACTAGGATTTATATAGTATCATTTAAAGTTGACACAAAGGAAATCCAACACAAAAGCAAAAGCAATACAAGGAGAGTAAGTTAAGCAAACACAATGACATAATTTAAGCAAGATTTAATAGCAGCTCCACTATAAAAGAAGCCCAACTCCAGCAAAGTTGTCACCTTCACTAATATAATAAGCAAAAGGCGTGGCTTAACAATTTCCTCTTACATAATGGTAAGCTTAGAACCCCAAAACTTCACACAATAATAATAAAACTACTTATTAAAAAATGTAGTACTTAGTTTTTAAAAGTTATATGAATAGAACTTTATTATAGCCCAAAAACCAAATAGCCTATTTTCAGCTTAGATTTTGAACCCAATCTTAATTTAATTAAGATTTATATGTTTTTTAAATAGCAATTTCCCCAAATAATGCTGACTATCTACAAGTTGAAAGTCAGAATAAAGACACAATTTTAGGCCAAATGTCTAGAATCAAAATTTTAATACATGTTAATACTTAAAGTGTAGACCAAAAATTTAAATGTAGTTTTGTCCAACTTTTTCTTAATAAAAAGCCTCAATACTGCATATGTTAATAATATTGAAGATTTTTTTGCATGATCTATATATTAATTCTCCACAATTTGATATATTTTTGGCTTTAACTTTAACTTTCATTTTTATACTTTACTCACAGTTATTTCTCTAACCCCTTTTTCTTTATAGGATAAATCAAAGAAGCCCCAGCCTAATAAGAAAAATCCCAATAAAAAACTACCAAGGACACTGCTAAGACTAAGGCTTCTTCTTCTAAAAAAAAGTGCTTGATAAGCAGCTTAAAAAAGATGAACAAAAAAACCCCACACCTTCAGCTTCTGATAAGGACTCTGATGATGGTTTCACCTCCCATAGCTGGTATGAGTCTGAGGAAGATAAAGATCCCATCAACAAGAAGAAAAGGAAGGCAAGCTTTAAGTCCTCCCCTGAACCCTCCCCTAAGCCCTCTCCTGAACCCTCTCCTGGTGAACATGAAGATGATGAGCTTATTAGTACTTTCCTGGGTTTCAACACGCCCCTCATGGGCCATGGGATGAACTAAAAGCCCACAATATTTGCAATGTTAAGGGCTCCTTCAGGATCCCAAAGAGATTTCCAAAAGTCTTTCCATTAATGCTAGTCAAAAGTGGCCCAAGCATGTTCAGTGATGGCTATGTGCTTAACTGTAATAATCAAAAGCAAGGAAGCAAGAGTAAACATTACACATGTTAAGACAGAAGCTGCCCAGCATGCCTAAACACCCAAGGTTGGGACAAAGTTACCTTGGAAAATGGAGAACATACCTGCATGACTCCCACCACTTTGATTGAGAAGCTGATCAAATGGTACCTATTCTAAATGGTCCCAGTATCAAAAGACATTAAAGCAACTCACCTGGCAGTAAAGGCCACCAAGAACCCGAGCAAAGAGAATATTAAATCTGTCCCTGACTGTGAACAACTAGTTAAGTATATCTGTGATAGACGCTGAGAGCTAAACCCAATTAGAAAAAGTGTAACCCAACTAAAAGACCTGGTACTTACTCCTGAGAAGCAGATGACTCAAGACAATGAACAGTTCCGTCTTCACAATGATGGACCTGGTGCAAAAGAAAGGATCATATGCTATGCCACCTATAAGAATCTATAGCAACTGTGTGCCACTGAGACTTGGCTCTGTGATGGGACATTTGTAACATGTCCTAAGTTATTCTATCAGCTGTGGGTGATGCATGCTCATCTTGATGATAAAGCCCTCCTTTTTGCATATGCTCTTCTTCCTGGAGCCTCAGAGGAGATTTACCTAAGAGCATTCAAGATTCTACAGAAGGGCCTTAAAGCTATTCCCACTTTGCCTGGCAAGGATCCTGGCCCGTCAACAAGGGCCAATCCTGATGACACTGATAAAGATGAAGTCACCCTAGCTGTTGAAGAAAAGGAACACAATAGAGCCTTTGTCCCCAAAATAATTATCATGGATTATGAGACAGCCCAATACAATTTCTTTGTAAAAACCTTCAATGGCGAGGTACAAGGGTGTTTCTTTTATTACCAACAAGCTATCAATAGACGCCTTAAGGGCAAGACCATCCTCAGCTCTCTCACATGACAAGATAGAAAAGGTAAATGCAAGTTTCTGATCCAGAAGTTTTTTGCTCTTGCATTTATTAAGGGCAACCTCCAGAATTAACTCATACAGAATGGAACATCCTCCATGTTGACAATTCTAAAAAATATTTTTCTTATTTTCAATATTAAAGGTTATTTTTTCTTGATTAAATAATTGACACTGATAATAGAAGCAATGTTTGATTTTTATTTTGAGCTTTTAATTGAAGTTATAAAAGATAAAGCAAAAACAATTTTTGAAATTGTTGACATGGAGGATGTTCCATTCTGTATGAGTTAATTTTGTAGATTGCCTTTATTAAGCCTGAACATGTTGGACAAGGATTTGAGATTCTCTGTAATGACCCTCATGCCTTGAGCCAAGAAGCTTAGTTCCAATCCTTCTTTGACTAATATGAACCACAATGGGTGGGCATCAAGGTGGTCAGCCTCAGGGGCAAGCCAACAGCAAAGGCAAGCTGGAATTTCTACCAAGCTGTTCTCAAGGATAAAATGAAGACAAGATCAGACCTGGAAAACTGGCATAAACATCTAAAGTCCTCCTTTGGGGTGAATCCTAGATACAACACCTTCTTTGAACATCTTAAAGCTGAACAGGGGAAGACTGTCTCATCTCTTCAGGATATGAAAGTAAGGGCTCTAAAGAGGAGAAAACAGTGCAAAGATAGTATTTACAAAGAGAAGATCAAATCACCTGTCAAGAACAAGTACAAGCTATCTGAGCTTGGGGAGCAGATAAGCAAGATTGCCACTTTACTCTCTTGCAGCAAACCTCCAATTTAGCTTATAATAAATATTTTGACTCTTTACGGTATTTTTATATAATTTTAATCTAAAAGACCAATAATATTAATAAAAAAGATAAATAAAATTAAAATAGTTGAAATAATTCATAGTTTTTATAAAAGATTTTTATTCTAGAGCCTGGGTTATCCAGCTTAAATAGGTGTGTTAGTACTAAAGTATATGTAATTTTGGATTGCTATTATATCAACTATTCTTAAAATAAGTGCCTACCTTTAGTTTCTTTATTTAATATAATTTATTTTTATCAAGATTTTTTGAAATATAATTTAAACTTTTTATATGGTTAACAAAATACTTTTATAGTGAAAACAGTTAATTTCATGGTAAGTTACTTTTCAAGTGGCTTTTTCTTATATTTTTAGATATCTTTGCATTATTTTTCATTTCATTTTTGTATTTTAAATGATATTATTTCCCTAAAAAGTATTTCTAAGCTTAATTTTTATTAAGTAAAATGTTTAGCAAACAGATTTTTCTTGTTAAAAAAGTGTCAACATCTAATAGGATACAAGATAGAAAACTTTATCTAGAATTTTCTAATGTGTCAAACTGGGTATAAAATTAATTTTGACAATTGGCATGCAGACAGTCAACATGCAGACAGTTTACATACCAACTGTTCCTATCTGAGTAATGTTCCTCTTTAGTCACAAGGCTTATTCAATTTGTGTTCCGCTTATGATCTGGATTATTTGATCCCTGTAATAGATGGTCAACTGATAGTAGTGCCACCAATTTATTGGTTGGTTGGTGAATCATTTGGTGATCTACTTGGGGCTTTAATTCCCTGAGAGGGAGTAATCAAAGATGTTGCAACAATTAAATTGGTTTTGAATCTTTAGAACTATGCTGTCATAAATAAATACAATCCTGGATGGAAAATGTCAAGCTGCTTGATTCACCTGATACCAACTCTTAATAAAACTTATCATCTTATTTTATCTCATCCATTATAAGCACACCCATTTTAAATAAATAACAGACCAACATATCCTCTACAAATCAATGTATTGTAGCTTCCATAGCTATGCAATAAACAAAACCTCACCAGCCCAGAACCTTAGTGATATACCAGGTTCAAACCGTAAATAACAACATAACTGACATACCAACAGATCACCAGCATCAACCAGAATAACACCAAAAAGTACCAACCAGATTCAAGTATGGAGCATAAAAGCTGGTCCAGCAAGAGCCCTACCCATTGAACCCAACCAACCAGGAAGTACTAAATAAAGATACAAAACAGTAAGTTACTCTACTAAAAGCCAATCCCATTTCTCCAGGATTAAAAAATTTCAGCACACCAGGAACCAGATCCCCCAGTGTCAACCATATACTTGAAGGATATAGAGTGAACTAGGGTAAAATTAAGAAGAATATTATACTTTATTTGGTATGGAGATAAGGTATTATGTGGTACCACAACAATCCAGATACTTTTCATGAACTTCATAACAGCCAAGAGACTTTTAAAACCTCCAAACTTTTTACCACAACAGCTTAGGTATATCAAAGCTTAAGCTTAAATATCCCCAATTATTACTGTTTCCCAAGGATAAAAATATATATCTAGGTCCAAGTCAACAGTTTTTATTGATGAGCCTAAGCATAAAAGATCAGATTACTTGAAATGATTAAACCATAAAGGCTTCTATACCCAATCCCATAAAAATGAGACAATAAGCGAACTATGTCCAAGCAAGATTACCTCATAAATTTCCCCAAAATATATTGTCATGGGTAAGAGTATGAGTTTTTTGATTGCAGGCTTTTTAATGACACTAGTTTACACTGAAACAATATGGCATCCAAAGAAATCTACACAAAGGTGGTAAAGAGGAAACAAACAAAGGGACAGAAGTCTTGACATGAATATCAACAAGATAGGAATATCATACAAGGCTTGGATTATCAGTCCTTGCAGGCTTGTCCATATACCCTTCTTCTTGGGTTCAAAATGGTCAATCCCCGTACAACATGGGGATGTGGCAGGAGTGCCAACAACTATTTAATAGTCGAGCAATTTTTCAGGAAAATTATTTACTAAGATGAAGTGGTTATAGATTTTGCAGCATCCCCCAAGATGCTGGAAATAAGGGCTTCTGGCACCTTTTTGAGAGTACCTGGGAGGCGTGCCAGATACTGATCCAGTTCAGGATTAGCAATAGGTGACAGTGAAATTACCTGGGTATGCCCTGTATAGGTAGGATCAATCCTGGTGCACAAAATTTACTCCTGTGAGGTCCAAATTTCTTCTACAGAGTACCAGCTGTTAGGTCAAACTCCCATGGCAGTACCCAATTCTCTTAGCCCTGGCTCCAGCTTGTGTTGGTCACAGTTACATGCCCCAGATTTCACCTTTATCCTTTCTTCCTGAGAAATTATAGCTTTTCCTTTAACTGGCTGTATCTCTTTGATTTCATATCTCTGTCTGGCTTTTTGCACCTTGGGGCTATTGCCTTTGGGTTCCTTTCAGGTAGTGGTAGGCATGCTGCATATTTGTACTTAAAATAGCCAGGTTATGCCCATAAATAAGTCCATAACAGCCTTTCCCCCAAATTAAAGTTAACTCAAGCACAGCAAGCCATGAGTGCTGTTGTTAAAATGCCTGCCAAGAGCCAGGGATTGCTGGGGGGACATCTCACACAATTCTTGTACCAGTAACCCATTGAGCCTTTTTACCCTTATTTTTCTGGGGGTGATAGGGATAACCAACAGTATGATTTATGCCATCCCTTGACAGGTTCAGTATCAATAATGTCACTAGTGAGCTCTATACCCATCCCTGATCAGGTGATCCAGGGGTTCCAAGCTCACCCATTTTCCCCTCACTCATGACCCATCCCATATAGCTCCTCTTGGGCTCTTTTTTAGCTTGGCTACAGGCCTTCCTTACCTATGATTGGTATCCCAGATGACATACTAACTGCTTCTGCTGATGTCTAACATAGGTCTCAAGATTCTAAGATCCATAAATGGAATGGTTGGGTCATCAAGACTAGAATTCCAGGCTTGGGGGTACTGCAGTAGAGGAATACTTCACACCTGCTTCACATTGATTAAGGAGTCCCTTGATTCTCCCATCATAATTGACTGCTAGTTACAGGGTTTGAGGTATACTTTTAAGTCCCTGTTGCAGGTATATACCAAGCCTCAGTGACAACAAAGGATGGTTCCAGCTGTGTGTATTAAAAGGACGTAAGGTACAAGCTGCCATTTGATATTATGGGGTGAAGAGTACCATACCTTTCCTTGAACAGGAGCTTTTCATTGAGGACCTTTTCTTGGGTGTTTTCCAGTGCCCAGTGGGAAGCTTTCTTGGAGATCCCCTATTATTAACATTGCCAAACATTTTATTTACTGTTGATGCAGAGGAAACGTTTATGGTACATCCCAGAACAGGCATCTACAGTAGTTGACCCCTTCCCCAATATCTATCTGATGATCATTACTGTAAATTCAGAGCCTAAAGGTAAAAATATGGGATTTTCAAATTATTTTGCATGAACTCACCAAATTACTGGAATATTTTTCATCCTTTTATATAAAAAAGTAAGCTGTTCTGGGACTAAAATTACTCCATTAAGTTGGTGAGTTCATGTAAAGGGATTTGAAAATCCAACATTTTTACCTTTAGGTTCTGAATTTACTGTAAATACCTTTGGCTAAGCCTCACCTATGCCAATTTTCTCCTTGAGAGATCCTGTTACAACTTGAAAGACAACAGTAGTTTATGATTAATTTCCACTATGATTACCTGTGCAACTTCTAGATATTTTTGCATCCCACTAGACAATAGACAGTTGCTATTGATAAGGAGCGCCTTTTGGGGAAGCTTTGAATATAGAATTAGGAAGAGAAGAAGTATATTTTATTGGATAATACTTCAGACTTATATAGCTTTAGCTGTGGCGGGGATTTTAGTTGGATCAAACCCAGGGGTTAGTCATGTGCTGGATGGGTTTGAGTTTCTGGATACCTGGACAGTCATGTGATATTGGTTTGTTGCCATTTCTGGTATGTCAAATGTTATATTGGAAAGGCACCAAATCAGACAATGACTGGATGTTAGGTGTGATGGCAATAGCCGGAATACTCTTACATCCAGACCCTTGACACTATTAACTCCGTGCCATGTATGGGATAGCTTTTATGACCAACTGAGAGGTCTTGTAATCCATACCTAGCAGGGTAGAATCCCTTGTTAGTTTCCTGGATCCAAGCTACATCATCAGGTTTTAGTTGGAGGTATTTATTTCCAGGTTATAGACCCCTTCATGGTCAATGCACTAGATTATGAGTGCTGCAAACATACCTTCTTTATGTTGGAAGAGATGTAGCTCATCTAAGGGGATTAAAGGAAGCTGGGTCATCTTGTCAGTGATCATAGATTGTGGGGGTTAAGACTTCCCAGCCTTGGGGGATCATCTTATATAAACAATCTCCCCTTGAAAATCCAAACTTTTCTCTTTCTTTGTGGCCATGGCATATTGGTTACTGCCCTTACTGTGATGATCCACATGGAGGCAGTTTGCAGGCAAGGGCTGATCTGGATACAATAAAGACTCCATGCTTGAAGTTTAAGAAGTATAGTGGCTTTAGGGCAGGTAAATACCTAGTAGGTAACAGGAGACTAATAGAGGTTGAGAATGTGCCAGCCTGGTAGATAACTGATAGCTACCAGAGCTAGATGGTGTCTGAACCTAGTAGGTAACATAGGCTACTAGGGGAGGATAAATTCCTAACCAAGTAGGTAAATTATGGCTGCTATGGAAGGAGGAGCTGAGATAGCTCTGAAATCCTTTGGCCACATGCAGGAGGTCTGCAGGTGGCAAACTTTACCTAGTGAAGGGGTAAAGTTTCCCTGTCTGTGTGCTCCTGGAAGCTTTAAAGATGTCTTAAAGCCACCAGACAGGAATGTATATGTCCAGGGACGTTATCAAGGTAGCTGCTTGAGAAAGAAGCTGCAGAACTTGGTAATGTATAGGTTTCTGGGAAGTAAAGTTGGTTACGTTGCAACTGAAAGCTCAAACTAACCACTTGAGTGAGTAAAAACAACTGAATAGACATGAAGATTGTCTGTGAAGAGATGGCCTAAAGTGGTGGTCACTGATGGGGGCCTAATCAAACAATAACTCACTTGTGGAGACTTATTGCCTGAGTCTGAGGTGTTAGTAATAGAAACTACAGATAGAGATAGGACCTTGGTTGTTCACACAGAAAAAACTAGCAGAAGAACCAGAAAATGACATAGAAGGACTTGCAGAAGGAGTGGAAGATGACAAAGAATGAATCACACGAGGAGTGGAAAATGACAGAGAAGGACTGGCAGAAGAACTGGAAAATAATATAAAAGGACTGACAGAAGCAGAAAAAGGAGCCAAAGAAATGAACTAGGACAGTTTAGAATGGAACAGAATAGAGGTAAAAATAATGAAATATTTAAAGAAGGAATTAAGAAAAAGAATTAAAAAGAAATAATAAAAGAAGAGGTTAAGAAAAAGAATTAACAGGTTAAAAAGGAAAGAAAGAAAAGTTAGAAGAAAAGAAACTGTGAATTTATTAAAAGTTGATTCAGTAAGAGCCAGAGCAGATGGAAGAAGAACAGGGAAACTCTAAGGACAAAGGCAAAAGTTTTGCTGAAACCATGGTCAGAAGCAGAAGGCAAGCAGCAGGCGGGGTTGAGCTTCTCTGGATAAAGGAAAAAGCAGGGAAATACAGAGAAATGTAGAAGAAATTAGGGGTTGAAATCCCTTAAGTAAAAAAATGTGGAAGCGCTCAAGTTTAGCTGGAGAAATGTGACAGGAATCACAGCAAACTGTTTGAAATGAAGAGCCAAGGTTTTTTCCAGAACAAGACAGCCCCAGGTTCAAACCAGGGTCAAGAGCAAGTCATTTGGGTAAACGTTTTGGCAAAGCATTTCAATCTGGGAGTTTGATTGGCTGCAGGTCAAAGCCTGTTTGATCACTGTTTTAAGGGCTTTAAATGAAGGGTTTAAGCCTAAAAAATGAGGGAATGAGAATGGAAAAGCTGGCTTTCAATTGGCTGAAGTAAGTAGCAAAGTTAAATATATTATAGAACAAGAAAGACCAGATAGTTTAAGCCCAGAAAACCCTGAATTCTAAGAGGGAGAAAGGACTGAAACAAGGAGCTATAAAGGGGGAGCAGTATCAGGAATATTAGGGATAAGAAATAGTGGATTAAAAAGGCCATAAATACAGAACAAGGATCTGATGACACGGATAAGAGATCAGGAGCCCAAGATAAAGGAGCATTAGGCCAAGATAAGTAACAGGAGCCAAATACCAAACACAAGGAGTACAAGAAGTTGTTGGATGACTCCATATATTGGAAAACCCCTATTGTTTCCTATACTACCTGGGCCACATACCAGAAGGTTTCTAAGGGGATCTTACTTCTGAAACAAATAAACACCCATTTTGACCCCTAAAAATATTTCTGAGTGGGACATTAGTCCTTATGAGTGAATTTCCCAACATCTTCTACCCTAGCTAAGGGGAGAAGGATACCTATTGCCAAAGACATTGAAGATTTTCTACTAGTAAGACTTCCAAGAAGAAATGGGAAAGGTTGAATAGAGAGCTTGAGATGACAGATAGGGGGAGGTAATTCATTGGTTTTATGTTCACTAGACTCTTGAAAGATTGGTATCATCCTCCAGAGGGTCTATCCCCAGCTGAAGTTTAAGTACATTGAGGGCATGCTTGCCTTTTAATAGGAAAAGTATTAGAGGAATTTTCTGTGATGAAAACCAAGTAAAAACTCCAAACTAGCCTTATTCCCCAGCTAGGGAATGTAAAATCCTTTCAGCTGGTCCCTGGATTTGACCCAGGACACACAATGGGGACTAGTGAACAGGAACCCCAAACTTACCTTGTAAGGGTCTGGTTTCTTTCTATTCATACTGATGATATGTCCCAGGAAAGGTAGTTTGATGGGAAAGAACTTGTACTTAGATAGGGTTACAACCAATTTATTATCTTGTAATGTTGCAAGTACCATATAAACGTCTCTCTAGTATTGCTCTCTGGTTGGGATGAAGATGATCATGCTGTCTAGTTAACCAATGTCACACTTCCTAAAGTGTCCCTTAAACAATTCAACCATGGATGTTACAAATTTTCCAGGTATATTTTTCATGCCAAAGTCTAACACAGTACATCCAAAAGAAACCATCCTTGGCTCTGAATTATTCCTATCAGATGTTATCAGGGTTGATTAAGATTAAATGGTATCCTACAACCAGGTCAATCCTGGTAATTAAATTTGATTCCCTCAAGACATAAATATTCCATCATTAAAGGCATGTATAACTTCTCTTCATTGTGGCTGCATCAAGTGCTCAGTAGTGGGTATCAATCCAAAGGCTGCCATCCTTCTTGGCTACAAAGACAGCTTCTGCACTCAATGAAAATTGCAAGATCTTATAAGACCTTTTGCTAACACTTCATTTAGGTACTCCTTCAGAGTTTTTTTACTCTTGCAGCATCAATCAGTAGATGAACTTACCTTAGGTACACTCAATTTGAGGTGTATTTAATTTTGGATGCCTCTTTCAGGAATTAACTTTGCAATCTCTTTTAGAAGGTGTTAGGGGATTCTTGGGCTAGCTGCTGGTGTACAGGTCCTTGCTCTTGTGAGATTTAAACATTCAGGAAAATAATCTTTTAGTTACAAGTATTTAAACCAGTTTTGCTGATATCTTTTCTTCTTTGATGCTAAGAATTTAACTATTCACAATATTTTGATATTACCCTCAACTTTTAATCCCTACAAAGATATAACTGGTTTCATGTTATTTCTAAAGCAGCCCCCTTTCCTTAAATAGGGGTTTGCCAATTTCCAAGCATTCTGGGTTGCATCACATGATTTATTTGGGTTCTGGTACCATGATAGGATATCTCACCCCCTCTGTCTTCCTAGTGGGTGATCAGCCCTCTAGCTAGATAAATAAGCTGTGATTCTCTCTCTGATAAAAAGAAGCTTATAAACATTTGTTCTAGTTTTATTTAAATTGGCCCTCTTACCCTTTTACCTTAAGGAAAACCCCTTCTTCTTTTGATTTTCAGAAAATTAATTTAAACTCCCTTAATTTTTCCCCAAAGAATAAACCTTGACTAGTTTAAACCTCAAATACTTTTTATAAAGCTTTCCCACTGTGTTTTTTGTATGTTAAACCCAAAAATCCAAACACAATAGTATGTTGCTTACTACAAGGACTTCTAGCCCTTCAGTTACTCTGTTCCTGAATGCGTTTTCTGGCCCTTCTTCTATAGTTACAGAAGAGCCCAGTTCACCCAAATTTTTCAGTCCCCCTCTTGAAGAAAATATTGCTAATGTATTACACACACCTATGGTACTTTTGTTGTTGTCTGGGATCTCAAGAGCCCCTACCAACTTTATTACTTAGCTATAATCAAGATCAGGAGGCTGCCTGTTTCCTCCTGCACTCTGGTACAAATTCCATGTAATTTATCCCTGGGCTCTGTATGCAGTGAAAATCTGAGGATCTACCTTCCTTACTGTTGGACATTGGGCTCCTTCCTAGTTTGATGGAGCCCATGGACATGATCAGCATTATTATGAATTGCTTTACCCCACTTGCCCTGGTCCAACATAAACTAACTCTGGGGTCTTAATACCTGCTTCTGGTCACTGTGGCTGCTACTTTATCTAATTATCATGTCCAGAATATTTCCTATCAAGAGTGGACCCAAGGCCTTTTTGCCCTCATCTTGGACAATCAAATAGACTCCTTTGTGTCCCAGGAATATTTGATTTCATTCCTCATCAAAATTTTACAATCTCTTCCTAGTTACATACAAGATTTTATACATTAATTAGATTGCCATAATGCTGTGTGGTGTGGTCAGGTAGAAGACAATCTCCTGTGTCACCACCATGCTTTTGAGACTCTATTAAGGGAACTCAATTAGTTCAGAGAAAATTTTGATTCCAAATTTTGTCTGCTAGGGTCACACACTAATATCTGGGGCAGTAGTGTGCAGCATAGCTAGGAGCAGGATACACTGCCATTACTGAAACTTTAAATTAGCCCCAGCAATATGCTGATGGCAAAGTTGTTGCTGTTACTGTAGTGCCCCTGGCTCTTCCTCCTGATAGCAGACCTTCACGGGATTATAAGATTTGGGAGGCTCTTGCCAAACTTAAAGCAGAAAATTGGTTTAAAGATGTGCAATCTGGTGAAACTGCAGCTGCTCTCCAATCTGATCCTCAAGTAGTTCTTTAGTTGAACAGATAGCATCTCTATAAGAGAAAATAGCCACTCTGAGTCAGCATATCAAACAGCCAGGGGAATAATCCTTGAGTTCAGATGAAGAAGAAAGGAGAAAAGATGAGAATGAAGAATCATAATCAGGATATGAGTGTTGGTCTTATCCGGAAGAGAAACCTGTGCCCACTGTGCCCTTTCTTTAGAAAACTTTGCTGTCTTATACAAATGATATTACATATAGGCAATGATCTCTGGAGAGAGAAGTAAAGAGGCTGATCACCATGGAAAATATTTTAAATGGAAGACTCATCTCAATGATCCCCTAAGCTTCACAACTACATGAAAAAGTCAATGGAACTGCAAAAAAATTAGACCAGTAATAAAGATTGATGAAACTATTACCTTGGCTATAGTAGCTTGTGATCCAAGAGGAAAAAACCACTCTAATTTGGGTATAATCAAAGAAGTTCTTTGTCTTCTATGGGCCATACAGCCAGCCAATGAATCATAAGCTGAGTTAAATCTCATTATTAGCGTCCTCAATGCTAGTGATAGCAGTAAATCCATGTCCTTCTCCATTGATCCCAACTATAAGACCACTTTAAACAGATATTTGATTTAAAGACTTCCACTGTTGCCGCCTTACTTGCCATCTATGAGACATTCATGAGGAGAGCTACTGATGATCTTAAAAAGGAATACATCCTTATCTGCCAGCATCTGACCTGTCAAGTGGTAGTCCCCAAGCTCCCCACTATTGCTATTTGGGCCAACATGAATTGCCTATTAATTGAAGAGCTTAGAGGTTAAGAAGGATTCTTAAAAGCACATTGTTCTTAATCCCAAGGAGCTCTTGAATGATTTTATAGAGTACTTCTACATTGAGGTTCAAAACATATTACTATTTAACAGCTGAGCCTTTGTGAAACATATAATACCTGTTCCAATGCCATTAAGCTTAATCAGCTGCTTTTCCTACTCTTCAAGGCTCATAAGAATTCCCTCACTACCATGAAGAGCATCAAGATTCCTATTTAAGACATGCATCTGGTTCATGCATAAACTGGGGTGAGCAAGAACAAGACAAGTGATGTGATTATCACTTTTTTATTCCTCAAAACATGACCCTAAGCAGTAAGGGGCAATCCAAATGTCAAAGTTGCCATATTTGTGGACAGATCAACCATCACTAAAGCTCTTGTGCTAATCCTTAGGTAGAAGGGGCTAATCCCAGCAAACAGACAAGAAAAAATAGGTCAACTTAGAGGTAGAGATACTCTCTGTTTATAAACTTCACCAGTCTTCCATTGATTCTTCTACAGATGACACCCCTCTTCCTTGTCTAGCCCTATCATCATCCATCTATATCTTAGCATCTCCAGCAACTCTTATCCTGAAAACTCTAATTATGATGCCAGTTACAGCTATGGATACTCTGTCTGGCTGTTCCAAAAATGATTTTTCCCTTATAAGCTATGCAATGGGAAAATTATCACTACCTGTGTAGTCCCAGTTAAAGCTAAAGAGTTAGTGATTCACCCTTACTTAGCACAAACACACTGTAGTCCTGTCATATTTGACTCTTCTGAAGAGGCTTATGAGCAGGCTGAAACCGTCTTCCATAAAGTTTCTGTATATTTACCTTTACAAACTGTCTAAAAAGCAGTAGGTTGCTTTGAAGCGCATGTTAGCTAAATGGGAAAGTAGTTAGGGGCAGCCCAAGATGTGCTTGCCATTCTTCCCTCTTTTGTGAAAGACTTTGCTCAAGTGGAAGAGCCAATCCAAAGAGTTGAAATCAATGGCTACTATAAGGTCAGAGGTGTCTGGGAAGGTTGTAATAGACTGGTGCCTTATGACATAAGGTATTTATATATGTCAGGTATAAAAAAGTAGGTAAGTATGTAAAATTGACTAGATTGGGCCCTTAATAGCATGTAAGAAGTAAAGTGAGGGCTAAATCAATTTATCAATACTAAGAAAATGAAATATAGTCCGCTCTTAACTATCTAAGCTGGATCCAAAAGCTAAAATTAATATCAGGGTATTAATCCATATCAGCAGGGGGATCAAAAATATCAGGAATCAAGGCTTGAGTATTATTGTAAAAGCTACTTAAGCAGTGAGAAAGGGAATCAAATGGAATCATACTAATTAAATAGAGGTTTAAAATCTATAATGAGTAAAAATAACTACCTAGCACAAGATCCAAACCTAGCACATAACATTTTAGGTGCAAGTCAAATAATCTCAACTTGGTGTTGGAAGTGAAAACATAAGGTATTTATTGTGAGCAAGGTGATTGTGGTAAAAGGTTAGGGGATGAGTATCAGCCTAAACAGTTTAAAAGATGGGACTTTGTTTGCAGGGAGGAAAATCAGGGATTCATGTCACAAATCTGAACAGATTCTACTTGCCCTTTTAGGCTTAAATAGAAGAGAAAACAAAGCTTAACCAGAAAAGGTTAAATCAAGCCCCAGAGGAACAACAGAAATCCCTGTAGGTGAAGACAGAGGCAGCCCAAGAAAAAAGGCAGATGCAGAGAAGCAGAAAATCAACAAAAAGATAAAAAAGCCTCCAGATATTCAAATCCAAGCAGGAAAGCAAAAAGGTAAGCTCAGACTTAAAAAGTAGCTTTTTAGTGTTTATCCCAGAGTTTAAACCCAAGAAGAGACTCTTTAAAGCCCCAAATAAAATGAATTGAGAAACTCCAACAGGGCTATGACAGAATTTAGCTGCCAAAATAGCAGCTTGAAAAGGAATAGTTGGGATAATGAAAATTTCTCCATGATAGCAGCTAAAGAGAGCCATGATCCTTAAGCATGCCTGGAGTTTTATGAGCTCCTATACGTAGGTTTGGAGGGGACAACTGATTTTCTTGAATTCCAACAGTATCATGATGGCAGTATGTGTGGTGTTCTGGTCTTTGCCAGTGGCCATTAGTTCAGCTTCAGAACAGGCATAGTCCAGACAGAACTCTATATCATCATTGGTGGCTCTAACAAACCAGTTTAGGGCTTCCCCAGCAAGCATATATGCTGCTCCTAGAACCTGGGAAGTGTCATCTGGGTAGGCAGCTGCATTGGCTCAGAAATGTGGGTACAACACAGGAATCACACATCTATCTTCCTCCAGGCTAGTTTCACCCATCTGGAGAATTATCTTATTGGAAACATATTGATTTAATATAAAATTTGGACCTGTGAGAAGGTAACAACAGGCAAGCCCTTGCCCTCAGGGGGTCCTCAGTGCTGTCCAAGGTACAAGTCTTTTCTTCTGCATGAAAGAGATTTGGGATGATAACTGCACATGACAGTAATAAGTGATAATCATAACAATAAACACATAAGTAACCCCAGGTGCTAACAACATCATGGGGATCAGGTTACCAAGTTTATGGGTGTATCATAATAATTTCAGGTTACCAGGTGTATTGCACTAAGCCTTTGGGGGGTGAAGGAGTTGGCACAGATACAGGCATAGCCTACCAGATGATGGGACCTAACTTTACCAGGTAGGATAAGGTCTTTCCAGCCACAGCCCATGGTCCATCTTCTGGAAAGGCAGAGTAAATCAATCCTGTGAGTGCCATGAAGAGCGCTACAAGTAATTGACTGCTCTGTTCAGCAGCGTTAGAGGCAGGCAGGCAAGCAGGTGGCAACAGTTGGCTTGGGTGTTGGGGGGCTCTATTGTGATTAGATAGACACAGAGATTGTTGTATTTCCTGTTGAATATGAGGGGGTACACAGTAATCTCTTGGTGTCACATACTAGGTGATATGGGTCTTGGGGAGCTTGTAGTCTTGTGTACCACAGCAAATATTCTAAAGTTCACTGTGCTTGTTTTGGGTTGGGAGGATACTCAGTAAAGTGTACAGAACCAAAGGGGAATCAGGAAGGAAGTAGTAGTCAGGCACTCCTGGTTCTACATCTAGAGCTTGGTACTCTACTCCTGATCAAGAGTGGTGGTGTTTGGACAATTTCATATGAAAGGGTATTAGAAAAAGGTAATTTAATATGTTTATGAGCCAACAGTTCATAAAAGGCTTAATTTGGTAAGAAAGACAATAAATAGTTTCACAGGGCTCCTTAAACTTATTTAGTTACTCACATGAAGGTTTCCATTCATGCTCTTCTCTGGCTAACTAGGTGGCATTCTTGGGAATCTAGTTTCCTGCCATCTGGTTAGCAGGCTATTAGCTGTTGATAAGTTTTGTCAAGTATAATTGTTTGGCTAACCAGTGGCCTATCTCTGCCCATATGGCCTTTGGTTGTTGAGGGAATGATTGCAGGTGTCATGAGGGACAATCAATTTCTTTACTATTTACAGACTGGCCTGACAAACTCTTAGTGGCTTGTTACTCTTGATTATAAATGGGTCTCCTAATTAATTAATGGAGATGGGGGCCAGAAGGTGTAACTGGGCAGCTAAAATTATACTGCCCAGTATATCCTGCTCCCAGAGCTCAGGCATATATTTTGGGGGGCAAATTGGGCCCCACCAGCTTGGTAATAGCAGGGGTGGGCCCTGAACTTGGGGTTTTGCTTTTAAAAGCAAAAACAGGTGTGAGTGCAACTCTGCTGCCCACAGCCCCCACATGGTGGCAGGTCAAGGGTTCCATTCCTGTGGGGACATTGAAATTGTCACTTTAGTAACATCAATAAAAACACTCTTCTCTAAATTATTATTTGAAACTTCATCAATTTTTCTAATTGTTAATAGATTGGATGATTCAATAACTGTACCTCCTTATGATGCTCACAGAAAAAATCCTGATAATACAAAGATGGTTAACCCAGTAAAGCATGCTCAACTAAGCACTGTTAATTTTATTCTGAACTTGAAATCTTTATTGTATTTATTTTACAGTCAAGAGCCTCTGTGGATTATGATTTGTTTCTATCAGCTAAAGTAACCTGGGTTGGCAGATTTGACAACACACATTTGCTGTTGCTTGGGTCTCCCCATTACTTTCTCAATCATCTACTTGAGTCATACTTATCATGTTGGTTGACTCAAAGGGATGCCATTACCTGAAATACTACTGACTGTATTAATAATTTGCTATTAAGCTCCATAGAGTTAAACTGCAAAATGGAGCTATAAATTAAACTATGTTAAACAGAAAAACTACTTTTTGTTTGTTTCTTCCAATTTTTTACCAGAAAGGATACTAAGCAAATTGATGATATGAGATTTTCTCCTAATTAAACATGTCAGTCTGTATGGCCTGGTACTATAATTCCACATGAGCCATAATTTTGAAGACTTAATGGTTCTGCTCATGGATTGGTTTAATATTCAATAACTCCTTGGCTTGGGTCACAGCACAAAGCAACATTGGAATTTGTCTTCAATATGCCTAGTGAAAATATTGGAGACAGGTGCAGCAGAAATTATTTTTGCAGGGTCTTAATTTTGTACCACAGTCCAAGAAATTTGTTTATTGGTGTTTTTTGCCATGTTTATACTTGAGCCTTCCTGCCCATTATCATATATTTATGGTGGCAAGTGTATATTCTGCACCGACATTTGATTTTTTATGGATTGGGTTGATCTTTTATCTCCACTGCTATAGAGCTACCTTACTTTAGCTTTGAAACAAGTTTTATATTTTAAGCTTTAATATAATTTTACAGAAAAAAATTAAAAGCGTATAAATTTATATATTGCCTCATTAAAATTAAAAATTAAAAAATGTTTAATTTATTTTTAAAGATGGGTGGTGGTTTATTTGACCTTTAAGGTAGATCAAATCAAATGGGCAATTAGTGATCCGTAGGGATAATAAAATCTTGGCAAGATTTATGAAAACAGTGGCTATTTACAAATCCAGGATTGGGGAAATAAAATCAATTCCACGATGTTCAACCATCTGTGGTACTTATATGCTTGATTTGAAAGCAGCATGTTTGATAAATTCTATTCTAGATATAATGGCTAATATGTATATATATTGATAAGTATAGCATTGGTTTTCACTTGGGTTTAGATGGATTTTAAATCTACGTGGATCAGATTTTTATTAAGTTGTTGTCCGCAGAAATGCATATTTTTAAATGGTGCTGTATACAAACTGTTGTCGAACTTGTTGCCAGAATTTGGGCTGCAATGGTTTTAGATGTTCTACTAGAACCAATCGATGGTATTAATAACAAAAATCACCAATCATATGTAGCCATCATATTAAACCTCATATACTCTGTCTTGCTACAGATCCCTTTTGTTTTGCCGGTCGTCTAATTTTTATCCCTGTTTAAATAAACTCGTTTAGGGTTAAAGAGCCTAGCATGAATCCAATTGATTGCTTGGTTGCAAGTCATGCGCTTGCAGCGGCAATAGGATAATTAAGTCTTGTCAAGGCTCTATTGCATCAACATTATCTGCTTTGGGTGATGCGACCTTTTAGTACAAACTGGGACGTATGAATAACTTGCTTAAGTTTATGCTCAACCTTACTTGGCAGCGGGCCTTATATTTCTAAGCTATGCGGGTTTTAGCTATAAGAGAGCGCGGGAATTTCCCAATACAGGCAAGTGGTTTCCCCTCGAATCTAGAGTAGGGACGAGCGCCAAAATTATCACAATTTGTGTTGTAATTAGGGTTGGGACGGTTACCGCAATTGTGTAATCACAGAGTCACCAATCCGTTTTTACATAAGTTTTAGATTAGGTCACAAAACAGTCTGTGGATTTGCTTGCAATTTTTGGAGTAGGTCACAATCTGTGCCTCACTCCACTGCGTAGGTCACAAATATAAAATGAAGGTGGGGTTCAAGGATAAATAAGATGATCTCATACTGTGCAAAGCACAGTATGTCAAATAAAAATGGTTTTTAAAAATGCCTCATGTAATACAGTAGTTTTCAAACTTGTTGAGATAAGCGTATATTATTCAGTTTAGAACACATAAACTCAGTCTGAAAACAAAATCAACGTGGATCCAAATCTATTGTAATATAATATAAATTCCTTAATTTTTTATTTTGTTTTTAGACTGAGTTCATGCATTCTAAACTGAATAATATACGCTTATTGCAACAGGTTTGAAAACTACTGTACCATTTTGTGCAAGGCACAGGATGTAAAATAGAACAGTTTCAGCTCCTAAAAGTTTACTTTCCAAATGCAATTCATCAAAAGCTTAATCCATCAATAGCTTACAATGATATTTTTTGATTGAACCACATGTTTTTTAGTTGATTATACCATAAATGTGACAGAAATTGTGGGATAGTAAGAGGCTGTCTCTAAGTGGTGGGGAATTACCACCCAAATCCACATAGAGTTAATGAATAACCACCAACACAGCTTCAAATACTGTTTTGTAAAATTTCCAAATAAGATACTAGGATTAAGTAAAGTAATTAATCCTAACCAAAATAGCCCAAGATAAATAGCCTGTGGAAGCATCAGAGAATCTTCAGAATAAAATTCAGGACATTGAGATGCAACACCATTTTCATTTTCATAGACAGGGGGAACCACTCCAAGATTGGCAGGCATTGAATTAACACCGGAAAGTGCCAACAACAAAGTTCCAACTGCAGGGCCCCATCTTCCAGTAATGATCTGGCTTAGAATAAGATTGTACAGAATATAGCGCAACAATCCAACTACAGGATGCATTTTTAAAAGTAAGTTAGACCAAGGTATATTTGATTTTTATTGAGTAAATTTTTGGGAGGGCTCAACTCTTAGAGTTGAAACAGTGAAAATTATTCAATATATATCAAAAATCAACTAAGCAATACCACCTGGATCCTGGGCTCCTATTCCTTCTACATTGTCAAGTGAGTATCTAGTCCAGGTTGCAAAGAACCCTTGAGTGATCAATTTCTGATGACCATGCTGATTAATAAGCTTGTATCTGGTAACCCTCAAATTACGTCAATTTATCAATGTCAGTTTGAAAGGGGGAGCTGGTTTCAGCTGGCAGACTGGAGCAGCCGTAACCCATTTTTGTTCAACTGTTTGATTTAAATCCGTTAATTTGGTCAATTTTGTTAAAGGTTTGCTGGCTTTTTGAGCCTTTCTACTTGGCCAGATAATTCCCAGCATGATGAAACCTACCGTGACAATAATGTGTTTACATTTAAATTTATAAAAACATATCACTGACCAAAAAGATAGCTTGTAAGAGATTAAATTATTATGATTGGTCACAACACAAAGCTATATAAGATTGTACTTGGGCATAGCATAATTCATGTAGATTTTTTGACTTTAGGAGCAGGCCACAAAATGTGGCAGTTACAATTATGACCTTCTCTTAAAGCTACAGAACAAATCAGTATGGACTGTGATATGACTTGAAGGTCACAAAATGATTGATGACCAATCAACATAACTATATAAGATTGTGACAGGTGAAGCTTGGCCACAAAATAAATTGTGATGATTGTGCCTGTCCCTAATTTTGGATGGTGGGTGGTTATTAAACTAATAATTAATGTTAAAGACAGCATGGTAATCCATTAGACTTCAAAGATGATAGATCAACTAGACTTCAAACACTGGATAATTTATAGGTTGGTCAATTTTCATGAGGTTATACAATTAATCATTATAAACTCACTCCTAATGTTCCAACTGAGATTACCCCCTTGCCGCCAACATATCTCATAATAAACAGGTGCTTTTGAAGAGTTGCCCCATTGTCACAAGTGACAACTGCCTGCTAACCATTAAGAAGACAGTGTCCTGCTTGTATGAATCAAACCCTGATCTTAATAATGACTGAACCAACAAGGAGACAGCAGCCCACCCACTTAAATTGAAACCTTAATCCCTAGGAACCTCCAGCCTGAGGGTCATTGGACCCAAACCAGGAACCAATCCAATCTTAGAGAAATCACTGATCCTGACTAATGAAGCACCAACCACTTGTGGATCTTGTCTATACATGGACCTGTACAACCTAGTAATTAGATGCACCAAATAAATAGTTTCTCTGTGGACTGCCAGCACCCTGCCAATGAGGTGTTGCAAAATATAGCCAAAGGCCAACACCTGACTCTGTGGCCCAGCAGGTTGCAGGATAATGACAAATCCCCTAAGACTAAGATGGAAACCAAAATTCTTTATCCAAATACAGCCAATAACACACCACTGCCAATTGATGCTACCAAAAATTCCAAAGCTCAAGTAAAATCCAGCACCCAGCCTAAAGGAAGTTGCAAAAGTTTTTCCACAGAAGATAGGCATACTTATACCCTGGAGTTGCCAGGAAGTTTCTCATTGCCATTCTCACAATAAAAGTGTTATGAACCTTTGGTTCACCAAAGTTATCCCATAATTATTATTGGCACTTTTTCATTCCCAGAACAATTAATCCAACCCCACCTTGCCATCCTACCAATTTCAAGAGTCAGTTAACAACCCACCCAAGTTGTACTGCCCTACTCAAATACCCTGCGGCCTAGCGTATTACTCTGAGTATTCTACCAAGCCAGCCTACTTGTTACACATGACACCTCTAGTGATCCCTTGACCCAGTTACCCGTTGGAACCTGAGACTGCTGCCAATACAATCTCTAATCTTTTGTTTGGTGTCCTCTATATTACACTCACTAGCCTCATTGATTCCATGGTACCTACCAACGGCCCTTGGGCTTTGCTAGGCAAATTTTTCTCTTATATTGTGAAGTTAGCACCCATCCTGTGATGAGTCTTCCCCTCTATGCCTGCTGGTTGTCCTCCTGCTAGCCCAACCAAACCCACTATGGTTTGGCTCCCTAACACACATGATGTGACTAACAGTATGGATCAATCTGAGTGCAATGTCAAATTGTGGGCATTATCTCCTAACTAGGAGCATGGCAATTGACCTGCTGAGATCTCTTCAAGTTATTCCCAACCAGAACATTATGTTGAACCCACCACTGTACAACCCCCTAGTGGACTTATGGCTTACCATAATGGTATATTAATTACAATATTCTCTAATAAAAAATATCTTATTCCTATTCTTGTCCTTTCTATTTATACTGTTGTCTTCCCCAATTTAAATACTGAAATATAATTGGTTCAGTTGCCACACTAAGATCAGAAGTTAATGCAGGCTGAGATGAAAGAGAGACTGATTTAAGCCATAAAGGATCTCAGCACATTGTGGCAGAAATACAATGTCTTTTCCTCTATATAAATAATTTAATTTGACAAAAAATGAAGGATTGCTTATTATTCTATACAAAATTTATTATAAATAATAGGTATTTGACTAAAAGTCTCTACTTAGCCTTTAATAAAAAGTATAGCTGTAATAGAGAGCTAAGAAAAATAGTAAATATACCAACTCTTAGCCAAATTTTAACACCTACTCTAGTTGTAAATAATCTTTACCTGTCACAATATTATATGGCTTTGTGTTAAGACTAACCATAATTATTTAATCTCATAAAATCCATTATTTTTGTTTAATAATATATCTTTATAAACTTTAATATAAATGTAATATGATATAGTTAAATAAAATAAACTAAGTTTCATTCAAAAATATCATTGCAAGATATTGAAATATAAAGCTTTTAATAAATATTATTTCAAAAATTAAAATTTTAGCAATTTAAACTGCTCTATTTTACATATTATGCCTTGCAAAAAGGATATCATATGTTCTATCCTTAATTTCAAGGCCCAGAAATGTCATGACAACATGTTGGTAAAAATCTCAATGATAACACCATAGGTACAGAAGCCTTTACAAATAACTCCTCCTGCTACAAAACACTCATCTACAACCCTGAATTATTAAGTATTTGCAAGTGTGACAGAAATTGCAGGATAGTATGAAGCAGTATCTAAGTGGTGAGGTATAAACACCCAAATCTACATAGAGTTGATAATGAACCACCAACAAGGCTTCAGATATATTTTGGTAAAATTTCCAAAGGAAACACTAGGATTTATTAGGGATATTAAGGCTATCCAGAGTAAACCTAAGTAGGAGGCCTGTGACAAGATCAATGTGTCTTTGAAATAAAACTTAGGACATTGAGAGTTAACAATGGTCTCAGTTTTGATTTCCACGCTAAATAATTTGACATTCAGCGGCATAGGAGTAACATTGGGTGGACCAGAAGGGCAAGTGGCTAAAGTCAAAGTAAAGAGATTGAAATTTCAAAATTGACAGATTTTTCTTTCTGCACTCTTTTACAATAAAAAATTTGCCAAAAAGATTAATCTTTTCTTAAATTTGACTTTTTTAAAATATTTTTACTAGTAGAAAAATCAAAAACCAAGTTTAAAGTGCCCAAATTGATGCAATTTAAAAACCACTTTAATTTAATTTGGCCTTTTAAATAGATTTTATTTACCTCTCTGAATAGAGGGGGAAAATTGAAAGTGTAAAAATTGAAATGCAAAAAACCTCCAATTTAATATTTGATACATCAAAATTAAAAAAAATCTATATGTAAAAAAGCAATCAAGAGTTAAAAAAGCTTTTTTTAACTTTGGGGAAAAAATTTAATTAGTTTTATTTAAATCTTAATATAAAATGAATAGTATAAGCCCTTTATTTTTAAAAATTAAAATTTTATCTTGTATCAATTTTAAATAAAAATACATATAGTTTCTTAATGGGTGTAGGAATAAAAAAGAGTCAAATCAAAATCCAAAAAGGATCCAAAAAACTAGGCCCACTTAATATAAAATTTCTGCAAAAATTAATATTTTATTCATTATGTTTTATTAAGTTTCCCAAATCAAAAGTGAGAAAATTGAAAATTGATTTTTTAAATTTAGTCACACTTTTTATAATCTTATAAAATTTTAAATAATTAATAAAAACTTTTGAAATTCCTCATGTAGATTCTTTAAGATCTGATATTTAAACTATAAAAAAAGAGATATATATTTTTTAGTAGGCTTTATTTATTAAAAAATTTAAAAATAAGTTGTTTTGGAGGTAATTTCAAAAATATTAAATTAATATAATATTGTACTATGTTTCCCTATGTTAGTCCAGGGGACAAAATTGAAGTGCCTAAATCAAAGTGCAGTAAACTCCTGGTTTTTTGCCTTTAATTTTTCCTTTCCACCTCTCCCTTTTGGGAACAGTCAGCATGTAAACTGTCTGCATGTCAACACTTTGTTGACATGCAGACATTTGACTTCAATTTGGCATTTAGGCCAAAGCCTACTAGCCATGTTCTAAATAAACTAATTTTTTATATTGTATTTTATAGTCAGAATTGATAATCAATGAGAAAAAAAGCAAATGTCAACTGCAACTAAGAATAGGCTTAATTATTACGACAAAATAAGAAGGAAATTACTATTAAAAATAACAAATTAATATAATTGAAATTTAAGCCCAACTTCAATAATGAGTCTACACAATGTTGACATAAATTAACAGTTTATAATATTTCTTAATAAAAATACACACAGAATCCAGAATATCTTCACTTATAATAAGTTATTTATATTTATATTTGGCCCTTTGTTTCATAGTATTTTTTGATATAGTGGGTAAAAGTTTCAAGCTTTGTTATATCTTATATTAGTGATTTACTATATCTTTAAATAACTGGATGTGTTCCAGTTAACCCTTAAACATTGGATTAAGCCAGATTGTATAGGTTAAAACTAGGATTTATATTTTGTCATATTAAATTGACATAAAGGAAACCCAACACAAAAGCAAAAGTGGGACAAGGGGAATGAGTTAAGCAAATACAATGACATAATTTAAGCAAGATTTAATAGCAGCTCCACTATAAAAGAAGGCCAACTCCGGCAAATTTGTCACCTTCACTAATATAATAAGCAAAATGCGCGGCTTAAAAATTTCAACTTACATAATAGTAAGCTTAGAACCCCAAAACTTCACATAATAATAATAAAACTACTTATTAAAAAATGTAGTACTTAGTTTTTAAAAGTTATATGAATAGAACTTTATTATAGCCCAAAAACCAAATAGCCTATTTTCAGCTTAGATTTTGAACCCAATCTTAATTCAATTAAGATTTATATGTTTTTTAAATAGCAATTTCCCTAAATAATGCTGACTGTCTACAAGTTGACAGTCATAATAAAGACACAATTTTAGGCCAACTGTCTAGAATCAAAATTTTAATATATGTCAACACTTAAAATGTTGACCAAAAATTTAAATGTAGTCTTGTCCAACTTTATCTTAATAAAAAGCCTCAATACTGCATATCTTAATAATATTGAAGATTTTGTGCATAATCTAAATAATAATTCTCCACAATTTGATATATTTTCAGCTTTAACTTTCATTTTTTATGCTTTACTCACAGTTATTTCTCTAACCCTTTTTCTTTATAGGAAAATCAAAGAAGCATCATCCTAATAAGAAAAGGCCCAATAAAGAACTGCAAAGGACACTGTTAAGACTAAGGCTTCTTCTTCTACAAAAAAGTGCTTAATAAGAAGCCTTAAAAAGATGAACAAAAAACCCCACACCTTCAGCTTCTGATAAGAGCTCTGATGTTGGTTTCACCTCCCATAGCTGGTATGAGTCTGAGGAATATAAAGATCCCATCAAAAAGAAGAAAATAAAAGAAAGCTTCAAGTCCTCCCCTGAGCTCTCCCCTGAACTCTCACCTGAGTTCTCTCCTGGTGAACATTAAGACGATGAGCAACATTAGTACTTTCTGGTTAGCAACACACCCCTCCTGGGCCATGGGATGAACTAAAAGCCCACAATAATTGCAATGTTAAGGGTTCCTTCAGGATCCCAAAGAGATTCCAATTTTTTTCATTAATGTCAGTCAAAAGTGGCCCAAGCATGTTCAGTGATGGCTATGTGTTTAACTTTAATAATCAAAAGCAAGGAAACAAGATTAAACATTCCATATGTGAAGACAGAAGTTGCCCAGCATGCCTAAACACCCAAGGTTGGGACAAAGTTACCTTGGAAAATGGAGAACATACCTGCATGCCTCCCATCACTTTGATTGAGAAGCTGCTCAAATGGTACCTATTCCAAATGGTCCCAGTATCAAAAGACATTAAAGCAAATTACCTCTCAGTAAAGGCCACCAAGAACTTGAGCAAAGAGAAGCTTAAGCTTTTCCCTGACCATGAACAACTTGTTGAGTATATCTGTGATAGACGCCAATAGCTAAACTCAATTAGAAAAAGTACAACCTAACTAGAAGAACTAGTCCTTACTCCTGAGTTGCAAATGAACCAAGACAATGAACAGTTCATTCTTTACAATGATGGACCTGGTGCAAATGAAAGGATCATATGCTATGTCACCCATAAGAATCTAGAGCTCTTGTGTGCCACTGAGACTTGGCTCTGTGATAGGACATTTGCAATATGTTGTTGAAACCAAGATTCCCCTCTTTCCTGCCAACATATTGTTGCAACTGAGTCTCCAGACTTGCCTGTCAACATATCTTACAATACACAGGGGCGCTCAATGAGTCGTCCCTTGACATATCTAACAACATGAACCAATCTGATAGCAATATCAAATTGCGGGCACTTTCTCCTAATTATGAGCGCTAACAATTTGACCTGTTGATCCCCGCACAAGTTATTCCTTGGCTCTAATCCTTACATGGAACAAGCCACCATGCCACCCCCTTGTGGCCATGTGGCTTTCCCCATATAGTATATTAATCACAATATTCTACAATAAACAATGCCTTATTCTTATTATTCCTTTCCCTTCTATTGGACTATTGTCTTCCTCAACTCAAATACTGAATCCTCATTGTTTCAGTTGCAACATGGTAGCAACAGTAGGTTGACGACCTACATAAAGAGAAAACCCCCCAAAAAAGGACAGAGTACGGGCCGTATGGCTACTCCCCATCAATAGACCTTCCTGCCAATCCCTGTGGGGGACATCCCCAATGGGTATGTTATTTACCAACTGGGCCAGTCATGAAATTGAATTCATCTGGGCGGCATTCAGGGATGCCACAAAGTCCTGCTACAGCAAAACCTTCTTGCCTTTGTGGTGGGGACTCCTCTCCTGGCCATTAAACAGACTGGGTCTGTCCCTGAATACCTTGATGCCTGGCAACAAGCTCTTGCCGCCACCCCAGAAGCCGTGATCAATGGGAATGCCATGCTCCTTACATTGATAGTTACCGGGCTCAAACCCCATATATGCAAGTGGATTACTGTGGGTTGCTGCACCTCCATTGACAACTGCTACAAGGCCATTGTGGAGGCCAATAACCAGAATTCAATGGTTTTCCACTGTTCCAGTGATGCACCACCCCAACCTTGTCCCACACCTGGCAGTTCTCACAATCAAGTAGGCCGCTGCCAGTCACACCAACAGGAAAATGGGGTTAAGCGTCCCTGCAAGGGGGAACTCCAATTAGCGCAAATTGAGGACCCGGGAAAAGCCTGGGGGTTGTAGATACAGGAGGTTCTACAACCCACCTGATCCTTGCTCTCAATCCCTCCTCGCAAAGAACCCTTGTGATTACAATGTGCACAATGTTGAAACTCTTGATGTCTTTCAGGTCCACAGTGACAATCCCATTCTCTAAGCAAGCCATTCTTCAAATAAAATAACCCACTTGGCCTATCCCTTCTGTTTACGTGGGAACACCCACAAACATTTGGTAGACACTGGGACCAATCACAATATGGTTGACCAGGCGTTTGCAGATTCTCAGCAGCTGGACAGAGTGCCCAGCCAATTCAAGGCAGTTTGAGTAGCTGACTCCCGCAGAGTGGCAATTACCCATGAGATGGTACACTTCTCAATGAGAATGGGGAACATCCAGGTCAAGATCCCTGGACCAATTATGTCAGGGCTCATCCACAATGGTATTGCTGGTCTTGACTGGCTGTGGCACAATTGCCCCTATATAACTGGGATATGTCTTTCATCACCATTGACAGGAATGGGGAGGGTTTATGGATTTATCCTATCAAAATGAGCAAAATGTTTCATGATAACATGTTTGTCAGAATCACAGAGATGGGTATGTATGACTTCAAGGGGAGGACTGGACTTTAATCAATGTTCAGTCAAAGTTATCCGTGCCAAACCACTTAAAGGTTCCCCCTTGGCCACTCCTCCCCCGCCAGCACTTTCAGCACTCCTCAAGGAGTACAAGGATGTCTTCAGTGAAACATTAGATCAACTTTCTTCACCTCAAAAAATACAACATGATGTACAGCTACAAGGGTCACTGCCCAAGGTACACCCACTTTATTTTCTGACACCCAAGGAAGACAAAACTCTCCATCAACATCTTGTGGAAGCACTCAACAAGGGCTTCATCCACCCCTCCCTATCACCCTACAGGGCTGCAGTCTTCTTTGTAGCCAAGAAAGACAGGTCCCTTTGGTTAGTGACTGATTACCGTGCTCTAAAAAAAGCAACTATCAAGAACAAATACCCCTTACCTCTAATTGACAACTTGTTTGATACACTTGGAGGTTCAAAGGTCTTCAGTAAGATTGATCTCACTGTGGTGTACAACCAGGTCTGCATTGCGCCAGGGGATGAGGAAAAAACTGCCTTCTGCACACGCTACAGGTTGTTTGAGTGTCAGGTCACAAATTTTGGAATGACCAACACTCCTTCCACCTTTGCCATGTTGATGAACAAAGCATTTAAAGGTTTAATTGGAAAGTGTGTTGTTGTGTACCTTGACAACATTATGTCTTCAGTCAAGATCAAACCACAAATCTCCAACATCTATGTGCTGTCCTTGACACTCTTTTTAAAAATCAGCTAAAAGCAAAGCCCTCCAAATGCAAATTCCTTAGGTCAGCACTCCTATTCCTTGGGCACACCATCTCTGCCCAAGGGATAAAGCCTGACCCCGCCAAAATTAAGGCAATCACAAGCATGCCACCCCCACTGACGCAGGTCAGGTGCGCACCTTCTTAGGCATGGTTGCCTATGTGTAGAATTTCATCCCCAACTGTGGAGAACTAATTGCACTTCTCATCAAACTCTTAAACACCAAGCAGAGCTTTCAATGGACTCCAGCCAGGGATCAAGCCTTCAAGACGTTAAAGCAGATACTTACAATTTCCCCTGTACTGCAATTTCCAAATCAAAACTGATAGTACAAACTTGAGACTGATACCTCTGACAGGGCCATATGAGGTGTGTTGCAGGTAGAAACCAACAAAGGTGTCTTCCTCCCTGTGGCCTACAAATCCAGAAAGCTCACCAACTCAGAACAACACTACCCCATACATGATTTAGAATTAGTGGCAATTGTGCACTGCGTTGAGAAATGGTGTTGTTACCTGGAAGGGGCCACCTTTCCACCCCATGTCCTGACAGACCATAATTTGCTCCTTTACTTCAATAACAGTCACATTTCACACAACATCAAGCAGGCTGGGTCAAACGCCTGTCACCTTACCAACTGCGCATTGAGTACAAGCCTGGAAAGGAACTTGTCACAGCTGACGCCCACTCCAGATTTTATGTAGCGTCCATCACAGGGGACAACAGCTTAGACCCCAACTGGCCAATGATCTACCTGCGCCTAGAAGCAACCTGCTACAAGGGCCTTAACTCTGCAACTATTTCTAAATTAAAGTTTAACAAAAATCAGTTCATCACTGATGCTGGCAACGTCTGTTGCTGTGCAGAGACTGGGGAGAAGATGCTGTATATTCCCACCACCCAGTGAGGAGATACCATACTGCATTACCACCACACCTTGAGCCATATCAGAGGATGTAACCTCTTCAAAACAATGAAGAGTAAGGTCTGGTGGCTGTGTATGTGCCAAGACATCTTGTACCTCCTTGAGACCTGTGTACTGTACAAAAAGAATACATCAAAACCTACACCTCCCAAGTCTGTCCTGCCCATCAAAGCCATGGAACCCTTCAAACAATGGGTCCTTGATATTGTTGAACCCCTCCCTGAAGACAGACTTGGGAAGAAGTATATCATCACAGCCATTGACTACTTCACCTGTTGGCCAGTAGCATGGGAAAATACCAACCACACCACCATCACCATCACTTGCTTCATTGGCAAGGAAATTGTGGCTTGCTTTGGACAACCCAAACGTCCCATTACAGATGGGGGACCTGAGCTTGTGGGACATGTCATGAAGGCGTAATGTGCCAAGAATGCCCTACAACAAGTAGTCACAACTCCATATCATCCGCAAGCCAATGGGCGCGTAAAGCAATTGAATGGCTCCCTGGTCCAGTTGATTACCAAACTCTCACAGGAACATCCTAATACTGCATGGACTGAACACCTGCTCACTGCATTACTCATCTTGCAATCAAGGATCAATAGAGGCACCAGGTTCAGTTCCAGCACCTTGGCCTTTGGAACGCCTGACGGGTTGACAGGAGTGTAACAAGGGAGATTATGATCCACGGTTCCTGCAAAACCCCCCTTGTTAGTGACCCCTTCCCTGAGCCAGTGGTGCACTAAGGTCCAAGACATCAAAAAAAAATTGAGGGAGGGACAAGACATCTCAAGGTTGGATACACCATAGGAGACCCTGTCTATACCCTCAATCCCAATTCAGCCAAATTAGAAACCAACCACTTGGGACCCTTCAAGATAGCTGCAGCTATGACAACCATACCTACCAGCTCAAAGATGCCCAAGGGAACACTAAGAAGCTTCACCACAATTGCTTTTGCCCCTGCCGCGCTATCCCCACACAAAGGTTGTTCATGTGGTCCTTCCCAGATCTCTCACAAACTCTGATCCTGGTGTCTGACAACAAGCAGGGGGCAAGGGGGATGTTGCAACCAAGTTTCCAGACTTGCCTGAAAACATATCTTACAATACACAGGGGGTGCTCAATGAGTTGTCCCTCAACGTATCTAACGGCTTGAATCAATCTGATGGCAATATTAAACTGCGGGCACCTTCTCCTAATTAGGAGCGCGGCCAAGTTGACCTGATGATCCAGCACAAGTTATTCCTCAGTTCAATCTCTACATGGAAGTGCCACCATACCACCCCCTTGTGGCCCGGTGGCTCTCTCATATCATATATTAGTTGTAGTATCCTACAATAAACAATACCTTATTCTTATTATTCCTGTCCTTTCTATTAGACTGTTGTCTTACCCAACTCAAATACTGAATCCTCTTTGGTTCAGTTGCAACAGAAAGTGAAATCAAAACATGGTGAATTGTGGCATTCATAACATTGCCCCCCTCTATATTGGCCTTAGGAGGGTATTATTTGTGTAGAAACTTGGTATGCACTTAGGCATTTGGACATCCACTAGAGAGGGGGTTTCACAGTGTACTCTGACCCTTGTTTGAATGTCACTTCTAAAGGCCCAATCCACAACAAGTCTAGCTTGTGAGTATGTCTTCCTACTATATGCTGATAGTAGAGGACATGATCCCCAATGTTGAACTTAGATAAAGGTGAACAGCCTGAATTTTCAGGAGAGAGCTTGAGCATCTTGGTCTTATATGAAGAAGTATACACTGAGCCTTTAAGTCAATTATGCGGTTGGCTAGACCTTTAATATTGGCATCATAATCCATAGCCTTATCAGAGGAAAGTAGGGGAGGACCAGGAGAGACAGAGTGATGGCCTTGCGCCCATACAGCATAGCAAAGGGGGATACCTGATGACACAATGTTTGCTAAGGTAATACACAAAGAGAGCAGCAGGTAAGTTTAGATCCCAGCTTGCAGCATCAGAGTAAGTGAGTTTCCTCATGATAGAAACCAGAGTTGAATTTGCATGCTCAACTTCCCCATTGAAAGAAGGATTGTAGGGGACAAAGAAGGACTGGTGAGACCCCAAGGCTTTGACAACAGAGGTTGCTAACTTGGCATTGAAGTTAGTCCTATTGTCAGAGAACAACACTTGAGGGTAGCCATGGCGTTAGAATACATCTTGCAACAGAAAGGCAGCAGTTGTCTTGGTAGTGATGTCCTTAGTAGGAAAAGCTTTTACCCACTTGCAAAAATGATCAACAGCAATTAGTATTGAGCAGCAACCAGATCAGGAGCGGGGGCAAGGCGCTACAGCGTCAATGCTGACAGTATGTAAGGCGTGTTGAGGGGGAACTAGCTTGAACTTGTGAGAGGCAGCTCAAGGTTGCTTGAGCTTGCAGTTGTGACAAATAGCAATGACATCTGGAATCAGCAGGCAAAACTTTCTCAGAAATAGTTTTTCTGGAGCCAAGCATAGGTATTGGCAATTCCTCCATGTCCTGTCTCCTTATGAGCTTGGAGCACCAACAAAAGGCAAAGACTAGGCCATACATAAGGTAGGTACTGATTTTGTACTTTCTTGAAGAGCTGATTTTTGCAAACAAGTGTGTCCTCAGATAGTTTGGATATAGCAATTAAAACTTCTTCTGTCTTGCACTCCCATGAGAAAGGATATCTGATTAGTTCATACAGTTGACCAGCCTCAGCAGGTTATATAGCAAGGATGGGCATTCTGGATAATACATCAGCGTTCTGATGCTGAATCCCAGGACAATGTGGCAGAGTGAAGCCGTAACCTTACAGGATGAAGGCCCATCTAGCTATTTGTCCTTCTGGTTCCTTAAGCTGATGTAACCACTTAAGAAAAGCATGTTCAGTGACAACAGTGAAATGGGTGCCATGCACATAATGGCAGAACTTTTTGACTGCATGCAACACAGTGAGACAATCTTTCTCTGTGACACTGTAAATCTTCTCATGCTTGTTGAGGACACAAGAAGTATAAGCTACAGGGTGATCTACACCTTCATCATCTAGTTGAGCCAAGATGGATACATTAGCTAGTTTGCTAGCATCAGTGTAAAAGATGAATTCCTTATTGTAGTCTGGATACACTAGCATGGGAGCCTCTTTGAGTTTTTGTTTAAGGGTCTCAAAGGCTAGTTGCTGACTAGAAGTTCATTTTAAAGGGACATTACATAACAGTTAGATCAAAGGCTTGTTAGTGTTGGCAAAGTCAGGGATGATCTGTCTGTAGTAATACATCATGCCCAGAAAGACTTGTACTTCTTGCAGATTGGTGGATGGAAGCATTTTTCATTGGCCTTAACTTTCTTGGTCATTGAGCAAATTCCTGTCTGAGTCCCCTCATGCCCCAAGAATTCAAGGCGTTCCTTAAAGAAGGCGCACTTAGATGGCTTTAGCTTAAGTCCAGCTTCACAAATCTTTATGAACACTTCCTTAAGATAGGCCAGGTGTTTGGTAAAGATAGCACTGAAGACAGTTATATCATCTAAGTATACTAAAACACATGAAAGCTTCAAATCACAGAGGATGTAGTCCATGGCTTGTTGAAAAGTAGCTGGAGCATTGCAGAGCCCATGCGGCATTTGTGTAGGCTCAAAAAATCCTTCAGAAGTGATGAGCACAGCCCTCTGTCTATGCTCAGGGAAGAGATCAACTTTCCAGTAACCAGAATCCAGATCCATGGTAGAGAAGAACTTGGAGCCCCCAAGGCGGCGGAGAGCATCATCAATATGTGGTAAGGGGTATGAACCCTTTTTGGTTAAGGAGTTCAGTTGTTAATAATCCATTACAAAGCAGTGACCTCCATCCTTCTTCTTCAGAATGAGCAAGGGAGAGGCCCATAGACTTTGGGAAGGAGCCAGTAGCCCAGCATCTAATAGTTGCTTGAGCTCTTTAGACACCTGAGTGTCCTCTACTTGACTGTGACAATAGGTTTAGCTTGAAAGGGGGAAGTGTCACCAGTATCAATCTGGTGAATAACGCCTTTGGCTAGACTGTAATCAGTGCTATCTTTAGCAAAGATATCTGAAAATTAATCTAGCAAATCAAGCACCTCCTTCTGTTGGACCAGGGATATTTGCAGGAAATCTTGCACAGTAAAAAAGGATAGGACTTCAGGCTCACTTTCAGGTAAGTTAAAGTCCTGTAAAGTACCAAAGAGATGTAGAAATAGGACATCAGGATCATTCAGAAACTTGCCATAACCAACAACCTGCCCCATGGACACATGTATGGGGAGAGCAGTTAAGTTGGCTACCAGCAATTGAACAGGATCTTTATGAGAGAATTCTAAAATTCCTGGGCAGAGGTAGGGCTTGTTACAGCCTAGCAAGGGAGGAGAGTACAACTCTAAGAATGTGCGCTCAGGCAACTCATATGATATCTGAAAGTGCAGGATGGTTTGAGAGCCAGGGGGAATGTTCACAGCAGAAATGGCCAGCAGTTGAATCCCTTCAGATGCAGGACAAGCTATAGGAAGGCACTTCATATTGGATGAGTGAGTACAGTATTTTAGAGTGAAAATACTAGTGGGATATTCTAAGGCACACATCTTGAGGCGCTTTCTGGGAACTTTGAAAGGCTCCTCAAAGATCAGAGGGACTTTGTACCATAAGATAGAGAGGTAGCCATCCTTTGAGTTGATGATACCGTTATACTCTCTAAGAAATTGAGTACCAACTAGGATATTGCAACTCTCATTCTCCAAGACTACAACAGGTGTGGCTAAGAGTAGCTTGTCAAACCTCATAGGAAAGGCAGAATAGGCCCTTATAGCGCAAGTCATGATCAACCCAGCTGTCCCATAAGGCTGGTGATAGTTAAGATAAGAGGTAAGCTTGAGATTCTTGACAAGCTTCAAGGAGACAACATTAACAGAAGATCCAGTGTCCAAGACAGCCTTGATCTTCATCTTTTGGATGGATATATCTACACAAGTAGTAGTGCGCCCAAAGGGTAGGAGGACAGCCAGGATGTCTTGAGCTTCAGCTAACTCCTTGTCCTACTTTTTGATCATGCATATCAAGCCTGAAACTCATTATAGACAGTCTGGAGAGGAATCAAGACTGAAAAATTCTTGAATACAGTGTTAGCGATTTCAGCTGCTTCTTCAGAAGATTCTACAAGTACAGGAGACCTCTTGGCTTGAGTGAGGTATGTACAAGAGAAAACCTCTTTGGTTTCAGGCAAAGGCTTGGCAGTTGTTGTAGCCTTCAAGAGCGTAACTTGGAAGGGACAGCAATGATTTTAGGGACTGCAAGAACTCAATACCCATATGTGTGAGAATTTTCAATGTCTGAATATCCATGTCAGAGTCATCAGAAATATTGTTTAATAGCAGCAGAATAGGAGGAGCCTCAGTTTCAGCAGGCTCAGAGTCTTCTATGGAAGGGGGAATTGGATGAGACTGGGAAGGATTGTCAACCAAGTGCATCTCTGCCTCTAGGTTGACTTTTCTTTTCCTTCCTGTTCTTTGGGATCTGCTCCTTCAACTCAAGGATTAGTGTAGACTTGAGAGTGGTGACCTATCTGGCCGCAATTATGGCAACCTTGGTGTCAAGGAGGATTCTGGGAGTTCATGGTGATAATGTGAGGGCCACAGGAAAACAAACCAGGATTAGAGGAAGCTCAATTCTATTGCACAACCACTCCACAATGGGTAAGGTGCATATCCTGCAACAGCGTCTTTATGCTCTTCAGAAAGAAAATAATGGCCTTGTGGTCCTTAAAGTGGAGATACAGAAGCTGATTAACTTTGAGGGCTTGAGCGCAAGCCATGTAAGAATCATGTGCTGTCAGCTGTCTGCTTGTTATCAGTTGCTGTCCTTCCATGTAGAATCTATCTGAAAATTCAGCTAGAGTCTCCTTAGGTTTCAAAGCAATATACATAAAGGCGTCCTTCTTCACTTCCAAATTAAGATCACCACCAAATTTGTTGATCAGAAGCTGCTTCATTTCTTCCAAAGTTTTGATGGTGGGCAATTCAGGTACTACTACCTCCTGACAGGTTAGGTGCAGGCAGGTTATAATTTGCTCCTTCTTAACCTCATCAGAGGCTCTCCTCATGGCAGTTTTTTAGATAGTTAGGAAAGCTGCAATGGTAGAAGTTTTGGGGTTCAAGACTTGTTTTTAGTAGGTTTGAAGTGTTCTTTGGGAGTTGGACCACCATTGTTGCTATCAAGTACATTTATGCGCGGGGAGAATTCTGCTTCAGACATGGAGGAGGGCTTCCTAGCCCACAGCTGACAAAAAAATCTCTTCAAGAGTAGTCAAGGTCTCAGCAGTGCGGGCACCCATATTATTAGCCAAGGTGGTCTGTTGTTCAGTAACGTCTAGGCTTTGCCTTGAGCTGTTATCTACTGTGGAAAGCTCAGCCAGTCAGGAGGTAAGGGAAGGACCCACCAAGAAGCAAGGGGCAAACCTGTCATTTACTGAATCAATTAATTCACACATTTCTTACATGTCTTTGTCAAGATTGGAGTGGTCTTGTTTCAGGTGGTCTACCTCATTGACTAGAGCTATCAACTCTCTAGCACAGTGAATGCAGGGAGCTCCTGACAAGCCAGGGCAACAGCCATCTTCATCAACAACCCCAGTTGAACTAGTAGCAGTCGCCATCATTCTGTGTAACGCAGCAACCTCTTGCTGTAAATCTGTAACTTGAGCTGTTAAAGCAAGCACTTGAGGATCTGGCTGAGGTGATTCAGTAGGGCGTTCTTGACTGCAGATGGACGCTTGTAGCTCTCAAATGGCGTCCCATAGTTTCTGTTCTCTATTTGCCAGATTTTCAGATGAGGAAGAAGAAGGAATATCTGGCTTGGTAATGGACAACTCATTTACTTGAATTTGATGTTTGGCCATGGCAGCGGTGGTGGCTACCCTTTCTTGATCAAATTCTTCACTGAGCTTGTGAAGGCCTTTAGCGGCAAGGTCTGCCACTTGTTGTAGTTTCTCAAAGGAGTAAGCACTGAACTCATTGAGCTGTTGCACAAGTTGATCAAAATCAGTAAGATAGGCGTTCAAGGTAGAATCTACTTGGGTTTTCCAGGGCTGTTCTAGCTGATGAAACTCATGTAGAAGCCCCTGGCGTATTTGGGGATGGACTGGCGCATTCTCTCAATGTAATTAACCAAGCAGGTTTGGGAGGTGACAGAGTTGCTCTGATTGTTGGATACCAAAGAAAACAAGGAGTGGACCCACTGCTGATAAGCAGCAAACTGATCCCAGTGGTTTGTGATGGCTGTTTGGAGGGGAAAAAATCTCCTTAATGTGGAACCTTAACACCATTTGATAGTGGGTTAAGGCGGTTTGTACAAAGGATGTCAATAGGTGCTCAGCAGAGCCAACTTCTGAGAGGAGATGCTGTGGAAACTGCAGAGACACCATCAATTTGTAGTATTCTGTGCAACTGAACTGTAATAAGAGGCAAGGGATGGCCCCTTCACAGGCTATCCCAAGGGCTACTGTCATGACTTGTTCTAAGTCTGGGGTACCCAAGGGGTAGGTCACTGAGCGGGGACCATTCCCAAGGTTCATTACGGTAGGGACAATAGGTGAGTCTGCAATGTCTTCCTTGATAAGAGGACTGGTGATTTCAGGTGATGTTGGCTCTTGTATATAGGGGGCAAAGGACCTGAAAACATAGTTGCAAAAGGGATAACCAAGGGGCTTACAGGCCCTGTAGTGAGCACCATTTTGCTGTGTTCTGAGGTGTGGCACAGACACACAACAAGGAATCTCAACCTTAGGATTGGATTTATACTAAGTCTTAGTTAGATAGAAGGGAAGGCTATGTAATTACCTTGTGGCCCTGAATGAATAATCTCTATTAGTTGTGGCTAGAGAGAGGCGCCAAAATACTTGGAGACACAAAGAAAAAAATGTGAATAAAACTTATTTTTTATTAGTGAATACAAAACGGAATATATAGTGGTTGGAAATACAACTAACATTACCAGAAAAGTAGGATCACTTGCCACAAGCATCAGTGGGGCAAGTGAGTTGCAAGGAATCTGGAAACCAAACAGTTAAACTTCCCATTTTAGTAACAGAATGTCAGGGATTTCTTCCCTGCATCCATTAATTTTTTTGAGCTTTCAAAAGATTGTACAATACAAACAGCACACAACAAAGTTTTGGACACTATGTTCAACTTGGAGTTTGAGCTAGACAGGGATCAAACCCGGGACCCTAAAGTTAATTCATATGTTAGTTTACATTCAACAGTTAAACTTATTTTACCTTTTTATGTGGGCTTTATTCATTTGAATTTTGCTTTTGCTTTTGCACCTAACTTTGAAGTGGTCAAAAATCAAGTAGAGGACGTCACTTATTGCTGCACATCTGATTGACTGTGTACTTTCCCTTTGCCACTCTTTAAATTACTTGGTCTATATTTGAACCAGGCTCTGCATTTAGTTTTCACTGAGTTTCATCCGGATCAACGCCTAATTGTGGTTGTCCTTGTGGCTGCCTTCCAGACCCTCTTAACTGCAAGTGTTACACTTAAAATTATTAAGTCACAGGTAGAGCAACATATGATCAGAGTGATCAGTTCAGCTTTTATTTTAATGTAACTTGGTTCTAAATCCTCTCCCACTCAGTTAGCCTCTTAAATGTTTGTAGCTAATCAATGGGGTATATAAGGGAGCTACCTTTATCATTCTTACTTGTTCCAATAATAAATATTCTTTTCAATATTAAGCTTGTCTACTTCTATCTCTTACTTTTTTGAAACAATGAAAGGAAGTCAATTCCTGTTCTGGTTTCTAGTTCTTTTCCTTTCTGTGGTACTTGGCCTTGAAGATCCAACTCCCACCACCAACTGGCACAAAGCTTCTCCTGACAACTCCCATCAGAAGGAGTTCCTGGTAAATGGGTGGTTCAAGTATCCATTTGGCCACTGGGAAAGAAAGTTCCATTATGGTTGCAACATCACTGCTCCTCCAGTAGAACCCTCTCTGGTTAGACCTAACACATCTCTCTACCTGTTGACATACTTGATAGGGTATTATCTATTTGGTTGGTTCAGCTCCATGATAGGTAGATTTGCTTATTTAGGCCATTTGGTTCATCTTGCCATGATCACAGTATCTATTGGATCAGTAATTGCAGGCTTAACTTAGGGGCTTTGGTCCACCAGGTAGGGAACTTGTTCCCTATCAAGTGGGTCCCTGACAGTTTGTTGGAACCCATCTTGGGCTTCTTGCTTAGAAGCTCAGAAGCAACCCCTTCAATTTACCTGCTTTACACCGCACTCATCAAGAGCCTGGTGGTCACCCTAATCACCACCATTATCAGCTATACCATATATAATTTTTTGACTCTTTACACAGACCAAGACCTCTGTTGCCTCCAAAAAATCTGCACCTCAACAGGTTCAAAAATAGACAGTGGTGTTGAATCAGATTTTGGCAGTCTCTCTGGACAACAAAAAAAGAAACAAGATCCTTATGCTCCTGCACTTTTCACAGTCACTCTTTGAAACATCCACTACAAAATCAAACCAACACACAGAAGGTACACCATGTGGCTGAAAAGCTCACCAGTAAGGCCCGCATCTGGTACGCCAAAGCCACTCTCCAAGGGGAGAAACTCCTGGATAACTACCTGGCCTTCTGCAACTCCCTACTGTCCACTGTAGTATCAGCACAAACAACCAAAGAACTTAGAGAACTTATAATGAATCTATATCAAGGCAGAATGGCCACCAAGGACTATATTGATAAATTCTCTTGCCTTAAGGAAGCAATTGGGATGACTGATTCCAAAGCCTGCTACCTTTTCCAAAAAAGCTATCTCCTGAACTCAAGAACTTCCTGTCCCATCATGTATTGCCTGATAAGTTCTCCAAACTCATCAAAGAGGTCTTGAAATGGTCCTCCAAGGTTAAACAGCTTCACTCTTGGAACAACACCAAGACTCCCCCCGCCTGAAGCTCACCATCTCCTGCCAAGGTTCCTAAGAGATTAGTCCCAAAACCCGGGAGAGGTTACCAATTGGCCCCCAAAGAGAAAAAACATTGAGTACATGAAGGACTTTGCCTTTATTGTGGAAAATCAGGGCATTAGGCCAAAGACTGCCAGGCCTTATCCAAGGTAAAAATCTCTTCTGGCCATCTTCTTTCAACCATAGATATCAATAAATCTTCAACCCAGTCTTACGCTATTTTGCCAGTTTTTCTAGATCATGAATTTGGAACTACTGCAAGCTATGCCCTGATTGAAACTGGAGCAATGGGAAACTTCATTGATCAAGACCTCTCAACATCCTTAGGTTTCAAGACATCAGGACTAGCATCTTTAAGGCTGGCTGAAGGCACACCTGCCCAAGTAGGACGCCTTATCAAATCTCTTCACACATAAGTAGAGAACAACTCATAACGCCTACCCACTTCTACTCTTTCTAATATGGCCTTTCCTTTAGTCTTGGGATTCCCCTGGTGCCAGGAGTCCAAGTTGCAGATCAACTGGGATACCAACTCAGTCACGCTCCATTCCCATGGAAAGCCTACCACAGTGCCTCTCAAAAGAACTTACCATCAGGTACCAGAGAATTCCACGGCCTACCTGAACTCCCTACTTCTTATGGGAGATCAAGTATTCAGCATTATTCCAGATGAAATCCACAATTTGAAAGAGGTCTTTAGCAAAGAACTCTGTTCTCAAATCCCCAAAAGAAGACCATCCAACCTGAGAATTGATTTGATACCAAGCTTCTCCCCTACCTGAGGAAAACTATATCCCATGAACCAAGCTCAAGGTATAGCAATGAAGATGTACCTTGACAATAACTTAGCCAAGGGATTTATGTGGTGATCCAATTTCTCATGTTTGTTACTTATATTCTTTGTAGGGAAAGCTGACAGCACACTTAGACCATTTGTTGACTTCACCAAGTTGAACACTATAACCATTAAGAACCAAAATCCCTTACCATCCGCCAAGTCATTGATCAACCAACTTACTCACACCAAGGTGTTTTCTAAGCTAGACCTCCACAGTGCATATAACCAGAAATTTATTTCCAAAGGCCATGAGTGAAAGACTGCAGTCTAAACTCCCTTTGGGCTTTATGAATACCTTGTAATGTCCTTTGGCCTGAGTAACGCCCCTGCAGTCTTTCAAGGCCTAATGAGTGAGGTACTCTTCCCTCTACTTGATGTCTGTGTGATTGTCTACCTTGACAGCATTCTGGTATAATCTCAGGACAAGGTGTCCCATACCACACACCTAAAAGAGGTCCTACAGCTGCTCATTGACAACAGACTGTTCTGTAAGCTCAAGAAATGTGAATTTTTGTCACAGAAATTGAGTTTCTGGGATAAAAAATTAACCCAGGCGGGTTTGCAGTTGCTCCTTCTAAGGTACAGGCAGTCCTGGACTGGCCTAGACCTACAATCTGTACCAAGCTTTGTGGGTTTTTAGTCCTGGCAAATTTTTGCCGCAAGTTTATCAAGGATTTCTCCTCTACCGCTCTCCCGCTCACTCACCTTACCTCCAAAAAGGTCCCCTTTGTCTGGTTGTTGGAAGCTGACCAGGCGTTTAAGACCCTCAAGAAGTTGTTCACTTTGGCTCTGGTCCTTCTCCGCCCAGACCCCAAACATCAATTTTTTTTGGACACTGATGCCTCCAACTTTGCCTTGGGAGGGGTGTTACTGCAGCTTGGGGAGGATAGTGAACTCCACCCTGTAGCGTTATACTCCTATAAGCTGCTTGACAGAGAGAGAAATTACCATGTGTACAAGAAGGAACTATTTGCCATTGTCAAATCCTTGGACCACTGGCATCACTACTTGGAAGAAAGTAAATTCCCTGTGCAAATCAGAATTAACCATGAGAACCTCCTTTATTTCATGGAGAAGAGAAAGGTTAGCCCATGTCTGGCACAATGGGCTATCAATTTACTTGCCTTTGAATTCAAGATCAGTTACACTCCAGGACACCAGAACATAGTACCAGACACCATCAGTAGACGAGAGGACTTGGATGACCCAAGCCAGTCCTACAGGAAACATAATGAACGTACCATACTCTCTGAAGATCAGTTTCTCTCCCACATCATGACCCTATCTTACCTATCCACCTTGGACCAGGACATCATAACATCCCAACTACTTGATAAATAGAACACTCCTACTGGTCTTACGCTAAACAACGGATTTTGGTTGAAGAATGAAAGTCTTTATGTACCAACTGACAAACACCAATAAACAATCTTGGAAAGCTTCCACGACTCCCCTCTCACAGGACATGGAGGCATTTGCAAAACAGTCAAGAGAATCCAAAAAAGATACTGGTGGCCTAATCTGAAGAAAACAGTTGCCAAATACATCTCCACATGCGTGCTAAGTGGCTGCAACAAACCCTCTACCATGAAACCACAAGGATTACTCAAACCACTGCCTATTCCCCCGCGCCCTTGGCACTCCATCTCCATGGACTTTATTGTGGACTTTCCAGAAAGCGACAACATGACTGGAATCTTTGTGGTAGTGGATTGGTTAACAAAATATGCAATCTTTACACCCTATAAGCGTGTAACTACAGAAGACACTGCCAACATGCTCTTCACTCATGTAATTGCCAACCACATAATTCCCAACAACATCATCTCAGATTGAGGTATACAATTCACATCTAAGTTCTGGCAGTTCCTAATGAAGGCATTACATGTTAAGAATATCATGTCCACATCCTTTCACCCTCAGACCAATAAACAGACAGAAAGGGTTAACCAAGTTCTGGAAGGTTTTCTCAGTATTATGTGAACTTACAACAAGATGATTGGGTAACCTTACTTCCACTTGCCCAACTATGCTATAACACCAACCACCATGATTCTACTGGAGTATCCCCCTTCTTTGCCAACTATGGATATAACCATGAAGACCTTCTTGACCCTGCAACCAAAGACACTATTCCTTCTGTGTACCAATGGGCAACCTCTTTACTCAAGAATCATCAACAACTCAAGACACAACTGGAAAAAACCATTCTGCAGTATAAGATCCAAGCTGATAAACATCAAAGAACACCTGCAGACATCCAAGTGGGAGACTATGTGTTCCTCAGTGCAAAGAATCTCAAACTGGACATTCCAGGGCAAAAACTAGGACCAAAGAAGATTGGTCCCCTGTTGGTTATTGAACGGCGCTCTGATGTTAACTTCTGACTCAAACTTCCTGCAGGCTCCTCCGCCCATGATGTTTTCCACATTAGCCTTCTGTCTAAATTCAAAGGGTTACCATCTGACATGGACCACAAGGATCCTCTTCCTGTCATCTTAAACCTTGTCTCCTGAGTGGGAAGTGGAAGACATCCTCAATCACTGCACCTCTTGAGGGAAACATCAATACTTGGTAAAATGGAAGGGCTATGAGGTAGAATCCAACTCTTGGGAGCCAGAAGAGAACCTAAAGAACACACCTGAAGTCCTCTCACGCTACCAGAATACTATGGAAGGGAAGGGCCTTCCTGGGGAGGATAGTGTCAGGGATTTCTTCCCTGCATCCATTAATTTTTTTGAGCTTTCAAAAGATTGTACAACACAAACAGCACACAACAAAGTTTTAGACACTATGTTCAACTTGGAGTTTGAGCTGAACAGGGATCAAACCTGGAACCCTAAAGTTGATTCATATGTTATTTTACATTCAACAGTTAAACATAATTTACCTTTTTATGTGGGCTTTATTCATTTGAATTTTGCTTTTGCTTTTGCACCTAACTTTTAAGTGGTCAAAAATCAAGTAGAGGACGTCACTTATTGCTGCGCATCTGATTGGCTGTGTACTTTCCCTTTGCCACTCTCTAAATTACTTGGTCTATATTTGAACCAGGCTCTGCATTTAGTTTTCACTGAGTTTCATCCGGATCAATGCCTAATTGTGGTTGTCCTTGTGGCTGCCTTCCAGACCCTCTTAACTGCAAGTGTTACACTTAAAATTATTAAGTCACAGGTAGAGCAACATATGATCAGAGTGATCAGTTCAGCCTTTATTTTAATGAAAATTGGTTCTAAATCCTCTCCCACTCAGTTAGTCTCTTAAATGTTTGTAGCTAACCAATGAGGCATATAAGGGAGCTATCTTTATCATTCTTACTTGTTCCAATAATAAAGATTCTTTTCCATATTAAGCTTGTCTACACCTATCTCTTACTTGTTCCAATAATAAAGATTCTTTTCCATATTAAGCTTGTCTACACCTATCTCTTACTTGTTCCAATAATAAAGATTCTTTTCCATATTAAGCTTGTCTACACCTATCTCTTACTTGTTTTTGAAACAATGAAAGGAAGTCAATTCCTGTTCTGGTTTCTAGTTCTTTTCCTTTCTGTGGTACTGGGCCTTGAAGATCCAACTCCCACCACCAAATGGCACAATTTTTCTTCTGACAACTCCCATCAGAAGGAGATACTGGCAAATGGTTGGTTCAAATACCCCTCAGATCACAGGGGAAGAAAGTTCCAGTACAGCTGGTCCACAAATCCACCTGCATCAGTTGAAACTTTCTTTGATAAGACCAAATGCCTCTTTCTACCTGTTATCCTATCTGGTGGGTTATTACTTGCTGGGTAGATTCAGTTCAATGATGGGACGGTTTGCATTCCTGGGGCACTTTGGTCACCTGACTATGGTTACGGTTCCTATTGGTTTGGTTATTGCAGGGCTCAACTTAGGGGCCTTGGATCATCAGATTAGGAAATTTTTCCCTCTCAAGTGGGTCCCTGACACAGATACATTTCAAGAGGCAAAAGTGAAAGCAAGAGATTTTTCCTCAAAATAACCCATTGAAGGCAAAATTGAAACATGGTAAATGGCGGCATTCACAATAGGAGGGCTACCAATTTGACTTGCTAATAGCTGCATAAGTTATTCTAAATCTTAAACCTTATGTCAAACTTGCCACCCCTGGTGGACCTGTGGCTTCCCTATATGGTATATTGATTACTGTATTCCTCAATGAACCATATCTTATTATATTCATTATTGTCCTTTCTATTGGACTTTTTTCTTTCCCAATCAAATACAGAACTATCATTGGTTCAGTTGCAACAGTGGTAGAAGCAGTAGGTTCATGGCCTATCTAAGAGAAAAATTTCCCCCAAGAAAGGATAGAGTACAGGCCGTATGGCTACTCCTCATCAAGAAACCTTTCTTCCAATCCCCAAGGGGGACATCCTCAAGGGGTACGTTATTTATCAGGACCAGCTGGTACTTACCAGTGTGTACTATTGCCTCAGTCTAGGCCAGCAGTACATAAGTGTCACCCTGCCTCAGTTAGATCTGTCACACACATGATAAATCTTCAGCTCAAGTCCTTTTTGGGCAGTGTAGAAGAGGCCAACATTGTAAGCTGGCTCCATTCTACCAAAACCCTCCTTTTCATCTTTCAAGTACCTGAGACCATGTGGGTTGCCACCGTGTCTGGGCGCCTCACAGGGCTTGCCGCTGTGTGGTTCACCAACTGGGAAGGTCAGGAACTAGAAGTCACCTGAGTGTCCTTCAGGGATGCTAACAAGTCTTGCTAAAGCAAAACTTTCTTTCTCATCATTCTGGAGACCCCACTTCTAGCTATCAGACTGGATCTGTCCCCAAGTACCTTGCAGCGTGGCAACAAGCCCCCTCTGCCGCTCCAGAAGCTGTAACCAATGGGAATGCTATCATGCTGACACTCATTGTTAACAGGCTCAAGCCATATTGGCAAGGGTAACAGCACCCATGTCAACACTAATAATGTCAATAGTGTCCATGTTGACACTTTGTTGACATGGTCACTGTTGACAAAAAAGTTGAAATCTCTTATGTTTTTTGCTAGTTGTGCTAGCTTAATTCTCATTTTTTAAAGCGTTCAGGGGTGTAAACCCAGAAAACACGACAAAATTTTGGCCATTTCAATACAATTTAATTTTAAACTTAATAAAAAACCCAATTTAACCCAATTTTTCCTTTACTTTTACTAATAAAAATTAGTTTATTCTTTATTTATTTTTACAAAATAAAAGTGTCAACTATTGACACTTTTTAAGCCAAACTTATTTTAATAATGAAACTGAAACATCTACAACAAAAAAATTAAGTGCAGATTTAAAAATATTTTTTAATAAATTAATATATTGAAAAAGACATTGCACATATAGCTGATTGCTGAAAATTTCACGTTATAAATATATCTGTGGCACTTATTCCGGCTTTAATATATTAAGTGGATTGGTGGCTAACAGCAATCCAATAATTTAAGTGTGAGTTACTATGTAAGTTACTATAGAATTTATTATTAAAAATAATGTTGACACTCAGAAATGTTGTCTATTTTCTTGTGATCATCTGCTGGTGTGGATTTAAGAAAATTAGGGTGGCACTATTAAGCCTAAATTACTTTGCCCCCTCCTATTGAGAATGTTGTAAGTGACAAAGTCGACACTTTACCCTTTTCATTACTGAATATAACTTTCTTAAGAACTTTACATAAGCACTATGGTAAAATATCATATTACCACTATCCAAATATTATTTTTAATAAAGAAATAAAGAACTTTGATAATTTTTTAACTTATTTTCATATGTGTTTTATTATGTGAACAAATTAACACAGAAAATGGTTAACATTTGCTTTTCTGCTTAAAATTAATTAAGTGTACTATGTTTTTTATAGTAAATTTTCAAAAAAAATGTCAACAGTGACAATGTTGTCAAAAATAATGTCTAAATTAATTATAATTGTCAGTGAGAATTCAGCTTTTTTACTAGTTGACACTCATAATGTCAACACTTTTTATTTCTCACAAATAGAACTTTATGTTTTACATAATAAAATCATCTGATTTTTTGATATGTTGTATTTTTAACTTTTCTCTTTTATATTTTTTAATTTTTAAAATAAAATCTATATATAAATATAATATTTCTACATAAATCTCTTAGCTTTTAACTTTTTATTTGTAACTTTAATAAAATAAAATAAAACTTATACAATATTTTTTTAAATTTTAAATATCAATAAAAGCCATATACAGTTTACTTTTTATAATTTATGTTTTTTAAGTTATTTTTCTTTTTTTAAATACATTGCTTCATTTTAAGCCTTTTTACTTATTATTTTAGTACAAGAACACCTCAAAGCAACAAAAGGGTACCAAGTGTCTCTCCAAGGCCCCCAAGACTCCAAAGAAAAAGCCTTCCTCATCAAAAAAGGCCACCCCTAAGCCCTCACCAAAGCCTTCCCCAAAGCCCTCTCCTGAGCCCTCCCCCAAGTAGAGCCCCACTCACTCCACTGGGGGAGATGAAACTGATGGTTCACTTACTGGCCAAAGTTTCTATAACTCAGCTTCTGATGAAGAGCCTAATAAGAAGTGCCATCACGCCAAGAAGTCCTCTCCCAAGGGTAAGTCTCCTGCACATGAGGAGCATCACAACAAGCCCCCTTCTGCTTCCCCCACCAAACTCCCCTCCTTCCATTTCATCTGGGGATGATTCAAAGCCCCGCCCTGATTACTTCCCTGGCTTTTGCCATGCTCCTGCTGGCCCATGGGACCTCTGTTGGCCCACAATATCTGCAATGTTGACAGGAAGTTCAAGGTTCCTTCCACCTTACCAAAGTTTTTTCCCATAATGAGTGTAAAAGGTGGGCCAGCCATGGTGGCCAATGGTTATATTTTCTCTTGTAACAATGCCAACTGGGGCTTCAAGAGCCGCCACTATACCTGTGAGGATATTAACTGCAATATTCTACAATAAACTACATCTTATCTTATTCCTTTTGTCCTTTCTATTGGACTGTTGTCTTTTAAAATTGAATACTGAACTCTAATTGGTTCAGTTGCAACATATTCATTCTCATTTATTCTAATCTTTGAATTCTTTTATTATTTTTAATTCTCTTTATTTATTTAATCCTTTAATCTTTTCATTGGTTTATTATTTTAATTCATTTATTTATTTATTATTTTTATTAATTATTTCTTTAATATTCTCTTTATTTAGCTGCTTTTAAATTTTTAAATTTTGTTTTTTTAACTTTTCTCACTGTTCTTTCTCCTCCTCTCTTTTCAGTCACTATAGATGATCTTCACCTATTCCTTCTGCGCCTTCTTTATTCTTTTCTCAACATATGTCCTCTATCTGGGCTTCTCTATCATGGTAGTCCCCATTAGTCAACATCCCAGACTCTGGCAATAAGTCTCCACAAGTAGATCAATCTAGACTTAACTTTAATCACAAACTACACTTTAAGTCATCAGAAACAAGTATTTTTCATGCATTGTCACTGTTTTTACTCAGCTAAGTTGTTAGCTTGAGCTTTCAGACGCAAAGTAACCAACTTCATTTCCCAGAAACCTCCCAATCACAAAGTTCTTTGTCTTATTCTCAGGACAGCTACCCTCAATGGTTGTTCTGAGCCATACATGCTTTTCTCAGCAACTTTTAGACTTCCTTAAGACTACCTTAAGGTCATAGAAGTATAAAACTTTCCTCCCTCCTAGGTAAAGCCACCAACTGTATTCTCATCCCAGTTGTGATCAGGATTCTAATGCTAACTCAGCACATTCATCCCAGGGTAGCCACAACTTCTCTATCCTTTCACACCACTGGTAAGAGGCCACCTTATTACCATCCCAAGGTCTAGATGACTGCTCTTTATTCACTAACGCTATATATATCAATAAACCAACCAACATTTACCTATCTTAGGCATTCAATATTTATTTGGCCAATATAAAGCCATCACCTGAAAACTAGCTCCTTATGCAGATCACCATAAACTTTATTAGTGTTATGGTCTTGGGCATGGTAAAGAGACACAATATTAAATCCTAACAGTATGACTGGGCTTGTTTTAAGCTAAGGGTTAATCTTCAGGGATGAATGAGGATTTTACCTTAAGGCCCTGGGAATAATAAGTATCAGAAATCTCCTCTAGACTATACTAGACTAAGGAGATGGCGCCAAAAAAACAAAGATAAACACAAAGAGTGTAAATAGAACTTAATTTCATTGGGTGAATCTAAATGATTCTTATATGGCAATAGTTTACCACAAAACAGAAGAAAGACAGGTAGATCACTGGCAGCTCTAATAAATGGTTTGAGGCCACTCATGTCATCAGTTGGAAGTTAAATGAGTCCTTCATCCAATTTCGGTTGGACCCCATTTTGATTTGCAAATGAGGATTGAAAGATCTTGCACTCAAAATGTGACTTATCTAAAGGAAAAACTGAAATAGCATGAATACTAGTAATTTACAACACTAAGACCAGCTGGGCTGATAATACAGCTGGTTTTCCCTTGAAATGGAAGGATTATGAAGTAAAATTTCCCTTCCAGAAGGCCAACTGGCAGTTTTCATGCAGTTGGGTCCCTGGGATGAAGGAGTGCTAGAGAAGCACTGGAATTCTGATACCAGATGGGGTAGGATAATTCAGATAGGTCAATATTAGAGTGCAAGAGTTTCTCTGTCTGTGTCTTTAGAATGATTTTAATAAAAAGCCTTTCTATCATTGTTCAAGCATAAGGAGTGTCAAGATTTTGGGGTCTTGAGGAAAGATCTTTATTATTTGTCATTGTATGGGGTTTGTTGATAGGAGATTGTATGGCAACAATCTGTAGCTAACAGTTGGGTCTTTGAATACAGCTACAAATTGGCAGTGTCATGTTGGTCTGTAGGAGAAAATACATGGGGTCTGCAATTAAACGGCAGCACTTTCTAATTGGATTCTTCTGACTACTGGTTGTTGGCTAGTAGTGATACAACTATAGAGATCCTATAATCTCTATCTTCAAGGGTGAATATTCTGCTCAATCTCTAATCAGGAGAGCACCTTTTATAGCGTGGATAAGCCCTCCTGCCAGAGTGTTGTCTTTTGCTTCTAACTCTTACTGGTCAGTCTATATGTTCCCCAGACTGCTAGTTTCAGCCCCCAGAATTAGGCAGCTATGCCGTTCTGGCATGGTACTTCAATGTATTACTGGACCTCAGCCTATTGTAGCAGTGTCTTGGCAGCATCCTGTCTACAATTCATGCATATGCAAGGTTTGGTTACCCTGTCAATGGGCTTTCAAATTCTGCATTATTCTTATAACTGACATTCCATATTAATCATAGGTTCCTATTTTTCTCTAGGCACAAATGTTTGGCATTAGGACGCCCTGCAATCATATTAAGGAATCATCAAGATTATTGGTAGAGGTGCATTCTGTGATCATAGTTAGGAATTATCAAGCTTAATTGTTTAGCTTCAACCCAATGAGATGTCCAGTAGTGAATCACAATTAATATTTGGGGTAATTATTAGTATACTGATTACCTAAAACTATGAATGGGATCAGCTGATACTTACTAAATCTTGACAGCTCTATGGCAATTGGCTTTCTGGAGCCAATCAGTCAGGAGAAGGATGATCAAGTCTACCATATTATTCCAAAGTCCTGAGAGGGATCCTGGAATTACATGAGGGGCAACTGTCCAGACAAGCAGTTTGAGAACCCAAGGTATTAGAGAGATTTCCAGGAAGTGGAGTTGGTTACTCTAAAATTCCTAAGTTGACTACTTTGTGAGCAAAGAGAAGAAGAAAGAACATGTAAGAGAGTAAATACTTGCCTCTGAAAGCTTTAGTAGAAGACACCAATAGTGGCTATATAAAGGGAGAAAATCCCAGGTAAAATATATCTGTAGTAGCTGGAAAGATGTCCAGATAGTATAATATGTTGTGGCTATAGGAATAAAAAGTGCCAGGATGGAAGAAATCTGTAGTGGCTAATAGGAGAAAGGCCAAAATTAAAGCCATCTATAGTAGCTATAAGAGAAGAAATTCCAGGAGGAAGTCATATGTAGTGGCTGAAAGAGATCAAAGAATAAAATTGTCAGGAATCTTCTTGGAAATATTTCTGATAACAATAAATTAGTGTCACCAAGTATAGAGAATGAGACTATTTTTGGTTCTTTAGGAGCTCCTATAAAAGAAGAATAAATAGGTAGTATGTGTTTAATATTACCTGTGTTTTAAATTCTGGATGTAGTTGATTATTCTTGTTATTCAAGAACAGGATTCAACCCTGGGTCTTCCCTGGACCCAGTTGCTTCTTACCTAGTTGAAGTTAGCGTAAATGTGGATACTAACCAACTGTTACCTTTTGCTTTTGATCCCAGCCAATCAGAGACAAAGAAATTTGATTCAAATGTATGCTTTCTTAATTTTGGTGACGTTAGCAACGTTTTTGACTCATTTGGTCTGGTTCTGAATCCATTGTGTGCGTTTCTTCTTGTAAAGATAGTCTTGGTCTCCATTCTTCTTGTGGAGATAACTGTTGATTCACTAAGCCTTGCCTTTCAGTAATGTTTATTGTGAGATGAAATTTTAACTATTTTTTAATCTAAGGAACATAAATATGATGAAAGTAACTTAATTCTCCAGTTTTAAGTTACTAGCTCCCCAATTTTCTCCAGAATCATCTCCAAATTCCTTGACCCCTTTACATCTTGCTCTTCAATATTTTATTTTTACCATGCTATATAAGGCTGCTAATTTAAATTTATGGATTTTATCAATCAATAAAGTCTTCATTCACCAAATTAATGCCTGTTTATTTTAGTTGACTTAATCTTTTTTAATAATAACCATGAGATTGCCCAAGGCTTTCATTTTGAAGTCTCTTGGGTATAAATGGCTGTTCTGGATGATATAATGCAGGCTGTTAAGGCCAGCATTTGGCTGGGTACACAAGCTGACTCTGGTAACTCCCCCAAAAACCATTACTTAAAGAAATCCTGGCATCAAGTAATTCCAGGAGTCTGGTATACTGCGACCCCCTTGCCTCACAATCCTCCCCAAAAGGAAGAACCTCAGAACTATCATTCCACCAAGAAGCCTGTCAAACCTCAGGTTTTCTGCCTGCTGGCTTCTGACCTCCTCTTGTGTTAATTAAGAGCATACTTCTTCCTTGGCTATTTCAATCTGCTATTGTCATGAATGACATTTCAATACTTGTATTGAAAACCCAAGAGTTAAACCCTGGTTCCCAGAAGGCGGATCAAACCCTCCAGACCAGTCCAGGACCCGTCAATCCGTTAAGAGAGGGCTCAAATTGATGAATTACTCTGTGTTCTGCCGGCCTACTACAAAGGACCCTCCAAAGACAACTCAAGTCACACTAAGTAGATGGGGGACCGCCAACTTGCTGAATTGCATACTTGAGTTAGCGAGTTACTCCAAGACCCGCCAGTCTCCCAAGGACAATTCCCCAAATGGTCATCAGATTGATGCTAACCTTGAACCACCAAAGACCCAAACCTATGAAGCGGTTGCAGCTTGCCTTAAGGAGGTTAAACCAAACCCTATTCTCAACTCTGCCAATGACCTGCCAGCATGCTGCCCAGAGAGGGTAGTACATTTGAACTACTCAGGTGACATAGTGAACAGTGGCAGCAGAACAAAGCATTACCACTTATATTTGCCAGAGCAGGCACTACCTGGATCTCCTGCCCTGAGTCTCTAATCCAAGATCCATACCCCGCCAGTACCTTGTCTGCAAACCCAAACCCTGCAAAAATCAAAGGAGCAAAAGCCCATGGTATAAAAAACCCAGCGGTATGGTGAAGACCACATCATCTTTTTTGATAATAAAGTTTTATAAACCTTTGGTTCAAAAAAATCTTACCCTATCTAGTCTTAGTGATCTTTCATCTTAATTCCAGTCAAGTAGACCACCAGGCCGCCGCCCTACCTCAAGACCAACCTGCCAAATTTCCCCAGGCATTATACCGTCCCCTGGGAGCCCCCTTTGGACCTGTGCATTTTACTGAATACCCCCCCCCAACCCAGCCTATTCAGAGTATGGCTTGGAAACCATTCTCATTGTTGACTCTTTGGCAAGGACTAGAAGTACAGAGTACATAGGACACAAAGTAAAGAGGGTTGAGATCCCGCCCTTACTGTTCAAAGTCAAGTACAATTATCTGCCTGCCTACTTTGTTCCTATGACTCCTCCTTTAACCCCACAACCAGACCGCCCACTGGAACCTACTGCCGCAGCCAAGACCACCTCTACCCAACTGTTTGGAGTACTCTACATTACTTTGACAGGTTTGGTAGATTCTGTGGTCCCCAACTCTGGACCCTGGTCCTTACTCAGGCAATCTGTATCTTATATGATCAAGTTAGCACCCATTCTATGGTGGGCCCTACCCGCCGGCTTGGTTGCACCTCACCCCAAGCCGCCCAATGCCTCTACCTACAACTGGCTTCCTGACAGCTATTGGGTTGTTACCACCTGTTCAGAGAGATATTCCATCTTGGAATGGTGTCTTTGCCTGTGGGATCTCTTGTGACTGGCCTAAATCCCCCTGCAATCATTCACTACCTTGGAAGATTGCTTTTAAGTGGGTGGGTGCCTGACAAAAATAGTGAGATTAAGAGAAAAAGATTATAACAGATATAATAAACAAATATAAAAATAAAAAATAAAAATGTAGAATAAATAAAGGTTTATTTATTTAAAAGAATAGAACAGAAGGCAGAAAATATTTGAGCTGGAACAGGGAACTGTTTAACTCTTTGGTGCACAAAGTGTTAATGTTTTGAGCAACTTGAGCAGTGAAAACTGATTTCCTAATTGTATTGCAGTGGATCTTTATAAATGGCCCAGTTTTGTGATCTGCAGTCATAGGTTGAGTTGAGGGTATATTTCCTGATGAATATGAATGGTTTGAAGATAAAAGCTTAAAGTATAAGTAAGAAAACTGTGAGAGAGGGGGGCTAAACTAACTAAATTTGGCTCACATCCCAGGGGAAGAATCCACCAGGACACCATCCAGTGTAGGACTGGCATGGCTGCTTGAAGTGGTGTCCACAGGGAAGACATAGCAGAAAGTCAGGGAAATTAGGAGTCCAAACCCATCAGAATCATTCCACTAAGTAACCAGGGAGCACGCTTGGGAGTGGACTATTGGATACTCAAGCCTTCTTATGGGACCAGGCCAATTGGGTCCTCAGAGGGGAGGGGCATAGGGCGGGTCAACCTGGGAGGGTAGTGGGGGGCTGTTTCAACGGCAGGGAACTCAAGGTTGTTGCAGGTAAGACTCCTCACGGCGTTCTCACTGGTGGCGTAAATATCCTGAGCGCGTGCAGGGATATCCTCAAAAATAATGCAAGAACTGATTGGGGTTGGTACCAACGTGGAGAAAGGAATTAGAGATACAGCCCCAAAGATCTGGGGAGGCAGATCATATCATTACCAAGGCTGGTGCTAAGGTAAAAACCACAAGCTTGAATAGAGGCACCAACATTCTTAGAAAAATGAAGTGAAGTCCAACAAAGACCCAGATGATTTCTATGGATATTGATCTCAAACTTAACAGAAGACTCCACAACAAGCAGAAAGGTTCCAGAACACAAAAAAGGGTTGGGAACAGCAACCACGGGCAAAAGGGTTGAAAAGCGTACCAAAAGCTCTGAAGTGTACATCAACCAACAGCAGGAGCAAAAACAAAATTGGAGCAAAATCAAACTTTAAATAGGTAATTATATTAATCAAACAACTAAATTTCAATTTCAAGTTGTTTCTTTAAAATCAAAAGTGGTAAGCTTCAACTTTAACATTAACAATGTTTATAGGGGCTTCAAAAGGACACTGGGGAACCCAAAAGCAAGGAAAGTAGGTAAAGGAAAAAGAAAACCTTTACTAACACTTTAGAAAATCAAAAAGGGACCAAACAAAGGACCCAAAGAGAAACTAAAACTAAAGTTTGGAGATTCAAAATTTGTTTTTAAGAATGAGCAAGCAGGTGACCAAAAGTACTCTGTCTTGCTATAAGGGTGGTAAAGAAATTCAAAGGTCATCTGACCCAGAGGCGTGGATATGATTGGCTGCAGGAGGAATTTTGCCAGGCAAATCCAGTAAGCTGGAGGGTTTTGCACCAATTTCTGACCCTGATTCTGATTGGCTGGGATCAAATGAATGGGGCAGGTCACCATTCAATACAGTTAAGTTGTGATTTAATGATTTGGCAGTAGCACAACCTGATTGTTTAGACCTAATTAATTTTAAATGCGGTCAAGCCAAAGCCCTAAAATAGTTCAAATTAATCAGGGATTCCTCTCAAGTAGGAACAGAGTTCCCAACATCAACATTTGCTGCCTGAGAGGGGTATGCCAACACAAATATCTTGTCAACTGTGTGGTCTAAATCTTTGAGGGAGTTTAGGGGCTTGGCTGGCTTCTGAGGAGATTTCTTGGTGCAATGTGGGAAGATTGTCCTATCCAAGGACAAAGGGGGGAGTGACTTTTACAAAAACAGTGAATATATACTTTAAGCTTTTGAGAAAGTAAGGTTGTAAGCTTATTTTATTAATAGGTGGTTTCCCTGTCCAAGGACAGATATAAAGTTGAATTTAATAAATCAATTCAATATAATTATTGTATTTTTAGGATGGGATTACTCTTTAAATTTTAAAATTTAAATTTCTATTTAAAATGCTTTTTTAAAAGTAACTTCTATTTTATTAAAATTAAAATTACATATTCCAATTATAAATAAAAACTAATTGCTAAATAAGTGGATTATCATTATTAAGTTTATTAAAGCTAAAAAATAATTTTAAAATTTAAATTTGATTTTATTAAATCCCTTAAAAATGTAGAGCTATATATAGCTTTGAATTAAGCCATTTGACATCAAAATTGGCTTAGTATTTATTGAGATACATTGATTTTAGTTTTTTGGTGTGTACTGTAAATCAGAACCTAAAGGTAAAAATGCAAGATTGTCAAATCCTTGGTCCAAATTTTGAATTACTTTTGCAGGATGGCCTTTTTAATTAAATTGAATTCTTTGTATTTTTATTTGAATTTTTAAAATTGCAGGAACTTATAGACACTTTGCAAATTTCAAGTCAAACTGCATTTTTCACCTAGAAAAAAATTAACTGGAATCAGATTTGAAGTAGTCAATCCATTAACCATTTTCATTATGTTTACTATGTTTTTTGGAATTGTGGGATTGTCAAATCCAACAATCAAATTTCAAACCATATATGAATGCCACTAGTAAACTCAAATAATAATTGCACAATTTGGAATCCAAATTAAATGTACAGTAAAAAACTACGGCAAATAAATCCAAATCAAGAAGCTCCACTATGGATAAAATCAAATAAAAAATTCAATTTTGATAGCCATGTTTAGACATGAAAATTAAGTGAAATGTAAAATTTTCTAAACTGGTAATGATACAATATTCTGCACTCCAAATCACTAATATAGCAACCACAAACCCATATAATGATATATGAGCTACCCTCCTGATGACGCAGAAATTTTTTAAAAGTTTTTTGGCCCCTGGCTACGCCGGGGGCCATAAAAGTTTTTCAAGGAAGAAGAAAGGGGGAAAATAAACCATTATTTCACTGCAAAAAGTGTTAATGTATTACTAATAGGATACTTGATAAAAATAGATTGTAATAAAGTTTTTTTAGAAGCTATGTTTACAACCAAAAATACCTCAGATTTAAACAAACCAATTTCAGATGTAAAAGAAATCCAAGTCGCATGAGGTTCAGGATTCAAATAATTTAAATATTTTGGTTAATAAGTGAACTGTCAAACAATAAACAAAATTTTACTTGCATATTATACAAAATTATATCAAACATCAAGTGGCGTAGTTTAAACCACAAACAAAATGAACTGACACAACAAGTGAGATGAATGTATGCTGTTCTGGAGTATATTATAATCCAATCATTATTTGTATGGGCACCAACAGAGGGACTAAAATGAAACAAAAATTTGAGCAATCTAGAAGCAAGATTCCACAAACACAAAACAAAATGAAGTCACACAAGATGTGTAGTATGAGCAGCCTAAAATAGAAATATAAAAGTTTAACAGCCAATCAACAGCTATCCAATTTAGGAACAGAAGCAGTTTATTCATTTTCATGGCTCCTGATTTGTATGAAATGGTTTTGAGAACCTTCCAAATATAGACTTGAGATTACAATAAAAATAAATCATATAATTTTAAACTTCTACTTTTAGTGATTTTATCCTAGGTTCTGTTTCAAGATGGTTTTTACTAGCAACAACATTTTCAACAGCGCCAGCAGCTAAGCCAGCAGCAGCCAAGCCAGCTTCAATGGAGGCAAGGCTTGGGGCGTGGAGGCACCTGTTTACACCAAAGCCTTTGAGTCAGGTAACAAGGAAGCTGATCTGTACCTGATCTCTGACTCATATGGCTTTGACTTGCTCAATAGTCACTTTGCGTCTAGCTCTTCCCCCGCTCCTGTACCCACCCCTGCATAATCTGCCTGTCAACCAACCAATTAGGATAGCAACCTTGATTTGGAACAACTTCCTGCCATAAGCCAACCTGCAATTCCCTCAGTCAATCAGGCTTCAGCTCCTGCGGCCCAGCGCCCCAAGCAACAAATCATCACTGCCCAAATTCTTCAGGAAATTGTGGCACTGAACCTGCAGAGTCTGTCCTGGGATCAGTTTTCAATACAATTTCAATTTACCTGAGCCACCATAATGCGGGAGTTCAACAATCTAATGAACAAGGGAAACCTGATTGGGACAGCCAAGAAGCCCAAGAAGGCCCCAGAGTCCCAGATCAAGGAAGCATATCCTATAATGCTTGACCTCCTGCAGCAGGACCCCTAGATCTCCTTGACCCAGGTCCGCAAACAACTTGCACACCATAACATATGGGTGTCTGAACACATGGTGCAGCTCTGGATGTATGGGAAGGTGGTGTCAGTCTGTATGCTGACTAATGTTGCCAGCAACCAATGGGATGGCGCTGAGGATTCCCTTTATGATCAGGTCATTGGATCCACCCTGATACAATGCCTGTCATGTTTGTCAGATGACGTCATTTTCATCTTGTACTATAAGCTATTGATAGCTTTTGACAATTTTGGCAAGCAAGGAAGAGCTGCCACTCAAAAAGGGAGGAAGAAGGTCAAGAAGGGTACTTTCATTGGTGCATTTCTGGCTGTTTTTCCAAGGGTTTTGTCTACTATCAAACAAAACCAGATTTCATCAATGGCTACAAGTACAGCCAAATCCTCAGTGAATTGCTTGACTAATGGGATAGCTTGAATTCCACTCACTGGGTTTTCTTAAGCCACCAGATGGAGGGTAGCTCCACTGCCCTTAAGACCATATAAGGACGTGGGCACCAGGCCTGCATGTACCCAGCTGGCCATGCAGACATCCATCTGGGTTATGTTGTGTTCTTCAACATTGGAGACACAGTACAGGAGCACCACCCTCAGGCTTTCAACAACATCTATCTTGGGGTCCTAGACCATGATTCTCTCTTTGGTTGCCAAATGGTGGCAGACTTGTTTGCCCAAATGGTTTTCTATGTGAATATGGGCAACCAATCACAGAAGGGCAATCTTCCCACCCCATGCCACAGCCACCAACCAGCCAATCAAGGCAATGACAGACAAGGAATATGACAAGAGGTATATGGCGGCTATTGCGCAAAATCCTCCTCCCTCCACCCCACACCTGCCAGCCCCACCCACCCAAACACAGACCCCCCAGGCCAGCACCATTTCTATGTCTTCCTTTCCAAACTGTTCTGCCTACTAGGCATCACTCTTCCCTGTCCCCCAATAAACCTCCTGTCACCAAACATTTTCTATTTTTATTATCTTTTACTGAATTTCAATGGTTCATTTTCTCTTTGGTTATAGTTGTTTTTATTCTTTATGTTCAGTTTATTTCTATAAAATCATACATTTACTATGTTGTGTATTTAGATCCAGAACACAGTTATTTTTAGCACTCAAACACAGCCCCTTGTGAAAATATTAACAACAATTTGGTGATCAGCTAAATTTGAATTAGAAAATTATAGGCTAATTGTGTTTAGATAAAGTTGTTACTGATCCAAATTCAAAACCTTAATGATAAACTGTAGGCCAATCAGGAGACAAGTAATACAGTGATTGTTGTGACATAAAGGGTCATTTAATAATTCTTTAGTGCATGTGTGCTAATTAATATGATTGGCTGGATTTTTTGCCATTGTGTGACATTACTGCTATGGCAAGTTGTTGGTGGACTAGTGCCCAATCAGCTGCTGAGTTAGCACTAGTCCATCAACAATTTGCCACAGCGGCAATGTCACACAATAGCAAAACAACCGACCAATCATATTAATTAGAGCACATACATCAAAGAATTATTGAATGGCCCTATATTCACAGCAATCACTTTATCACTTGGTTGCTGATTGGCCTACAGTTTATCATTAAGGTTTTGAATTTGGATCAGTAATAACTTTATCTAAACACAATTAGCCTATAATTTTCTAATTCAAATTTAGCTAATCACCAAATTGTTGTTAATATTCTTACAAGGGGCTGTGTTTGGGTGCTAAAAATAATATGGCAATTAAGGAAACATGCAGACACAAAGCAAAAAAACACATATTGAGACAAGCATAAAACATATACACAATGGTTAAAAAGATGAGATAATTTAGCAAATGGGAAAACAAACAGGAATAAACAAAGAGACAATAGTATCAGAATAATACAGATTTCATTGGGGTGAAAGCTATAAAAACATTTGGAAAGGTTAGTAAAAAATCAATGAGAGAATTGGAGAAACTGTTCAAAGAAGTTGACTATGCAATTGCAGAGATCAGAGAAATTGACCGCAAGGTCAAGGAAAAAGATAAAGCCACCGTCCTCACTGGGGATAAAATTGACAAGTTGTCTGCCAAGGCATTTATGGCCAAGATGCCAGACACCCCTGAAAAAACAATTGAGTGTCTTCTTAACGTTCAAAAACTGTGGTTGAGGGCCTCCAGTTCAAGTCATTTGCCCTCTCTGCGCCTTCTGTCTGGGTCAACAACCTTGAGATGTATGCACATCTCAAGCCAGCAAAGCTTGCCAGGAAAGAGGATACTGAATTTCCAGCGCAATTGCTTGCGCCAAGAATAGCTAAGACTGCCAAAGCTGCTGGCAAGGAAGAAACACAAGAAGGTAACCTAATAAAAAATTAATAAAATTTCAAAAAATTTACCTTATTTTAAAAAACATAGACGGCAAAATCTGCCAGGCCCTGGTCCCCTTTGTCCCCACCATGTTCTATACCAAATACACCAATCATGTGGCAAGGAAGCTGTTTCTGTCCCCCCCTGTCTTGCAGGATCTGGAGGACTGCATCCACAAGCCCATTCTGATGTTGTGGGAGGTATTGGCTGGGCTCACATATGGCAAGGGGCATCCAAGTGAGCAGTTAATGCCAATAAGGATGCCCAATTGGGCCGCCTGGACCAGGTGGCCCTCAGTAGAGTTTACTGTGTAAACTCCATTGAGCTTGTTTGGGACGTCCTGGCAATGCTCCCATTCAAGAACATACAAGAGATGGGGCAGGCCCATGCGGCTGCTTGCTTCTGCTTGGAGCACAAAATATCTTACCTTTTGGAGAACTTTGGGAGCACAGTGTCAAAATTGGCTGTTGCAGATGCAACAGCTGTGAAGAAGACAAAAATCTTCCTGAAGTACTTCAGGCTGGCCTGGAGCTCCAACAAGACAGGAGTCCCTTTGGCAATGGAGCTTACCTTTGTCAAGACAAAGTACAAGAAGATTAGTTCTGTGTATAATAAGCTGTGTGAGTTTACTGAAGCCTTTGCTGAACAAAGGCTTCATCTGGTAGTTTACCTAGGGTTCCTATTCTATTTTGGGATGAGCACCAGCGTGGGGGACCTCAATGGGGTCTTCCTAGGGATTAACAAGGCCAGGCTCTCCCTGAACGGGAAGAAGGTCCCCCAGGCTACAACTTGGTTGACCATGTGATCCAGGACGCCCTGGTCCTGGATGGGATCTACAGGTCTGAAGCCCCACCTTAAAAGCTGCTACTACACTCTCACCTTACAAACCTCCCTTTTACCAGCAGGCAGGAGTATTTCAATAAGGGTGTATCTACCATCTACATTGTGGCAGTGGAGGTTGTGCACCACCTCCATTGCTGGGTGGGTACATACCAAAGAACTCACTACTTGTGCACTTAATAAACTTCTTTTCAAATAAATATATTTATATTTTAGATTAATTTTATTATAAATAATTTTTTAAATTATTATTTCAACAAACAAGATTTGCAAAATAAATCCTGGAGAAGGTTTTCATACAAGCATAATAATATATGTTAATAAAATTTACTCCTAACTTGTAAACTTTATGTTTAGCTTTTTTAATTTCATTTTTATATTTATTTGATAAGAGTGTTATAAATATATTTGAGTAATCAAGTACCAAGTGTTTAGGATAACCTCAGATGGCATAATAAAATAAATAAATTACTAACATCCATTGATGGTCCTGCTGAATGTGATTGTGGGCTTAGAAGCTTATAAATATAAAATGATAATTAATAAATCTTAAATAGTAAATTAGAGAATATAAAAAGAACTAACACACTAAGCCTTTAATTGATTGGCTGTTTGGCAAGGCACGCAAGGATAAAAAATCAGTGTGGCCATAGAATTTGGCCACGGTCTCAGCTGGGAGGATGTGGATCCCAGCCTGCAGCAAATCAAAGAGGTCCTTGGTTCTAGTTGGGTTCCCTTGCTTTAAGACTTTCTTGAGCCACCCAAAGACCTCTTTGATGGGATTTAGGAAGGGCAAATAGGCAGGGAGGAAGAGAAGGCGCAAATTTGCTGTGGCCAATTGCTGGGGGCCCACTGTGATGCTGGTGTCAATCATTGGGAATTCTTTAATAATATTGGCCACCTTGTGGAGACCAACGTTGCCCAACACAATGATGTTGGTGAATCCCTACTTGTGTGCCTCAGGTGCTCCTGGACCAATTGGAGGAATGATAGGAAGGTCTGCCTGTTATGGGATCATAGTATCATTTGATACAGCTCAATGCCCTTTGGACCAAGGAGAGCTACTATTGAATATGCTATGGCGCATACTGCAGCACACCAAGCTACTCCATCATTTGAGCCTTTGGGGACATACCCATACCCATTGTGCATTGACAAGGCAAATGCTGATTTGACAATGTAATAGAATTTGACAATCCCTTTGTTTTTGAGGGAAGTGTTGGCCTCAGCATATTTTTTCCAGGTCTTAAATTGGTTGGGCTGTTTCTATTATAGTGAGATACCCTGATCTTTTTCCACAAAAATTGAAGACCCTTCACCACATGGTAGTAAAAGGAAATTGAAGCCTCAACCCCAAAAGTGGATTTGATCATTGCCTGTATATTTTATAGTTGGAGATGGCAGTCTTGGGTTATCCACTGGTGGATTGCCCATTTGTGCTCCTTGGTGAGCATTGTGGAAAGTGCAAGGATTTCTCTGCGGTAAGAACTTGGCCAGTATCAATGTACCTGTTAAAGGTCTTTGAGGCATACTTGAGATCCACCTCAACAAGAGCCGTGGCTGCCTTGTAGTTGCCAGATTCCTGCATAATCCTGAGCAAGATGATGTACTTAATATCAGGAATGCTCTTCTGGGCGGGCTTTGTGGGAGTTGTTGTATCTAGATCCTGATTGGTGACAGGCTTGTAAGGCATGGGCACCTTATTGTAGAAGGCTGCAACCTTCTTTAAAACCAGCTGTCTCTCTGTAGTTCTATAGAACTTGGGCTTATTGTTGTCTTATTGGTTGCCATCACCAACATAAGGCTATAAGTGGTATTGAGCACAGGCTTCACCTTCTCCATCATGGCTGATGGGACCAACTCTTGGCGGTACACAGCGTCAAATACATAGGAGGTAAGCTCAACCCCCTTGTTTCTAACTGTTTTGGTGGTGGTAACTTGATGGGCTTCCAGTTTGTCTTGGGGAACCAAAAGTTGATGCTATGCACCCTTGCAGGTTGTGCTCCTTGAACTGGTTGTGTCAGTGCAACCTCACTATTGAACTCTCCTCTCCCATCTCCTTCCTCAGTAGGCACCAGGGTGGCACTAACTCTGTTCTTTGACCCCCAGGGGCAACCACAACTTTGGCGCACAACAGGTGCATTGCTTCTCTGTTGTTATGTTCCTTCTATTTTGAGAATTTAATAAAATATTAAATAAATTTAAATTAAGTAACTCCCTAATTTTAATTTTTGCTTTTATCTGAATATGGATATTTAATTAGAGCTTTTCCCATCCAATATCCCAATTATAGATTTTTTATTTCTTAATTAGTTGTTTTTAGTTTTACAACACCCATTTTAGAATGTCCAAAATATTTTCCACCATTTTCCCCAGATTTACAGCCAAATTTAAACACCCATCACAATGTTTTTAAAAAAAATATTTCAGATTATGTCCTATTTTAGATACCTTGGTATCATTCTTGATTACAGTACATTGTACACAGCATTTGAGTGGTTTTGCTTACATAGTGAGTTGCTATTGTGTTTTGTTTTTGGATTGAGTTTTGATTCACTGTGCTTGGGTGTATTTTGTCACCAATTCACATAGTAAGCATGTGTAAACCAAAAGTCAGCTCACACCATTTTTTCTGAACCAATGTATTTCAGATTGTATTTTGAATAGTATTGCTTGGCGCGTGAACAATTTGTTGTTGTATTGACCCATTTTGCCCATTAACGCCAAAAATCCCTGCTAACAGGGTGTATATTTTAACCTGATAGTTGAAATTTTCTTAAATCTGAAATCCTTTTGTTTAAATCTGAGGTATTTTTGGTTATTGCCATAGCTTCTAAAACTACTGTATATAATCCTATTTATTATTACATATATCTAATTCAGTTAATAGTAAGCATCTAAATTTTAACTGTCCTAAAATGGAATTGGATGATTTTTGAGAATGCCTGTGATTCCTAAAATAATTAGCACAATTTACTCTAGATCCTTTGACTTCTTGTTTGAGGCGCCCATAAATTATATTTTATTTCAAATTCACCTCAATTATGATTTGAAGTTTGGTTTTTGGATCTGACAATCCTGTAATTTCAGATTTTTTAATAATTGCACGTTATTTATGATTTTTTAGACTTACAGTAAATACCAAATTGTACATTAGAATCCCACATTTCTGATTCATGTATCTCACATTTGTTTTTGGTTGTTGTGAATCCTGCTATTCAAGCATTATCAATTTTGTCTTTGATAGGATTGCATTTTGAGTGTGAAATTCTTCAGTTTCTTTTCTCCCTTTGAAATAGGTTTCACTCCAAATTGGGTAAAGGACTATTTATATTATGACTGGTAAACTGAGTGATCCTTGATCCATTTATGAGAGTGGCCAGTGATTTAACTGTACCTCTACTGTTTTGTGGTAGACTATTGACCTATAAGAATCTAAATTATTTATCCAATAAAATTATGTTCTGTTTACACTCTTTATTTTTGTTTATCCTTGTACTTTGGCGCCATCTCCCTAGTCTAGTCTAGAAGAGATTTCTGATAATTATCATTCCCAGGGCCTAAAGTAAATTCCTTATTCATCCCTGAAGACTAACCCTTGGTTAGTAAAAATCCAATTCTACTGTTAGAATTTCCTGTGGAGTTTCTTGACTGCGCCCAAGTACACAGCAAAAATGGTTCTCACTACAGGGGCTGTAAGCCCCTTGATTACTCCCTTTGAAACAACTTCCTATGCTTCCTCATAATCACAAATTCAGGACATGTCTTGCCTGAAATTTTCCAGCCCTCCAATGAAAAAAGACATTGCTAACCTGCCTATCACTCCTACTGTTCTAAAACTGGCTAATGGCTCCTTCTTGTTGTCTACCCACAGGGTAACCCTGATTTAGGTCAAATCATGTCAGTGGCCCTTGGGCTAGCCGCAAAGGAGCCATCCCTACTTTACAAGCCTAGTTTGAGTCTATAGAATATTATGATGTGATAGTTGCTCCTTGTATCCTGCACTACTTCATTTCAGCAGCCAGCTCTGCTAATTGCTTGATCTTGACTTTTTTTCAACCTGCTTTAGTCCATCATCAGATGGTACTGGGGCTCCACATCCATGAAATTTTCTTTTTTTGTGCTGCTTTTTCCAACCATTGGGAAAATTTCTCTGCCTATCAAAAATGGGTGTAATCTCTGTTCTACCTAGTATTGTATAACCAGAGAGATTCCATTACTTCCCAAGTTTGATAGACTAAATATATTAAACACCTTATTTCTTCTGTTCCTGGTTACATTTTTGAACACCTCCAGGAGTTATACCAGCTACAACAACTCTGGTAGGCCCAGGCTGACTTCACCTTTAACACTCATTGCTCTGACTTTGAGCAGTTAGTAGTACAACTCAATGATTTCTGTGTCCATACTGCTCAGAAACTTCAACGCTTGGCTGAGGTTGCCTCAAGAAGTATACAGGATGAGTTGGTACGGGAAATGGCTGCTGTGGTTACTGTTATCCAAGGATTGCAAGCCTGCGTGGATGAGTTGAGTCAATCTCCTGATGGTGGTCACCCTTATGAAGATCTTGTGAGACAAGAACAAGAATTTTTGGATGCTATCCATGAACTTTGTGCTACCAAAAAAGTCAAGCTCCTCCAGAGGCTGCGCCTCAACCTGATCCCTAGGTAGCCATACTTACAACCCAGGTGGCTGCACTCCAGCAAGAAATCTTGGAGCTACAAGCAGTTGTTACAAAGTCCACCAGTTTTTCAGACCCTCTGAGAATAAAGGCTGTTGCCCAGGAATGCCTGAATAGCCCTGTATCCATTAGGCTAGAGAGCTGATTTCTCTAGTCAATAGACTTGATCATATGAAGCAGGAACATGATGTCCTAGACACAGACTTCCAGGAAATGACCAAACAGCTTGACTCTGTCAATCATCAATTCTCCTTTTGTCTGTTGGTAGGCCCATCTCTGACCTCTTGCCTAGCTGAACTCTCAACTGTGGTGACCAACCAAGGACACCAATTGGATACTGCTGAACAGCAAACAGGCACCTGCAACTCTTTACTCACTTTGGAAGAAAGTGTTTCAAAGTTGTGGATCAGACAGCCTCCCATGGAATCTGAGGCTGAGTTCTCCCCTTGTATCAATATGGTAGAAAGTAATAATTCTGGATCAACTTTGAAGACTCGTTTCAAACCTACCTAAAAAAATTCTTTGATCCAATGATGATAAGAATTGCCACAGACCTTTCCATATATTAAACTGCTATGCATATGGCTTCTGATGAGATCAAGAAAGAGAATATCTTGACCTTCTTTTGCCCTACCTGTCAAGAGGTAGTGGTATCTTAGATTCCTTTCATTATAACTTGGGAAGATATGAAGCAATTATTGATTGAGGAGTTTGGAGAAGACCTTATCTTGGAGGTGAAGAAAGATGCATTCATGCACATTATCTTTAAGCCTAAGAAAGCCTTGGCTGAGTTTGCTGATAGATTTTACGTGGAAGGCCAGCAACTAATAACAAGTAAACAGTTGACTGCCCATGAGTCCTATGTTGCTTGCGCTCAGGCCCTCAAGGTTAACCAACTTTTATGCTTGCACTTTAAGGCACATAATGCTATTCTTACATCTGTGAAGAGTATCAAAACCCTCCTTCAAGACATGCCCCTCACTCACTCAGGTTCAGTAGTGCAAGAGATTCAGGCTTCTGTGTCAGGAACAAATTCCTGCTCTCCACAGATCTTAGCTGTGAATGCTTAAAACCAGCCCAAACAACAAGGTTATCATAATTGCAGTCAGTTGGGAAATCACTAAAAAGTTTGCACAAATCCCTGTGTTGATGGATCTGATCCTAGAGACCAGGTGGGTAAAGGAGAGGTCAACTTAGAGGCAGAGACACTCTTGGTTGACAACTCTTTGCAGTCTCCCCCTTCACTTCCTTCTAATTCCGCTGATGAGTAATCTGATTCCCAAGCTTCTCCTATCCTTCTTCTCTTCCACAACATTTCTGACAACTCTGCAATTGAAGATTCTGATACTGATGATTCTAATGCTTATGGCTACTCTATTCTTGCTGTACCTAAGACCATTTCTGTCCCTTATAAGTTGCTTCTGTAAATACTACAGCCACAGCTAAAGCTTTTACTGAGACCAAGAAAATTGTTTCAAGACTCTACCTCACTTGAGCTGAGAGGTTGCCTGTCTTGATAAAAACCTCTGAAGAAGCATCTGAGGTGGCTGATGCCGTCTTTCAGATTATCTCTATTTCACTTTCCCTGCAGTTTTTTTACACAGAGCTTCCTGGCCTTGAGTGTATGCTAGAAAGGTTGGATAAGAAATTGGTTAAAGTACTAGAGGTCTTGACTGACCTTCCTATGTTTGGAAGTACAACTACTCACATAGAGATATCCATCCAAAAGGTGAAGATCAAGGCTTTCCTTGACACTAGTTTCCCAGTCAATGTTGTGTCATCTAAGTTAGTGAAGAAACTCAAGCTATCTCTGGACCTCAACTATTATCAGACCCATGGTACAACTGGCCTATCTATGACATGGACCATTGGCGCTGTTGTAAATTTGGGCTATCTAAACTAGCTAAATCTATGAACTAAAGTTTATCTAAAATAACGTATAAAAAAATATACTAATAATTCTAAAACTATATAAAGCTTACTAAACACCAGCTTCAACTGCTAAATAAAGGCATTATCAAAGTGGAAGTGTTGATTGTAAGGTTAAAAGCTGTGTTTATTAAACTCATATGGGTTGATAATAAGCCTGAATGATTCAGCTCAATGATATTATAGCAATTGGATAGTGTAAATTGATTTTGAGAGCCTATTGTCAAATCATATCAATAAGTAAATCTCATTGACTCAAAAGCAAATGAAGCAGAGCTTCAATTTTGCAACAGACACGTAATCAGCCCTCCCTATGCAATCCAGCAAGCTACTCCTTACTGCCCCTGCAGTAGACCTGGAAAATGAGAGCTACAACCTATTGGTTTGTACTTAATTTCTCTGAAAATACAATGGGATCATCAGCATGAAGGATGAATACCTTTCAATTCTTGGGTATACAGTTCCTCTCATCTTTGAAGAACCCATCAAAGTGCATGGCAAACGCCTAAAGATGTGTGTTCTAGAATATCCTTATGTAATCTTCACCCTAAAATACTGCACACACTCCTCCAATATGAAGTGCACTTCTCTCTATGCCCCAAACTTAAAGGAGTTCCCTTCTTGGCTACCTCAGCTTTGATCATCCCTCTTGGGTCTCAAGTTATCCTCAACTCCCAAATCTTGTATTAATTGCCTGATTGTACCTTCCTATAACTGTACTCCCCTTCCTCTTTGGGGTGTAATGAACCTCATCTCTGCCCAGGAATTTTAGAATCTTCTCACAAAGATGATGTGCAGTTACTTGTGGCTAACCTAATGCATGTGTCTATCACTGTCTCTAGAGGTCAATTTTTTGTCTATGGTTGACTCTTAAATGCACCTGATGTTCTCTTCCTACATTTTTTTGGCACCTTCTGTTATTTCAACTTAAAAGAAGAAGAACCTCAAGTGTTGTCCTTATTCAGTGCTGATTATTTCCAAAAGTTGTCTCTTGTACAACAGAAACAAGTTATTAACTTGCTTGACCAGCTTTTCAATATCTTTGCCAAGGACAGTACAAAGTATGGCCTGGCTAAAGGTGTCATCTGTCAAATAGATACAGGCAACACTCCTCCTTTCCAAGCCAAACCAATAGACAAAGTAGAGTAGAAAATGCTCAGGTGTCCAAGGAACTCAAGCAGTTGCTAGAAGCTGGGCTACTTGCTCCTTCCCAGAGTTTTTGGGCCTCCCCCTTGATCATCTTGAAGAATAAGGATTAAGGTCATTGAATTGTGATGGATTACTATTGGTTGATTTCTTTAACCAAGAAAGATTCTTACCCCTTGCCACATATAGATGATGCCCTCTGCCACCTAGGAGGTTCTAAATTCTTTTCATCTAGGTATATGGCATCTAGCTACTGGTAAGTTGACCTCTCTCCCAAATACAGGCAAAAGGCTGCTCTCATTACCTCTGAAGTATTGTTTGAACCTACCTGCATGCCTCAAAGGTTTTGTAATGCCCCCACCACATTCCAAAGGGCTATGGACTCTATACTATGTGATTTAAAGCTTTTTTGTGTATTTTTATATTTAGATGACATCACTGTAGTTAATGCCACAGTCAAACATCATATGGCTCACCTTAAAGAGGTGTTCATCAAGATCCAAGAAGCTGGACTCAAGTTGAAGCCGTCCAAATGCGGCTTCTTCAGAGATTGTCTGGAATTCTTAAGGCATGAAGTAACCCAGACTAGGATACTTCCCATGACCAAGAAAGTAGATGCCATTTATAAGATTTTCCCTCCTGTTGAAATAGCAGGCTCAACCCGCCAGCAAGGTTCCAAGTAAGTGGGTTTGCAACCCGCAGCCCAATTACCCAGTCACTTAAAGTCAAACTAGGAAGTTGACTCAAATTCCCAAATCCAACAACATGAACAAATGATGACCCTTACAGTGGATACCTCATTTTGGCGCTTGACTCATTACTAGGATCAAGCCACCCCCTTTATTATCCAGCTGTGTGATCAACATAATGACAGGGAGTGCCTTTTGGGGAAGCTTAAAATATGGAATTAGGAAAGAAGAGAAGTATCTTTTATTGGATAATATTTTAGACTTATATAGATTTAGCTGTGGCAGAGATTTAGTTGGATCAAACCTAGGGGTTGGTCATGTGCAGGATGGGTTTGAGCCACTAGATATTTGGACAGTCATGTGATATTGCTTGGTTGCCATTCTTGGTATGTCTAACTGTATATTGGAAGGGCACCAAATTGGGCAATGGCTGGATGTTAAGTAAGTTGGCAGTAGCCAGAATGCTTATACATCCAGATCCTTGACACACACACCCTTAAGGGGTTACTCTGGTACATCAGGAGGGGGCTTTGTCTTAACGGCTGCTGCTTGATGTTCCTGGAGTTGTTTGCTAGTTGGTACCAGTCTGGCCAAGTGTTCTCTTTTGCTAAGGCAGAGATAGTTATGTGTTATTTCTTGATGATAGGGGTTTTGGAACCTTGGAATTTCACTAGATAGGTGTTTTGGTCTGGTCTGTACTTGATGATTCTTTCTGGTCCCCTGTGTACTGAGTCTAGTTTCTTTCTGTTTTCAGCTAGGACCCAGACGGGGGAGTCAATGGGAAGTGGTTCCTCTGTGGAGTTTACCTTTTGTGTCTTGAGCCTCTTTATTTCTGCTATTTTAGCTAGAGGTGTATGTGTTGTAGATTTGGTACTTGTTATACTGTAGGGGGTTTCCCCAGGGGATCTTTATATATAGCTGCTTTTTGCGGGTAATTATTTCTGGTTTTTATCTGTATGTTAGTTCAAACAGTGAGTAGCCTGTCCCTTGATTGGTGCAGACCCAGGATACTAGTAATGCATGTTTCACACATAGTGGCCATGTGTCTTTGGCTTTGCCATCCATTATTTCTCAAGGGTCCTGATAAGGCTGACATTTAGGCATTCAACTTTGCTATTGGCCTGTGGCCTGTAGGGCAAGGTTGTGGAATGTTTAATGTTTTTGGATTTTAAGTTGTTGTTTACTATGTGCCCTGATAACTTGGTTGCTCCATTAGTTATGATGCAGTCTGGGGTGCCGTAGTTGGCTATGATTACTTTGTTAATTAATTGGTTTAATGTTTTTGCTTTGTGGTCCTTTGTTGCCCAGCAAATGGGCCAGCGTGTGGCAAAGTTTATGGCTACAATTAGGAAACATTGGTTTGTCTTTGTTTCTGGGAAGGGGCCCACTACGTCTAGTCCCAAAACCTTGAATGGTTCATGGTCAGTTACTGGGTTGACTGTTGGCTGGGGAGCCTTTGTGCTGGTGTATTTCTTGCACATTGTGCACTTTTTCATAACATCAATTATATCTTGTTTGAGATTGGGCCACCATACTATCTCTTTTAGCGTGAGGTATAGGTTGTTAGCCTTTGTTTGTCCTAGTAGGCAGTGATGTCTTAATATGGTGTCAACTCTTTGTGCAAGTGGGATGTAGGGAACATGTTTGTCAATAATTATTTGGTATGCAGTGCCATTTGATACATGAAAATACTTTTTGTTCCTTACTAATGTATTGTGGGTTAGTTGGTGTGTTGAGGGGTCTTTCCCTTTGGTTTTATACTCAGTATTGTATAGGTTTGGCCAGTCAGGGTCCAGGTGATCAGGATGATCCTCTCTTGGCTGACATAGCCTAGAGAGAGCATTGGCCGTGACCAGCTCTGCCCCCTTTTATACTGGATGTCCAGGTTAAGCTTCTCAAGCAAGGACATCCATTTGGCCTGTCATCGTGCAAGTGTGTTCTGAGTTTAAAATAGATTAAGGATTTATGGTCAGTTAGTATCAGACGTTTAAATGTCTTTCTAAGTAACATCTCCATTTCTTGCATGTGTGATATATTGCTAGAAAATCCTTGTCGTGTATTGGGTATCTCTGCTCAGTATTATTTAGTTTTCTGCTTTTGTAACATACTGACAGGAAGTCTTGCTGCCCCGGCTGGCGGATGCGCAGGACTGTTCCAATGGCGGTGTCACTGGCATCTGACTCAAGCTTTTAGCACCTGTTATTATTAGGGTATTGCAAGATTGGTGCTTCAAACAAAGCTTGTTTTAATAGTTGGAAATTCTTGTTGCATTCTGGTGTCCAGATGAATTTCTTTTTGGAATTACCCTTGGTTAAGTCATTGATTGGTGTGGTTAGTTTTCCACAGTCTTTGATGCATTTCCTTAGGTAAGCTACCATTCCAAGAAAGCATCTAACTTGTTTAACAGAAGTGGGGTGTTGCATGTTATTTATGGCTTTAATTTTGTCTGGATCTCTTTGATGCCACTGCCAGAGACAAGGTGGCCCAAGAACAGGAGTTTCTTTTCCATAAATTGGCACTTACTTGGTTTTGCATAAAGTTTGTGTTTTGCAAGTCAATTGAGTGTCTTGCAGACATGCATGAGGTGTTCCTCCTTTGTTTTTGAGAATATGATGATATTGTTGAGGTAGCATAATGTGTTTGAGATGCCATTTAGCACTTGGTTCATCATGGTGACAAACGTTGCGGGAGCGTTGGTCATCCCAAAGTTCATTACTTTACATTCAAAATATCCAAATTGCATACAGAACATGGTCTTTGGGGTGTCCTTTTCCTTTACTTCAACTTGGTTGTAGCCTGAGGTGAGGTCAATTTTAGAAAAAAATTTAGCTCCTGAGAGTCTTGCAAACAGGTCCTCTATAAGTGGAAGAGGGTATTTATTCTTTACTGTGCTTGCATTTAGTGCTCTGGAGTCAGTTATTAGACGCAGAGTGCCTTCCTTTTTCTTTAAAAAGAACACTGCTTCCCCCAAGGGGATTCTGATGGATGGATGAATCATTTTGCTAGGTTGTCCTCAATATGGTTTTTAAGGGTTTGGGTCTCCATGGGAGAGATTCTGTAGAGGGGTGCAGGTTTAGACATGGCTTTACATAGGTTGATGCCATGTTTGACCTCTTGTTTGGGTGGTAACTCTGTGAGTTCTTCCTTGAATACATGAGCATATTTATTTAGGAGTGCCACAAGTTCTGGGCATTAGATCTTGGTTGTTTGTCTATTATTGAATATGGTGTACCTCATTATGTGGAGGGTACTATCTTTGGTTAACAGTTCTGAGTTGTCTTGGTTTATGACCTGGACAAATGATGTGTCTCTTAGAATGAGGTTGTTGGGTTCTTTGAGGATATTAAAATTGACTTTGTTGCGTTTGATGGTCATGATTTTTGTTTTCTAACATATGCTGTGGTTCACTCAGGTGAACCATTAATACCTGCTACTATGTTGTAGTTTATGTTTTTCATGACAATTCCTTTGATGGACGTTTGTATGCCTTGTAGGTCAATTCTGAAGGGAGTGTTTTTGCCTTTGAGTAGAACCTTTGATTTATCTGCTATTCTGGTGTATTTGAAGTTGGATTTGACAACTGGTATTTTGTATTTGGTTACAAACGGTTTGCTAACCATAGTGTGTTGTGCACCAGAGTCAAATAGGATTTTATGTGTATGAGATTTATAAGTGCATGAGTAGACAAGAAGTTGTGAGCAATTTTTAATTTTTAAGTTCATAAAAATGGAGGATTGCGGGACACATGGGATGCAAGCAGCAAAGTTTGTGCCTTGGCACAGTTTCTTGTCAAGTTGGGGGGAGACAGGGGCACTTAAGCCTGTTCCTTCTCCTCTTTTACCTGTTCCTCTGTTTTGAGACCTTCAAGGTCAGAGAATGTGGGATCAGATTCATAGCAGGCTGCTGTTTCAGCATTGTTTACTTTGGCAGTGTCCTCTTTCTTGGGTGGGAGCGGTTTGCGCTTTGGCTGTGTCAAAAATTAGCAGGCTTGACCCGCCAGCAAGGTTCCAAGCAAGCGGGTTTGTGACCTGCAATCCAATTACCCGGCCACTCAAAGCCAGACTAGGAAGTTAACTCAAATTGCCAAATCCAACAACATGAACAAATGATGATCCCTTATGGTGGATACCTTGTTTTGGCGCTTAAATCATTACCAGGATCAAGCCACCCCCTTCACCATCCAACTGTGTGATCAACACAATCATGTTCCTGTTATCCTTGATTCACAATGACTATATAATCACTATCTCTCAATAAAGATTATTACCTAGTTTCTAAATATTTTTCCCCTTGTAACTCTGCTAAAACAGCACAGTTACAACACACTTTGGCTGTGATTGCCATTGTTGCAATTGGAGCTGCCATTGCTATATTTGGTGTTTTGGCGTTTATTGCCATTGGAGTTTTCTCTGCCATTGCTGTTTGTTGAGCAATTACCAATGTGTGCAGTATATTCCATGTTTGCACATTTTTCTGCGCAATTGGCTTCTGCAATGAGCGCGGGCATGGAGGTATTAGCCTCTGGGAGGATGAGGACAGCAACAGAGGGTTTCATTCTGTTGATGAATGAGGCTCTGGTATGTACGTTGTCAGCTTGCACTGGATTTTGGATTTTGCGGCATATTTCCTCAAATTCATTGGCGTAAGCCGTGATAGTGGTCTTCTGAGGAAGAGTGCTGAGCTGTATTGCAATGTCTTGGAGGGATTTGGTGACAAGGAAATTGTGTGTGATGTCTGCTTTAAACTCTTCCCAGTTGTCAAGCTAGTTGTCAGTTTGTGAGCTGACCCAGGTGGCAAACCAGTTAGCTGCTGCCTTGTACAGGCGCTTACTGGCTTCCTGGACCCATTTCTCATGGGGGATGCAGCTGGCATGGAGTTTAGCGGCTGAGTGGTCTAGCCAGTTGATGAAATTTTCTTTGTTTTTACCAAAGAACTTGTTGATACCAATGTATTTGGTGTTGGTAACTTCACCTGTGATAGGTGGTTGTGCGTTTGTTTGTGGTTAAAGAGAGCAACTGTATTGAATTATCTTGGTGCATGCTTTGGACATGACCAGGCCTTTGAATATGGTGCAACTACTAGGTTTGTCAATGTTGTGGGCGCAGAAGCACATTTTCCAGGTCTCCTGGGATATGGCCTGGTTGAGTACGTGAGCAAAGATGGGGGTTTTGGTCAGTCATTTTCTCTTTCATGGGTGTGGTCAAAAAACTGTAGCTGCTACCAGTGATGAGGAGTAACTTTTGGGGAAGCTTCAAATATGGAATTAGGAAAGAAGAGAAGTCTATTTTATTGGATAATACTTTAGACTTATATAGTTTGCGCTGTGGTGGGATATAGTTGGATCAAACCTAGGGGTTGGTCATGTGCAAGATGACTCAAGCCACAGGATGCTTGGACAGTCAGGTGATATTGCTTGGTTGCCATTCTTGGTATGTCTAACTGTATATTGGAAGGGCACCAAATTGGGCAATGGCTGGATGTTAAGTAAGTTGGCAGTAGCCAGAATGCTTGTACATCCAGATCCTCAACAGTAATCATGTTCCTCATATCCTTGATTCAAAATGACTATATAATCCCTATCTCTCAATAAAGATTATTATCTATTTTCTAAATATTTTCCCCTTGTAACTCTACTAAAACAGCACAGTGACAACATTGGTAGCAGAAGTAGGTTTTCCATCCTACTTTATCCCTCAAAATTCCACCTGTGGCCTGTACTTGCTGCAGTCAACAAATCCTCAATAGAATCATGTCTGGCCTCCTGCTAGAGTGGACACCATACCTGCTGGGCACCAAAATACCCAAAGGGTTTGTACTATACCAAATCATGCTTGTACTAGTCCCTGCCTTCAACGCCCTGTCAGCGCAGGGGTTCTTCCAGACACCTACCTTCCCGTCCTGAGCCACAACCAAGTAAGGAACTATGCCTGCCTACATGTCTCAACACCTTTTAAGTGCTGCCTTGGAACTATTTTCTGGGGCCAACAACAACAACGCTGCAGCTTGGATTCAATCTTCCCAAAGTAAACTGGCGCAGATGGAATGCCCACAACAATTCTGGATTTCAGATATATCCATCCAACTCACACACAATGCAGGCCTGTGGTGCAACAAGTGGCATGAAGACCATACTGTGAAAGACTGGGACACCTTCAAACAAGACTTCTTGAAACAGTTAGTACTGAAGGATACCGCCCTCATGATTATCTGCCAAGTAAATAAACTGACCCAAACAGGCACTGTAAAGGAACTCACCTGCGCTTATGAAGAACTCTGCCTATGTGCCCCTGCAGATATAGCATTTGACACTCCAGCCACACATATCATGTATTATGACTCCCTCAAGTCACATGTAATGAGACATGTCAACCTGGACCAAGTAACTAATCTGCAAAGCCTATACTGCAAAGCAGAGAAGGGGAAGCAAATATCCAACACCCTCCACAAAGCGCAGACTGGGAAAAGAGAGAGACCCAAGGATTCTCACTCAACAGGGGGTGCCAGTTGCCCACCTCCATGAAGCAATAACAACTCAAACCATAAGCCTACAGGCTTGAATGGACATGGAAACGGGATCAATAAATAGTCAAATTGTACCCATTTATGTTTTACTGCTACTCAAGACAATTGCAACAAGGGAAATCCCAGGTAGAGAATTAAGCAAGCCAAACTCTCCCTGCGCCATTTCCAACTTGCCCTACAATGAGTACCGTCCCAAGGATGTGAACTAATGTCCAATGATCCAAGTGCCCTCAGAAGACCCAGTACTTTACACCATTTCCAGACATCCCAATAAAATGATGTCCTATCCTTTCTGCTTTTGAAGTTACACAGGCTCAGCAATCCAGGACTCAGATGCTGATCAAACCCTAGTCAACAGAAACTTTGTAGATAAGTTCAAGCTGACCACTAATTATTTGTGGATTAAAAATGTGGTTTTAGACAAAAAACATCACATCACTGTGAAAAAGAAAATGGCCCCCTTCTCCATCATGTTAGAGAACCTGCACTCCACTATCTAGGGACCTGTCACTGACTTCCCCAAATTTGATGTTGTACTGGGGCTAGACTATCTATGAAGGAATAATCCTCACATAGACTGGGCAACCTTGGTACTAACCATCAAGTGTGAAGGCATCAATCACCAAATCTACCCTGACTTAGTGGACCAACTCCTGTGTGACCATGTTTTTGTACACATTACTGAAACCCTGGATAAAAATGAGAATCATAAGGCAACTGACTGGGACTCCTGCCAATACAAGATCATAAACTTCAAAGATCACCAGGATACCACTACGTCTCAGGATTGCAACATTGTGGCCCGCCATCCTGAAATCTTCAAAGAGGCGCTACCAGTACTATCTCCTTAGAAGAACATACAACACTCCATCCAACCCAAAGGAGAAGTATCTAAAGCACAGCACATCTACTGACTCACCCCAAAAAAAGATAACGCCCTACGTGCCTACCTCAAGGAGGCACTCAAGAAAGGACTTGTCTGTCCCTCACAGTCTCCTTTTGGCGCTGCTGTATTCTTTGTGGCAAAGAAAGACGGCACCCTCCAATTGGTCACAGACTACTGAGCCCTCAATAAAGTCACCATCAAAAATTGCTACCTGCTCCCACTCATTGATAGCCTCTTTGATGCCCTGGGAGGTGCCACTGTATTCTCCAAGATTTACCTAACCGCGGGTTATAACCAAATCCACATCAAGGAAGAAGATATACCCAAAAAGGCCTTCTGCACTAAATACAGATTGTACAAGTGTGTGGTCCTGAACTTTGGAATGACAAAAGCGCCTTCAACCTTTGTGACTTTCATGAACAAGGTGTTTGCCCCCCATATTGACAAACATGCTCTAGTATACCTGGACAACATCATTGTCTACAGCCCTTTGGTAGAACAGCATCCCAAGGACTTGGAAGCAGTGTTTGCCACCCTGGCACAACACAAACTGCTAGCTAAGCCATCCAAATGCCAGACCTTCTGCAAACAGCTCCCCTTCCTGGGATATGTAGTCTCAAAAGACGGCATCAAACCTGATAATCAAAAGATTCAAGCCATATGCAAAATGCCACCTCCAAAGGACAAGTCAGAGCTCTGTACATTCCTGAGAATGGTTGCCTATGTGCAATGGTTCATCCCATACTGTGGCTTCTTGACTGCACCTCTGTCTGCCATAACTGGCGCCAAGTCCAAATTTTTATGGACCCCCCAGCATGACCTTTTCTTCAGACGTCTTAAGGAGAAAGCCACCACTGTGCCTATCCTACAATGCCCCAAACACAATGGAGAGTACCAAATGGAAGCAGACGCCTCCAAAGCGTCCATTGGGGGAGTACTACAAATCAAAAATAATGATGGTGACTTCCTGCCTGTAGCTTATGAATCACAAAAGTTGACAGACGGCAAGTGTAGATACCCTATCCACAACAAGGAACTGTTGGCTATTGTACACTGTCTAGTCAAATGGCGCTGTTATCTGGAACGGCAGGAATAATTCACAGCATTAACCAACCACAAGTTGCTCATATATTTTAAAGCATAAGCAAATCTATCTTGTTGCAAAAGCTCTCTGGATGGAGCTCTTAGAGAGATTCAACATGCACATATAGTACAAACCTGGTCCCAAGCTTGCCATGGTAGATGCACTTTTGCACCTGTACGTTAGAGCCACAAGAGGCAAAAATGGGCTTGACCCAGAATGGCCTCTCCTGTTACTCCAAACAAAGGACGAGGGCTTCCCCAATGGGACCACTGACATTAAAAAGGAGACAGTCATCAAGAACAAGCACTTATTTGCAGATGTGTATGGAACCTTACACCTCAAAATGACTGATGGAACTACCATACCTTATATCCCTATGCATCAGCAAGTGGACACCATCATATGTTACCATAGAGACCTAAGATATACCAAGAGCCACAACCTCTAAAAATTCCTTAAACACAAAGCATGGTGGCCAACCCTATACCAGGAAGACCTAGATTAATGCAAAGTATGTGAGAAATTTGCAAAAAGCAACACCCCTCCTAAATTGGTACTTCTTATCCGCTCACAACTTCCCTTCAAAGTGTGAGCCCTGGACATTGTAGGCCCCATGCCAGGAAATCACAAAAAAAAGAAATGTATCATCACTGCTATTGACTTTTCCACTTGCTGGCCAGTGGCACAAGCAGTAAAAACCCACATAGGCAATGACATGCGGCAATTCATAGGAAAAGAAATCATCAGTAAGTTTGGAAAGCCAGAACTCCTGATAACTAACGGAGGCAAAGAATTGACCTCTGAAGATACCAATGTATACCTCACCAAGAATGGGGCCAAGCACACAGTGAGACACCTTACCACTCTCAGGCCAAAGGACGTGTAGAGCAGCTAAATGGCAGCCTTGTGCAAGCCTTGGCCAAGCTCACTGCTAGGAGACCTGAAGACTGGTATAGGCAGCTATCAACTGCACTACTTGTGTGCCAAACTTGGGTGAACAGATCCACCAGAAAAAGCCCGTTTGAGTTGGTATACAGCACACAGCCCAATGTCATTCAAGCATTGACAGGACCCAAGCTGGAAATTCCAAGCAAAGTCCCCCTTTGCTCAGATCCCCAGGTCATAGAGGTAAATAGTGATCAAAAAGAAAATGAAAACAAGTGTATGCAAAATACATTTGTCCTCATCTAAAAAAGACATGATGTTGGTGAAAAAGTCTGGGTAATGAACATTGAAAAGAGTGAATTAAAGCCAGAGAAATTGGGCCCTGCCATTTTCCAAAGGTAAACAAAAACAACACTTACCTTGTGCAAGGGCTTGGGAAGCGCAAGCAAGATAAAGTCCTCCACCACAACCGCCTAAGGCCCTGCAAAGCAAGACAGAAACAATGCAAGACCGTGCTACCCGCCACCAAACAGCAGCTGGTACAATATGGCGCCTGGCCTCCCAACAACCTCCCTGAAGGCCTGCCATCAGAGGAGGCCAACCTTCAGCGGGGGAATTGGTGTTAAAACATCAGAATCAACTCACCAGCAAGGTCCAATTAAGCAGGTTTGTGACCCGCAACCCAAATTCCCAGTAACTTGGAGCCAAACTAGGAAGTCAACTCAAATTTCCAAACCCAACAACATGAACAATTAATGATCCTTTACGTGGATACCTCAATTTGGTGCTTGACTAATTATCAGTATCAAGCCACCCCCTTCACCATCCAACTAAGTGAGCAATACAATCATGTTCCTGTTATCTATGATTCACAATGACTATATAATAATTATCTCTCAATAAAAAATATTATATAGTCTTCAAATATTTTCCCCTTGTAACTCTGCTAAAACAGCACAGTTACAACACTCCCACTTCTTTTAGAGAAGTCCAAGTCTTCCTAGACATGATGGGCTGCTACAGACAAATCATCCCTTACTTTACCAACATAAGTGAACCACTAGTCCAGTTGTTAAGAAATTTTCATTTTTAATGGACAGCCAGTCAACAACAAGCCTTCAAGACTCTCAAACAGAAGCTGAAAGAGGCCCCAATTCTTGTATAACTTATTAAAACAAGGATTTCATTTTTTACACTGATGCTAATGACCTTGCTATTAGTGAAATCCTGGCTCAAATTGATTACAAAGGTGTAGACCACCTAGTAGCTTATACCTCTAGATTCATGAACAAGCATGAGAAAAACTACAGTGTACCCAAGAAGAAGTGCCTAGCTGTGATCCACACTGTCAAGCAGTTTTGCCACTACATCTACAGTACACACTTCATCATTTTCATGGATCATGCCTCTCTAAAATGGTTACAACAATTGAAAGAACCCAAAGGACTCCTGAATAGATGGGTTTTCTGTCTACAGGGCTATGCTTTTACTTTACTCCATTGTCTGGGCATACAGAATCAGAATTACAATGGACTCTCACAAATGCCTATCTTGGCTCTTCATCATGCAGAATCTGATTGACTATACAAACTGATTGTTCATCCCTCAGTGTGGAACACTGAGACTGAAGATACTAGTCTAGCCCTACAGAAGTTGTCTCAGGATGCCCTCATCTGTTGTCAGGGACCCACTTGACAGGGAACAGGCTCCCTAATTGATGGGCCAAGGCCCCTAAGTTAAGTCCTGCTATTACCAAGCCAATGGGAACTGTGATCATTGCAAGGTGTCCTAGGTGTCCCAAGTAGGCAAATCTTCTGAACATGGAGCTGAACCAACCAAGTATTTAGTATCTCACTATGTACGTCATGAGGTAGAAGGAGGTGTATGGTCTAACCAGAGCAGGTTTGACAGGGGGCGGAGTGAACAATTGACCATATTGGAATTTACATCCCCAGTGGCCGGAGGGATACTTGAACCATCCATGGGCAAGGGATTCCTTTTTATGGATGTCATCTGGAGAAGAGTTGTACCAGTCAGTTGTAGGTGTTGGGTTTTCTAAACCTGACACTGCCGGCAAGAAGGAGGCTAGAAACCAGAACAGGAATAGAATTCCTCTCATGGCTTCAAAAAATAGTTATCAGAAGGTAAATGAGTATCAGGTGTAGGATAAAGTCTTTATTTTTGAAAAAAGTAATAATAGTAAGATTTGATCACTTAAATACCTTCAAAGTTGAGGCTGGAACAAAATAAGGGGATCATTGGAAATGAGAAAATTTCCCAGGAAATTTCATTGATTTCATGACTGAAATTGATACCTGTTTTAAATGTACATCAATAAATGGCAGGATACTATATAGAATTATATAGTTGAACAAGTAAAATGTAGGAACAGCCACAAGTTGAAGTGTAATTAAGCGGTGGATCAAGGAAATAAGAGGGCAGATCAAGTACAGCGCTTGACACTGAAGTGTTAAGAGTGGGTTCAAGAGCGTAAACCAGGATAGCTGCAGCCAATCATTGTTTGAGCAGTAAGTGACATCTCTAGGTGGCTTTTTAGCGTTTCTGGAAGCAAAACCAAAGTCAGACATTATTATTGAATGAATCCATTCATTATAAATAGGTAATTTAACTCAAACTATCTTCATTAAACTAACTATTGAATTAATCTTAGGGTTCCGGGTTTGATCCCCGTCTGGGTCAACCCCAGATCTAAACTTAGTGTCCAAAAATTGATTGCAGGCTTTCTTTTTTTTGTGTTTTCTTCCCAAGGTTCCTATACAATCAATGTAGTCAGGGGAAAATTCCATGACATCTGTGATAAACAACTGTTCAATAAGGTATAACATCAGTACCTTCACTACTTATGTCCAAGCCCGCAGCTGTCCCTTATCCTGCAAGCACATTGGGAGACTGAACATGGAGGAATATTCAAGACTTATGACTGGCTTTAGAAGCACTAAAACTGATAAAACCTCTGTCTGTTGATTCCTGATGTTCTTGCTAGTTGTCATGATTGTTAACTTCAGAGACCTCACACCGCCACTCATGAGTTCAAACTGGTGCCCCCAACACGCCTTCCATACTGTTAGCATCAATGTGGTGGGTCCCCTTCTACAATCAAGAAAAGGGTGTTGGTTCATTTTGATTGCTGTAGATCACTTCATTAAATGGGTAGAAGCTAGACCTACCAATGATATCACAGCCATGACAACTGTTGCTTTTCTTTTGAAAGATGTCTTCTATTGACAGGGATGTCCTCAAGTTTTACTCTCTGACAATAGGTCCAATTTCAACGCCTGCTTATCAGCCTCTGTAGTAGAAGCACTAGGAACCCATCATTTCTTCTCTTCTCCCTATAATCCTTCTACTAATGGAGCTGTGGAATGGGCTAACTCTACATTGGTGTCTATCATGATGAATTTGACTTACTCTGATGCTTTCAACTGGGATTTGTACTTGCCAGCTGCTCTGTTTGCCTATTGTCTCATCAAAGACAGGTTTAATGGTTTCTCTCCCTTTACCATGTTAAAAATAAGAGGGGCTACTACTCCCTCTCTTTTGGGGATGCAACTCTCTACCTATGATGCTGACTCTAATCCCAAAGAGCACATCAAAGGCCTAGTCAATCAAATAATTGGCATCCAAGCATTGTTTTATGTGTCTCCTATAAAACCAAGGCCCTAGAGTTAACACCTAGTAAAGTAGGCTGTGCTTCCCTCCCAGAGTTCTAAGTTGGAGACCTGGTCCTCTACTATCAGCATAGAGTAGGAGGTAGAGCTCATAAGTTAGACACCTTGTGAATTAGTCCCCTTGAAGTGACCTTTAAACAGGGTGCCAAGTACACTGTCAAACAGTTGTCTACTAGATGCCCTTTTGCCCAAGTCCACGCCAAGTTGCTCTGCAAGTACACCCCCCAGAGGCTAATCTAGAAGGGGCAATGTTGTGAATCCCGCTATTCAAGCATTATTAATTTTGCCTTTGATGGAATTGCATTTTGAGTGTTAAATCCTTCAGTTTCTTTTCTCCCTTTGAAATTGGTTTCACTTCAAATTGGGTGAAGGACTCATTTACATTCTGAATTGTAAACTGAGTGATCCTTGACCCACTTATAAGAGTGGCTAGTGAATTAACTGTCCCTCTACCATTTTATGGTAGACTATTGACCTATAAGAATCTAAATGATTCACCAAATAAAATTAAGCTCTGTTTACACTCTTTCTTGTTGTTTATCTTTGTTCTTTGGTGCCATCTCCCTATTCTAGTCTATTCTAGTCTAGAGGAGATTTCTGATAATTATCATTCCCAGGGCCTTAAGGTAAATTTCTTATTCATCCCTGAAGACTAACCCTTGGCTTAGTAAAAACCCAATCCTACTGTTAGGATTTTCTGTTGTGTCCCTTGGCCACACCCAAGTACACAACAGTGGTGTTTTGTCTTTAGTTAGTTGAGTTATCTGCTCTAAGGATTCGAAATTTGCCAATTTAAATAAATCAAAAAACATCAAATTAAATAGTTGATTCTATTAAATATTTAATTTTTCACTTGGCCAAGTTGCCCTCAAATGCAATTTGAAATTTAGACCAAGTATTTTAAAATCTTGAATTTTTACCTTTAGGTTCTGAATTTACAGTATTAAAAGCAACTTTATTTACTATCAAATATAGCCTGAGCCTTTGATTATGATGCAAGCCCGGTTCCAGCACTTAAATATATATCTCAGCATCTAGAGCAGCTAGAGTTACTGTGTTTGGTACCATTTTGATTAGAATTATATGAAAGTAGATCTATGTCCTCAAAACTTCATGAAAATCATATATTGGATCATAAAGTTATCATATCCAGTTTACTCCACTGATATTCTTTTGGGATGAAGCTGTGGCAAGCAAGGTTTACTATGAAACAATATTCAGACACTTGGATCAGGTGATGAATTCAAGTGGAATATTATATTGTTTTGCTTGAAGAGTAAATTCAAAATGTGAGGGCCAACCATCTCTTTTTAAAAACTATTATTAATAAATATATATATTCTCAATTTTTATTGTTGCTTTAAAGTGACCAAGCTCTCTTTTCATCATCAATCTAATCCCCATCAAAGAGTTTAATCATCCAATCATACTAAATTTTACTAAAAATCTGCAGTTTTTCTTCCAATTTTACTCCACATATGGGTCATTATTTTAGGGATTAGGCCATTTTCTAATGCACATGCTGCTCAAGTCGCAGCATAACACAGTTCGATTTTGAAAAAGTAACTAATTACACAATTTATATTTAAAACATTAATAACTCAATAAAAAATTAATATTTTTTCACAATGTAAACTATCAAAATGAAGCTAAGAATCTTATCTTTCTATTGGTGTAAAAATTTTAATATGTATACTATGATTAGTATTAAAGCAAAAGTAATTTAAAAGAGCATAATCCAGATTTTATTATATGATTATATCTAATGATATAAAGTAGATCACTTCAAAGCTAATAAATACTCTTTTTTTAATACACAACAGATGTTTTTTATTTGACGAAATTAAAGCCAAGATTGAGAGCTTTATTTTTGCATTTTATTTTATTTAAAAGGCTCAATTCTTTAGGATTTTATGATAGTTTGAAGTTAGGGTGTTTTTATCACTGTTTAGATTGATTTTAAGGTTCAAGTGGGCTTCAAACCTCAAATTAAGCATTCTTTAAATGGAATTCTTTAATATTTTATCATTTTAAAAATATGCAGAAGATTTAAAATTAACTGAATACATTATTTTAATTGGTTTGCATTGATTACAAAGAGGATCTGATGTAATAATAATGCTTAGCTGCTTCACATATATCACTTGTGCATGAAAACTGGGTATTTAATTAATTTCTGCAAACATAAATTCAAGTTCAAACTATAATAAAAGCTATCACACCATTTCTTTCAGAATGGTGTTATTTAGCTTGGTATATAAGAGCTAAAGTACCACAAAACTTCTAATCCAAAAGACCCCATTCAAAGACCACATTCTGATCATAACTACTCCATCATTAAGGCACACATCAGAGATCTGACCTAATTAAGGATTCAAAATACTACCATGTCCTCAGTTAAATTTACTTCTTCCATACTACCCTTTTTTTCCTTGGGAGCTTCAACAAAAAGAGAGAGAATTGCAATGTTAAAAAGGCATTCCTCTTTATTGCTGGTGATGATCTTGATAATTTCATCAAGCACTTCCTTACTCAAACTGAATTTGGGAAAGCTCAGTTTCTACCAACTATTCAAAATCAAAAAGGCAATGAGTTCATTGAAAACTTAAAGGATCTCATGAAATCTTCTCCCCAAAAACATCTCCCAGCCTTGCGATCTCTGGTTACTTCCAGTTACTCTTTAAAAGAGCTTAATGATATGGGGTTTAATATAACCAAAAGTGAGTTTGAATACTCAAGAAAAATAAATAAAAATAAAAATGTAAGCTTAAACAAAAAAAGCCAAAAAAATAATAACTATTCATTAAAAAAAGAAATAACTAAAAAAATAATTAAAAAATTGCTGGAAAATTCTTTTGAAACAAGCCAGTTTACAAAAAAGTGCCTGAAAAAATTTATAAAGATATAGAAAAAGAGATGAGTAATTACTCAACTGAAATTAAATACTCTCTACTTAAAACAAAAAAAGAAATATATGAAAATATGAAAATAAAAAATGAAATTTCAGTTTCAATTTCCACTTACTATAAATTAATCCCTAAAAATATAATAAAAAGTAAAAAACAAACCAATATGTGCAATATTTGTAATTTAAAAAAATCACTAGAAAAAAAGAAGGAAGAATGCAAAAGTAAAAACTTACCATTACCAGAATCTATAGACAATGACTTAAAGACTATTAATCAGCACCAAGACTTTTATGTTCATCAAAATTGTGAATATAAAAAAGATATTAATGAACTAGATGATGAGTCTTGTGTTGTAGTTATAGATTATAAAGAAAACTTAAAGGTTGGAGGTGGTCCAATTGAGACCAATAATTGTTTTTATTCAAAAAAACCAATCTCATTATTAGGGTTTGCATTAGTTTTTAAAGAAAACAATAAAATTAAATATGAATATCATGATTTTTTGTCTCAAATATTATCATATGATTCTTTATTTTCAGGTGAATGTCTAATAAGTCTTCTTAAATTAGATAGATTTAAAAAAATAAAAAATATAAAAGTATGGACAGATAATGGAAATCATTTTAGATCATATGAATTTTTATATTACTTATTTAAAGAGGCACCTAAATATATTAAGGGTTCTATAAAATATAACTGTTTTGTTGAATGCCATGGAAAAAGCATTGTTGATGGTCACTTTGGTGTAATATCAAAAATTTTAAAGGAAAAGAAAATTTACTTTATATTAACAACATTAATGATCTAAAATATATTTAGGAGAAAGAAGAAAGAAGAAAAGAATTATACAATTCAGCTTTAACTGGTTCAATTGTTTCCCAAAAAGCATTTTTTATATTTATGAAAGGAAATTTAGGCCTATAAAAAGAGAGCTTGAAGTTAAAAATCTGCGCATTAATCTTTCATATTTGATGAAAGATGGGAAGCTATATACTTCACCTTTAACATTTGAAAGCTTCTCAGAATATTCTGAGATAAATTATCATTTGAAATCACGTGATGATACCAGAGAAACAAAAATATCAGAAGATGCTATTAGTGTATTGGGGCAAGTTTATGAAGTAGGGCAGCTTACTAGAGGGTGTATTTTAAATAGAGTTATCAGTCTTTCAAAAACAACAACCTTTTTTTCTGAAACAAACTAAGAATATTTATGATGAGCCAAAGATAGGGTAATAGCATTTATAGCTTTGGGGCTGCTATTACTCTCCCATGCAACTCATCATAAATATTTTTGGTTTGTAGTAGCACTTAAGATATTTTCAGTAGTACTATAAGTTGCAATTTTCAATTATAAAATCAATGAATTATTTTTTAAAAAATCACCCAAGCCCAAGATCAATTAAATATTTGGGATTGATTGTATTTTACTCTTTCTGAATAATTTGAATATGAATAATGTGATTAAGTTATAAAATAACCAATCTGGCGCCTAGGCATAACAAGAAAAATATGTCCCATATCCTAGAGCCAGGTAATATTTGTAGCTAAGCTGCTTTGATATGATTGAATAAAGTTAGCCACTTATTTTAAAAATTACGTAAAAAATACAAATTTATAGTAGTTTGAGTGGCTTATTTTCTCAGTTAAATATAATTTAGATTACACCTCACTGAATTCAACCTGAGTACTTTCAATGTATGTTTGAGATTGAATGTAATGATGAGCCAAATTGAGCTTTTATGGCTTGATCATCAACTTTTAGAATTAAATTCAACAAAAAATCAATCCAGCCAATCCTCTTACTGGTTGAGCCCACTTGAGGCAACATTAAAGACAGACTCACTTTTATATACTAATAGGAAAAATTGAGCACCAATAGTTTAAGCTTTTGAAGGAAGCCATTATGAAGATGTAAGCATTAGAAACAAGGCGCTATAAGTAGGAGGTTGGCTGAGAAGTTGACAAGGTCTTTCAGAAATCTTTTGGTTGCAAGCAGGATCTTTGTTGGGGGCTTGATGATTATGTGTCTGGTTGGTTTGAAAACACCAGATGTCTTCTGAAGTGCTCATAAGTCCTTTCTGAAGGAGTAACTAGTTAAAAAACTCCAAAATGGTGGTAAATTAGAAGTTTTTTAAGAGGAAGCAGAGCAGGAGCAAGAGCATGAAAGAGACCAAGAACAAGCTATATTAAAGAAATTTTCTAAGAGGCTCTTCCTTTTATGTTAATAAATACTTTAGCAATCCCTATTATCCCTTTTAGAGTCATTGAAGGATTCACTTTTGTCTTTTCCATGAAACTAGTATCTCTGAGAATTTCACCCCAACCCAGTCAGTTACTGGCTTTGACCCTGGAACACTTTAGTGACCTCCTAGGAGGAGAAGCACCACAAGGATCTACTGAGAGCCTGCTTGCCATTTATGAAATAGAAACTCAACCTGAAGACTCAACAAGCCTTGGGGAGCCCCTTGATTGGCTAGTAGATAAATTTTTCAGCTCTTTGTCAGGGGGGCAAAGGCTTTTGTGACAATTTCTGAAGCTAATTCTGATTGGCTGGGGGTGTTAAATAGAGCTTTTAAAGACAACACTTGTGAATATAGGCATACTGGGACCATTGTGTTTGTGACCCCTGATTTACTGTGGCAATTCTGTTCAAAAAGGGGTGAGCCCAGGCTAATAAGCAATCTAAACTGATCAGTTTTTTTTTCCACAGTTGGGAAGAGAGATTGGGGCAGTGGGGAATTTGGGAGGGATAGACTAATAAACACCTCTTTTCAATTTTTTGGGACATGTCCTCTAGTGAATTTAAAGATTTGACAGTATTTTGAGGGGAATTGTCAGGACCACTCTTTATAATAGCCATATCATCAATTATTCTGGTTGACATCCTTAGTCACAAGATAAACTTTCAGTTGAGAATGATTCAAAGAAATTGAAAATTGATATTGGTGAATCATGTATGGGTAGTAAGCAAGCAAAATTTGAACCCAGTTCCTCTTCTGTGCATATAGTACAACATAGTGAAAATCCAGAAATCCTGTCTGACCGCTCCACAGTGCTTAACACTGTATATGCAGATAGTTTTATCCAATCAGATGTCTCTGTTTGGCCAGATTACGTTGGCAATCACCTGCTCTCTGTACCAGGCTTTGTAATCTGCCCATCTAATGTTAGAAACAGTTAGTGATTAACATTATATGTTTTATATATTGATTAACGTTCAAACTGTTAAGTAATGATATGACTTATTATTTTAATCTTAAGAAAAGATCAAATTGTTAAGAAAGACAGTTGTGCGCTTCAAATTAAGTTTGATATTAACCCAATCTTGTTTCTGCAAATGTAACAGTTAAATTTCCCTTTCTAAATTCCCCAATTTCAAATCTATATATTCTTCAGAGCTTTGGTTTTAATCATTGCTCAATCAATAATGACTTTTTAAACCACAAAAAACTACTTTTATTGTTTGTAAGACTTTTAGAAATTATCATGAACCTGCCTAATCCTTCCCTTTTCTGAGAAGTTAGTCTCAGATGGTTAATTTTATTCCTGATTTGAAAATCTATTACAATTTCCATTCAGATGGAAACTAGACCGGGTTCAGGCACTAGCACCAAGTATTGTAACAACAGGAAATGGGCCCCTGTGATCCTAGACAAGTGGTACACTGCTTCTTTATTCTCCACCTAAACTCCAGTGAAGGAGAACCCTCAACCTGCTCCTGCCAGCTCAAATCCTATCAGGGTTTTCAGTCCTTTTGCCTCTGTCTTCTTTCTTGCCTACCTGGAGTGTATGCCTTCTTAGGGCGCTTCAATCACCTCCTGGGTTGATACCAAATTATTAGTGAATTATTCCACTTGGACGTGGCGCCATTGCCCATTGGGTCTATGGTAACTGGTTTAAATCATTCTGTCTTAATCCATCATGCAAGAGAGATATTCCCTGCAGGGGGTTCTTGACAGGAATTTTTTGGACCATCAAGAAAATAAGAGTCTATCTAGGGCTAAAGGGGGAGTAAATTTAGAATTCCCCTTATGTAGAGCAAGCACAAATTCCACACATTTTAAATCCTCACACCTCTTGATAAGTTTTAGGATGCTCTAGTGCATACTATCAACTCTATCACTTTACTCCCTTCTTGTGAAGATTCTGACTTCTGGGACACCTGGTTCATATGTTAATTATCAGGATCCCAGTAGGATCCCAGTAGGATCCACTCTGATGAAATTTAACCTGGGAGCTCTTCTCCACTCAGTTGGGGGGACTCCCCAATAAGTGGATCACTGTTGTATACATGGACATTATGTGGCTTGTCATGATACTATATATGTCATGGCCATAGTTTTCCCGGGTGTGGCTCAGCCAAAGCGCCGCCACTCGGGGAAACCCAACCCAAAACCCTGCTTGCTTGCGGCAATTGTAGATTTAAATCTAATAATCAATTGCAAGTGGGTGGTGGCACGGGAAATTGGGTCCAAGTGGGGCGTGGATGCCCCACGCCCAATTTTCCCTTCTTTGACCTGCTTTTCAACAAATCCTGACCTCCTTTGAGGTCAGGTAACAACTTACAGAACCACCATTGGTGGTATCTGTAAGCTTTCTAAATATTGTATTCAAGGAGGCCACCTCATCAAGATGTACCCAAAGGCTTTAAGTAACAATTGTCCCCACCAAACTACCTTAGTAGTTTGATATTTTACTCTCAATAAATATCTTGCCTCAATGATTCACTTATTTCAATATTTTCCAATCATATTTGTAATAACCAGACTGCTAGATTCTTCTTTCTCACCTCTGCAATTTCCTGGTAATCTTCCACCTCCTGCTGAAATGATTCCTGAAATCCGCGAAATTGAATATGAGCCTATCTATGCTGCTGATTCCTTGACGTTGAGCCAAATAAAGGTCTTCCTGATGTACCTGTGCATAATCTTCTGCTGCACCTTTCCTTATTCACTCTTCAAGGGTTATCATTTACAAGTAAACACACATTGTCTCCTCCTCATTGGTAATGTCATCCTAATTTGGGTGTACATTCCCCATTTGATTGATTACAACAAGCTCTCTCTCTACTTTACCCTGAAATTATCAAACTACTCTAATTTTGATATATTGTATGGCCTGCACATCTTTTTTGTTAGATCATTCTCTTGCATCATGGATATCTCAGTGGAGACTTCCACAATGCTCATTACTTCATTTTGGAGTATTTTTGCAGTGTTTTTCTTTCCCCTGTTATACCCATCCTTTGCAAAGATAGAGATCACACAACCTTGTTGTACTTTACTCTCACGCCTCAAATTTTGGCAGCCTGCTCCTATCCTTCCATCCCCTTTGTTAAATACTGCAAGAGAAATCCTGGCACTAACTGAGGAATGGACTCAGAATTTTTCCCTCAGAAGCTTCTCAGCTTCTTACTCAAACAAGCAGAACCTGAATCCCGTGAGTGGTGTTTGTCTATTCTTGACCAAGCACCAAACTCCTTTGATGATGCGTCAACCCTAATTCCTTTGGTGATGTGCCAATCTCCAGCAACTTCCTCTTTGATTGACTACAAAACCCTATTCTCAAGTTCTCAAGGCCCTCAACCTCTACCCTTGCACCTCAAGTAGTTACAAGCCAATGCCAAGAAGTCATCACTCCCTGAAAGCGCTAAGCTTGCGGCCCTCTATCTCAGCCTTGACCGCACCAGTCAAAGCCTGTCACCCTGGTTGCATCCTTCCGCTTCTGTCTCTGATATGATACAGCACCTCCTGCAAGCAGTTGGGGGTAAGCTAGTGACGTCCCAGCAGCCAACCCAGCCTCTGTTATTGGAGGCTCCTCCCATGTTAAATTACTTGCAAAGTCAACAGGAGCCAGTCACTTCACAAGGGCCCATATCCCCTGAGGTTTCTCAATCTTTTGTGACTCCAGCCCCCACTCTGGCTATAGCTCCTGTCGTCAGTTCTCCTCCTCAGAGTATTCCTACCCTGGCCATTCTCTCCTTTTACAATATTGACAACTCCAGCGCTACCCTGGCAAACTTGAACTCTACTGACTCCCAAGCGCCCACTTCAGGTAACACTACCAATGCCTGTAAACTTATACGCTTCAACCAGAACAGTACATTGCTATCTGCCAAGGCTCAATCTATAGTGGATCTCCATGTTGTCACTATGAATAAGGTTGTACCTACTCCTTGTCTCAAGCCTATTGTCATTGAACATGTGATTGACCAACCCTTTGTAGCCTTGAATGAGGACCTGTTGTCCATTCAGACAGCTCCTCAACTCCAGGTACAAGTTGATTCCAATCACCCCTCTCTATCAAATAAAACAAAGATGGGATATTTTTTGTTTCATTGTTCCTTTGCTTCCACATCATATCTAACAAAATCTGTAGCTTTAGTAGATACTGGTGCCACAGACAACTTCATTTCAAAAGATCTGGTTGACAAGCTAGGTTTGGAATATAATCCTGGTGCTCTGTGCAAAGGAGGGGTATCCAATGTCTTCCGTTCATTCATACTATGTCGCATGTTATCCTTCTCCATCACTGATCATGCCTTTGTGGCTGACTTCACAGTAGCAAAGTCCTGGCATACCTGGTGATCCTAGGCGTGGAATGGTGGCGGGAGCACAATATCACCCCAATCCTCAAAGATAACTTACTGAGGATTGCTCATCCTGCCAGAATTTCCTTGGAAGTACCAATGATCCTGTTTGGGAAAGAAGCCCCTCACATCTCAATGTCAGTCTCAGCAAAAACAAAACATGCCACATCATTTATAGTCCTTCTGTCTTGCCTCTCCCACTTGCACACAGCCTTTGATTCTAAGCTGGCTGATGGTCTCCCCGCACACTCACAATTTGACTTTGAGTTTAAACTCAATGTTGATTTGGTGAAAATTGCTTCTCCCATCTATCCCTTGAACTTAAAGGAGGAAAAATGCTTAGAAGAATGGACAAAGGACATGGAAGCCAAATGACAGATCTTTAGGAAATCTTCTCCTATATACTCTTCACTGCTGTTTGCTCAAAAGTCTGATAGATCATTACACCCCTGCATTGATTTTGGCAACCTGAACAATGTGACTGTACCGGACCCATACCCCATGCCCATTGAGTCTCAGATCTCCAGGGAGGTGGAAAAAAGCTAGGATCTTTTCAAAGCTGGACCTCTTAAATGCTTTCAACCAGATTTGCATCAAAGAAGGTCAGGAATGGCTCACCGCTTTCAGGACTAAGAAAGGCATCTTTCAGTACCAAGTCATGCCCTTTGGTCTAAAAAATGCCCCAGCAGTCTTCCAGAAGATGATCAATACAGTCTTAGGTGACCTCATTAGGAACTGTTCTATAGCATACATGGACAACATCTTAGTATACTCTCCAGACAAGGAGTCTTATGCCACCCACCTTTGTGCTATAGTAGAAAGGATCCAAAAGGCCAATCTTGTCATCAAACTGAGCAAATGTGAATTTTTCAAGAGTAAGGTTTCTTTCTTAGGAAATCTGATCTTGGAGAAAGGCCATGCTATTTCCCCTGACAAGGAATCTGCAATCAGGAATTGGCAGACTCTGACAAACATTACCCAACTCTGCAGTTTCCTGGGAACATGTAACTTCTTGAAACGTTTCACCCCCCACTTGTCAGAAACAGCAGACCCCCTTTACGCTGCTAGTGGGAAAAGAACTCTGGAATGGACCACACAATGCAATGCTGCTGTCAATGCTGTTAAGAACATCATGTGTTCTGCAACCATGCTCTGCCATGTTGATGCCTCCAAACCCTTCATCTTAGCCACAGATGCCTCCAAATTTGCCATTGCCTCAGTCCTTCTACAAACTGCTGATGATGGACTAGAATACCCTGTGGGCTATTTCTCAAGAAAAATGAGATCTGAAGAGCTCAGCTACATGATCTATGACAAGGAGCTATTAGCAGTAGTAGAGTCTATGAAATACTGGTAGCATCACCTTTGCTCAGCCACACACCCATTTACAGTAAGGACAGACCACAAAGGCCTACTGTATTACCGGGAACCTTGTCTCTTAACTGAATGTCAGACCAGATGGTATGAAGTCCCAGTCAAGTTCAAATTACAATACAAGTTTATCAAGGGTATTGATAACCATCTGGCGGACTCCCTCAGTCGCAACCCAGCATTCCTTCCAGACGTTAAGGCTGAACAAGAATTTAATACAAAGGTCATGATTCCCCCCAGCGCCATTCTATCCTCTCCTCCCATGGAAACAATCTGCACCCTAAGTGTCCAAGAACCTGCCAACCCAGACCTGGTAGCTAGAGTCAAGTTGCTGCAACTTTTAGACAAACAGTACCCCCAGTTGTTTAAGTTGGCAAGTCAATCTACTCCCCACACCTGCTACAGTTCTAAAGACAGTACCATACTTCACAATGGTTGCTTGTGGGTACCTGATGGTGATATTTGCCTGGAAGTTATCAAGGCCCACCATGAAAACATATTGGTTGGTCACCAAGGGAAAAACAAGACCATAGAGATAATCTGTAGACAATTTGATTGGAGAGGTCTCACATCAGATGTAGCTAAGTACTTGAAGGGCTGCATGGTTTGTCTAAGGGCAAAGCCCTCCCGTCTCAAACAGACAGGTCTACTGGTACCCCTACAAATTCCAAATGGGCCATGGACATCTCTGTCTGTTGATTTCATAGTAGAACTTCCTCCATCAAATGGTTATGATTTAATCATGGTAGTAGTAGATTGTTTCACAAAGATGAGTCATTTCATCCCCTGCCAAACCACAATCACATCAGTCCAGATGGCCAAACTGTTTGTCAACAATGTCTTTGCCCACCATGGAATCCCTCAAGAGATCATAAGTGACATAGGTCCCCAATTCACAGCACAATTCTGGGAGGAATTCTCCTGACTCCTAGGCCTTAAGTTATGCAGATCAAAAGCCTACCTCCCCCAATCTGATGGCCAGACAGAGAGGGTGAATCAATTTTTGGAAACATTTCTTAGATGCTACTCTAACGCTGAACAAGATAACTGGTCCCAAAACATACCAATGGCCCAGTTTGCTTACAACAATGCCCCACACTCCTCTTATAATGTCTCCCCATTCTTTGCAAATTATGGCTACAACCCCCAATGTAACTTTGGCTCACTCTCAGGTAGCAAAGTGAAATTGGCATCCTTACAGGCAGCAGCTTTAAAAAGAATCCACAAAGAAGTCAAAGTGTCCCTAACTCATGCTTTGACAACTTACAAGGCTTATGCAGACATGAAAAGAAGAGAGGGTCCAGCGTACAAAATTAGTGATCAAGTACTGGTTGACTCCTGGAACATGCAACTAAAGGTACCCTGCCAGAAGCTAGGTCCCAAAAGAGTAGGTCCATTCAGAATCTTAAAGAAGATTGGATCTTCAGCCTATCAACTGGACCTCCCTCCCTCCTTTAACATCTTCAACAAATTCCATGAATGCCTATTAACTAAGTATGAAGGTCCCCCTGTATCTACTCCTGACCCCATAATGGTGGATGGACAACTGGAATATGAACTGGAATCAATAATTGCATCCAAACTATCCCGCAAGCGCCTGCACTACCTAGTAGCCTGGAAGGGATACCCAGCCTCAGAAAACTGTTGGATTCCCCATCACAACCTCACTCGCACCCAAGAGATGCTTCAGGAATTCCACAAAAACAACCCCCAAGCAGTAGGTCCGGTAAAGGCCACCTTTGTAAATTCACTGCCCCCTTTTGCTTTGGATAGGACTGTATTTCCTTGTCGCACAAAAAAGACTGCACAAAGTCCATCAAAACCACTAAATTCACTCAATGATTTAGCTCACACAGTGGATGAAAGATTTGTGTTGGCATACCCTGCAGGACCCCCGGCTCTAGTTACTCCGGCTTGGGAAGAAACACTAGTTAATTTGGACTATTTATTAGCTTGGTATTGTCTGCTTTTAAAAACAATCAGGAACGCCCAATCAAATGGGGTCACATCAGCACCTACCAAGTCAACTAGATCTGAATTGCTTGCATTGCCTTCCAGCCAATCAGGGGGGTCGCGGAAATTACAGTGAAACCCTCCAGTCCCCCTGGCCCTGACCAGCAAAATTCCTCCCATGACCAATCAGATGCTACATTGGAGGCCATGTGACCAATATCTACCAAACCCATCCCTTTTAACAAGGCCAGGGGACTTTGAGTCCCCTGCTTGTCAATTTTCAATTCATTAAAAGTTTGGAGTTTTGTCACACTTAATTTTAAAATTTGTTGTTTGGTTGGACTTCTGTTTGAGTCCCCCATCTTCTAGAATTAAAGTGTTAGTCTTTGCCTTGATCCTTATCTTTAAACTTCCTGTTTCAACCCCAATCCCTCTTCTGGGATCCTTTAAACTGACCCCAGCACATGGTGGTTTTGGTTTTTGCTTTTGTTTTAAATATTTACGCTTGAACCTAAGTTTTTTTTAGTAAAAATCAATGTAAAAACCTACTTTATTTCTGATTTTTCCTTTAAACACTTTGATTTCAAACCTGCTCTTGTCCCTGATCACTTTAAAGACGCCCGAGCACGCCGCCAAGCTCCCCAAGCCTACTTTGTTGCTTCTCTTGCCTTCTTGCTTGTAGCTGCCTTGTTTGGTTTTCTTTTTACTGCTTGTAATAAAAAAACCCACCATTACTATCCAAATTTTGTGGAGAATATGAATATGATACTCCCAGTTATAAGATTTGTCGCATTTTCCTTGGCTCCTTTCTTGCTCCTCCTGTGGTCTACCTCACCGGACCTGTGGTCTAAAATCTCCTATTCTGTGCAGCTTGCGAGTGAGGCCCCCTCTAGCCTCCTGATTTTTCCTGGTAGTCTTCTTTATTATGGGGAGGCTGTGGTGAAAAGTCTGACATGTGATGATCTGGATCTGGATGGTGATGACTATGCTTCTCCCGCTCCTGTGGACAAGATGGTACCAATGTATGTCCCACCTGTCTTAGAAAAGAGCAACTTGGTACCTTTGCGCGCTTCTGCATGTCCCCTTCCGCCCCCGCCTGTACCCCCTGGCTGCTCACCGGTTTGGTGCTGATGGCTCTGAATGCCTATTTCCCTCAGTTGTCCCCCGTGTCCTCTCTGTGGTCACCCCTTCGAGCAGCTGTTCCAGTTCTCCACTGAACGGCATCCTGGTGGTTTGTTTCACCAGGATGGGAGCCAAACTTAGTTAGTTTAGCCCCCCTCTCTCACAACCTTAGCTGCCATGAAACTTCCTCCTGCCCACAAAAACTATGCATTGGCAGCACTCCCAGGAGGCAGGAAGTCCCCATTACCAAAGAAGGAGAGTAATGTCATGGCCATAGTTTTCCCGGGTGTGGCTCAGCCAAAGCGCCGCCACCTGGGAAAACCCGGCCCAAAGCCCTGCCCGCTTGCGGCAATCTTAGATTTAAATCTAACAATTGATTGCAAGTGGGTGGTGGCACGGGAAATTGGGTCCAAGTGGGGTGCAGATGCCCCACACCCAATTGTCCCCACCAAACTACCTTAGTAGTTTAATATTTTACTCTCAATAAATATCTTGCCTCAATGATTCACTTATTTCAATATGTTCCAATCAGATTTGTAATAACCAGACTGCTAGATTCTGCTTTCTCACCTCTGTGATTTCCTGGTAATCTTCCACCTCCTGCTGAAATGATTCCTGAAACCCGCAAAATTGAATGTGAGCCTATCTATGCTGCTGATTCCTTGACATTGAGCCAAATAAAGGTCTTCCTGATGTACCTGTGCATAATCTTCTGCTGCACCTTTCCTTATTCACTCTTCAAGGGTTATCATTTACAAGTAAACACACATTGTCTCCTCCTCATTGGTAATGCCATCCTAATTTGGGTGTACATTCCCCATTTGATTGATTATAACAAGCTCTCTCTCTACTTTACCCTGACAATATAATACCATTCTTCTATATCAAATAAAGTGACATTATCTTCTTAATTTCCCCTTATCTTGTTTTGTATTTTTCAAGAAGTATATACTTGACAATAGATTCAGTTGTGAGATATTGATAAATGCTATTTGAAATATTATATACTTGTATTTAAAGCTGTAATGGTAAAGTACTTCAAAGTTTTGATTATTTTTAGTGATATTTTATTAATTTCTTTTTAAAAATAAATATTATGTCAATTTAAAATATTCAAGAGGGTTAGGATAAGATTAAACCAAAAAATGAATCAATTTATAAACCGTTTGCTCTGGCAACTTGACATGATCATAAAAAATGACCCATTTATTCATTTTATGATTTAACATTTTATTTTAATGTATATCTTTAAAGGGCTAATTTATAGATTAAATTAAATAATTCTTAATACAAATGATAAAATAAGAAATAATTTTAACGCTTGATATTTTTTATTAGTAGCTGCACTTTTATTTTATTTTAATTCAAATAAAAAAGATAAAATTTGGTTTTATATTCTAGAATCCAAATCTTTAAGTGGATTCGTTTTTTATCGGCTTTAAATACGTTGGAAATATTCCTGTTAGAAATAAGGCAGGTATGGGATTTTGGGTCACGTATTGGGCTCTCCAACTTTTATTTCTTCGATAAAAATTGAGTTAGTTTAGCATTTATAGTCGATGCAGTGAAAAATAGGGCTCTAATCATTTAGCTTAAACGCGACCTTTTAATTCTGATTTTCACGTGTGACATGACAAAGGCTTTTTAATCCATCTAAAAATAAATGTTTAATTCTAAATATGGGATGTTGGACGAACTTGATTGGCTGGTGCCTCTCGTCAAGAAGACGTGATTCTCCTTTATGATTTTTATCTGGTCGGGATTATGACGGGAAAATAGTTATTTTTGTTTTTATCTATACGATGCTATTAAAGTAGGGCCTCTTTCTTTTTCCACATCGATTCATACAGGTGGATTTTGATTTATAGTTTATAATAATACGATAAATTCAGGAGAACAAGCATAGGTGTAGATTTGGAAAGTTTCAAATTTAGGGTATATTTTTATTTCTTTTTTAGAAAGTGTGGCTTTCCCAGCCCTACTTGAGTGTGGCCACACGGTTCGAAGTGTAATTATTCACAATCGCTTCGTTGAGAAGCTTGACTTGCAAAGGCCAGGCCTGAATCAGGCAATTTAACATAAATTCGGGGCCAAACTAAATCTGATTTAAGTGGACTGTCTTAAAATCCATTCTGAGCTTCCACGAAAGCCACGAATAACTTGTCTTATCAATGTGTACAGAGACAATATGATTGGCGTGCCAAGTCTCCAACCGTATCCAAGCTCACTTATCCGCCCTGTGCGCGTACATCGATTGGTTTGTAGAGAATTTCCTTTAAAGTAGGCCGCCTTAATTGGGAAATTAGTTGCCGTTGCTTTACATTTGAAATGAAACCTATTCAATTGATTTATTGCAAGCCAAGCACCAACAGCTCCACCAGTATAAAATCATTCCTCGCCGAATAATTGCTTCCATGTTTAGCCTCGACGATACTTTACACTTCAAGGAGCTTGTTTCCAAGAACTGCAAACCCAGTACACCCGACGCTCCGTCTAGCAGCCACCCATGCCCACTCCCCCCGAAAGCCAACACCATCGAGACAAAGCCTAGAGCTCTAGTGTGCTGTGGTTCAACCTCAGACAGCTACCATGCAGCCATCAGTCACTGGGCCCAGGAGCACAGAGCACAGCCTTCTTTGAACCCACTGATACAGCAGGCCAGCAACTTCCTGAGAAGCTTCAAGACTCTTCCAAGCAATCCCAGATACTTCCGTCCAAAGCCAGCCTCGCTTTCTCCCCTCGAAATGCGAAACCCATACTCAGCAGCCCAAGCCATGGCCTACGACTTCCTAGACCAAATCAACACCACCGAATACGTCTTCTTCTCAAGGATCTGCACTCCAAACAGCAAATCCACATTTCTGGATATCTGGCCACTGTGGGCAAGCTACTTCTATTTCCCCCACGGTAAGCCCCAAAAAACTCCACCGTTCCCTTGCAAACTGTGTCCTAAAGCCTTTCATCAGCGCCACGGACTCAAGTACCACATGAACACCAAGCACTCGATTGTAAAGTCGGAGCCCTTCCGTATTTTCACACCCAAAAACCCTGTCAAATGTCCTATCGAATCATGCAATGCCACTTTCACGCACTCGAGTGCCATCCATCGGCACGTTGCTCGAAAGCACAACAAGCAATTCTCGAATAACGAACTTTGTTCTAGAAGTAGTTCCCCTCCAGCAAAGAAGCTTATTTTTGACGAATAAAATCTATTTCTAATTTAAAAGTGGTATTTTTTTAATCCCTAGTCAAACAGCCAATGTAATTACAATGTAAGATTTTACAGCAAATGTGCTCTTTTACAAGTTGTGTAAGGTTTGAAAGACAGAGGTAACATTCTTCCACTTGTTATTGTCTAGATGGCAAATACGATGCAAAACTTGCTATTTGCTCAAAGCGACTGAAAAACAGTTATTGGGATATATGAATTTACTTGTACTTGAATGTTAAATATTTGGTCAAATATATAGTATTCACCAACAGTTAAAATATGGGGGTTTGGGGTAGTTGAAGGGGTTAGCCATGAGGCTGGTGCATAACCAAAAAGCAGGGGGGTTCAGTTAACTGAAATTAAGTTTATTCACAGTTATGCCACATTTTCCCCTTCATTCATTGGCTCGGTGAAATATCATCATCTGATTGCCATTGATGACAAAGTTGAGTGGCTGGCCTTGTTGATCCACTAGGTAATAATTATTGGATGTTGCGTGATCAATCACTTTGTAGAAGCCAGACCACTTAGGAAGGAACTTCTTGCTAAGAGATTGAGACACTGAATTTTTAAAGACTAAAAAATTCAGTTCCAATAGGGATTTGATAGACAGTGGGCGCTGTGCGCGCTTTTGCTCTCAACTTTTCAGCAGTGTCAAGAACTTGAAATTTGGCTTGGTCACAGACTTCCAATATAGTAAGTTCATTTGAGCTTATATTATTAACATCTAAGATTTTGATAGGGACACCATAAAGTAGTTTGTAAGGCTTGAACTTTGTTGTTGCTTGAACTCGAGAGTGATAGTTCCATAACACCACAGGTAAGTGGACGTCCCAATGTGTGGTGTATTCTGTTGTGATCTTTTCCAAGCTCTGGATCAGGGTTTGATTAAAGCGTTCAGTTAATCTGTTGCGTTGCAGATTGTAGGTGGTGGTAAGTTTATGTTTGTAGTAACCATCTTGAAAAATTTGTCTACCAGCTTGTTTTGAAAGTGATTTCCTTGATCACTCAGCAGAACTGTAGGAGGTCCATATACAGTAAAGATCTCTTTGTACAAGAAATTGGCTGTGGTCTCTGTGTTGTGCTCCTTGGTTGCTCTGGCTGCAGGCCATTTGGTAAAGTACTCTGTCGCAACTATTATATATTTGTTTTCACTAATACTCTCTGTTATAGGTCCAATGTAGTCAATGCCCCACATTTCAAATAATCTGCTCACAGTGATTGGGTTGATAGGCTTGGCTACTGGATGCTTCTTTTCAAAGATCTGGCACAGGTGACAGCTCTTGATTATGCTCTGATGTCTTCAAAGTAGTTGGGCCACCAATACTTCTTGCGTAAATTGTCTGCTGTGGTAAGGATTCCATAGTGTCCTGTTCCTTCATAGACTTTGCAAATTATCAGCTGGCGTTCATCTTTCTTGGGGACCTTCACAATGCAACCATGCATGCTTCTGTACAGGGATTCTCCTAGGATCACGTAATATCTGCTCTCCTTGAGCACAGGTAATTCCACATTCATTTCCCCTGTGGTAAGCATACAGTATACTGCATATAGTTTGGGTTTGTAACTTTCTGCTAACGCTTCCATTAGGTATGACTTGTGGACTCCTTGTCTTGAGAGGCCATCAGCAACAACGTTATTCTTCCCAGGTATGTGTTTTATATCCATAAGATACTTGGACATCTCCATGACCCAGTGTATGTGTCTGCCATTCTCTTGTTGCTTGCTCAGGATGAAGGACAACACCATGTTGTCTGTATACAAGGTAATGTGGTTTCCTAGTATGTAGTACTTGGATTTTCAAAGTTCTCTAATTACTGCTAACACCTCTTTATCATAAATGCTGTAACTGTCACAGTAGGTTCCATAATGCCAGGTATTATCCGCCCAAGTAAGAAGGCTTGGAAGGCCAGAAAACCTGTATCAAAATTGACCAAGTTAACAGATTTAAACCAAACAGTCAATCAAAAATGGGTCACAGCTGCTCCAGTCTGCCAGCTGAAACCAGCTCCCCCTTTCAAACTGACGTTGATAAATTGACGTAATATGAGGGTCACCCAATATAAGCTTATCAATCAGCATGGTTGTCAGAAACTGGTCACGCAAGGGTTCTTTGCAACCTGGACTAGATACTTACTTGAAGATGTAGAAGGAATAGGAGGTCAAGACTCAGGTGGTATTGCTTAGTCAATTTTTCTGATATATATTGAATAATTTTCCCTGTTTCAACTCTAAGAGTTGAGTCCTCCTAAATTTACTCAATAAAAATCAATTATCCCAAGTTCTAATTTTAAATTTTAAAAATGCATCCTGTGATTAGGTTGTTGTGGTATATCCCGTACAATCTGATTCTGAACCAAATCATTTCAGGAAGATGGGGCCCAGCATCTGGAACTTTGTTTTCAGCACCACCAAATGTCAATTTCATGCCAGCCAATTTTGTAGCTCCTCCCCCCACTCTTGAAACTGAAAATTGTGTCCCTTCCCAATGCCCAGAATTCTACGCTGAAGATGCATTGATGCTTTCCCAGGTCATTTATCTTGGTTAACTCTGGTTTGGACTAATTGTTCTACTTAATCCTGGAGTTACAATTGGAAATTTCACAAAAAAATATCTGAAGCCGCGTTGGTGGTTAATAATCAATTCTATGTGGATTTGGGTGGTAATTCCCCATCATTTAGAAACAGCTTCATATTATCCAGTGATTTCTGTCACATTACTCAACTCTTCTACATCTGAGTTTTTGGAAGCAGTTTGTCATGAATTCATGTTTCTTTTCTCCTGCTCTGTCAAGATAACTGTGTTTACCATGTTTATTTGCATCAGTTCATTTCTGAGTTTTCAGGTTGGGCTTTTCTTTAATTTGTGGTTTCCATCTCTGGTTGCAGTTGTAGAGACTGGATCCTCTGTTTCCTATTTCCGTTGTGTCATGTCATTTTGGCATCCAGATTATTTTCCTGCTCCACCCACTGATGAAATTTTGTGTGAAGTTTTGTCAGCATTATCATTTTATTCCAGCTCTAGCCTTAGTCACAAATCCCAAGTTTACCATGTGATGACAAAGGTTTCTGAAGATGCTCGTGAATGATTGTTGTCCGCGGTGGAGCGCAATCCACGTGTTTTAACTGAGAGTGCATCTCTATATCCTTTGTTAAAAAATTTGTGTGTATCTATTGAGGAGCTCAAAGTATATTGTAAGCTGTACACCTTCCATCAGGGTACAACTCCGCTTTTGGAATTCCTTCCTCAGTTTCTTACCTACTGCTGTACAATTGATGTTCCTGAGGTGAATAAACTCTCAGTGTTGTGGTTAGCAGTTGACCAGACTGCCCAGGATTTTGCGGGTTGGGATTCCCTGTTAACCACAACTGAGGCCCTGGTAAGCCAAATTCTTTCTCTGGTCTCAAATCCATCTACTTTCAAACAAGGTACGTTGGTAATTGAGGATAAACCTGCTGTGCGCTCTTGGTTTTCTGGTCCTTGCTCTGCGGTAGTTCCTTCCAACCAAAGCCAAGATTGTTCTCCCCCTAGCTTGTCTCAGCTACAATTGGCGGTGGTGAACAAACCTGGTGATGTAAAGAAGGCCCCGTAGTGTCTGGTCCTGATAGTTCCTTGGCAATGCTTCAGCACGTTGTACCTGCAAAATCTTCTGTTATTACGTCCAAAGAGTTGCCCCTTGTTCCCATTGATTGTGATAACCCTGTTCTTCCAGCTGCCGTCCAAGAAATGATCAAGTGTTACTTCCAGGAGCATCCTGCCTCCTTAGCTGCCGTCCGTACTGCCAATTAAAAACAAGACCCTGCCAAGATTGCTACCTTTTCTGCAAATAAATCTACTTCTGGTTACTTCTTGTTCTATGGTAGCATTGATAATGGTCAGACTATCTATCAGCCAGATATTTTGTTGGATACAGGTGCTTCCAAAAATTTCATGAGCGTGGAGACTGCCAACTTGCTACAACTCAAGTACCACCTGGGAATGCTTGTTAGGGGTGGAAATTGTCAAATGTTTTCCTCTTTCCAGCTGAAGAAGCCAGTTACTTTTGTAGTTGCAGGTCAGTCTTTTACTGCAAGGTTTTCTGTTTGCCCTACCCTTATGTATCCTATCATTTTGGGAGTGAGTTGGTGGAGAGATCATAATGTATTGACCTTACTGGAGAAAAATGAGCTGCAGGTGGAACACTCTTTGGGTATAACTATTTGTATTCTGCTGTTGGATATGTCTGAATTGGAGCAATCATCACAGACCATACAATTGTTTCCTGTCCCTGTCCCTGTAAGTTTGGATTTACCGGCATGCTTGCAACCCTGGTCTGCGGCATTTGACGCCACCAGAGGCAAGGTCCTTCCCAAGCACACTCAGTTTGACTTTGACTTTAAGGTCACTGTTGATCTGATCAGAATTGTGTCTCCTATTTACCCTCTAACCTTGAAGGAAGATGCATGTTTGGAAGAGTGGACTTGTGACATGTTGGCAAAAGGCTACATTTTTAAGAAGGCTTTGTTGATCTGCTCTCTGTTATTGTTTGTTCAGAAGTCTGATGGGTCCCTTTGTCCTTGTGTTGACTACAGGAATTTGAATAACATTACAATTCCGGATCCTTATCCTTTACCTCTTGAAGCACAGATCTCTAGGTGTGTTGAGAAGGCCAAGGTATTCTCAAAACTGGATCTGTTGAATGCTTTCAATCAAATCAGGATTGCAGAAGGAATGGAATGGTTAACAGCATTCAGAACTAAGAAGGGTATCTTCCAGTTCTGTGTAATGCCTTTTGGATTGAAGAATGCCCCAGCTTGCTTTCAGCGGTTAATTGATTCAGTCCTGGGGGATCTCCTAGGTGTTTGTGCCATTGCATATATGGATGACATCTTGGTGTTTTCTCTGGATGAGGAGTCCCATAAGGCCCACTTGTTGGCAGTTGTAGAGCGCATTCTCCAAGCAAACTTGATCATCAAAAGGAGTAAGTGTGAATTCTTTAAACGTAAGGTTACCTTTCTGGGTAATATTATCTTTGAGGATGGCCACACCATTGCCCCTGACAAGGAAGCTGCGGTTTGAGAGTATGCTACGCCTGTGACAGTATCCCAACTTTGTAGTTTCTTGGGTACATGTACGTTCTTGAAGAAATTCACTCCCCACTTGTCTGAGGTGGCCGCCCCTTTATATTTGGCTAGTGGAAAGACAACTTTAGTCTGGACGCCTGAGTGTGCAAGTGCCTTCTCAGCAGTCAAGGCTCTTTTGTTGTCCTCCCCAGTGTTAAGACATGTGGATCCTGAGCTTCCTTTTGTGGTTTCCACCAATGCATCTAAATACGCTGTGGCTGGTGTGCTGTTGCAGACGGCTAGTGACGGGATTGAGAGACCTGTAGGGTATTTCTCCCGGAAGATGGAGGCTCGAGAACACAACTACATGATTTACAACAAGGAATTGTTGGCTGTTGTGGAATTGTTAAAGCATTGGCATCACCATCTCATGTTGGCACGTCATCCATTTGTAGTAAGAACTGACCACAAAGCTCTTCTATATTATCAACAACCCAGGGTTTTGTTGGGTCGCCAATCCAGATGGCATGGTGATCTGACAAGATACAAGTTCTGCTACAAGTTTATTAAGGGATCTGACAATCACTTGGCCAATGCTCTAAGCAGGAATCCTTCCCATCTCCCAGATGCTAGTATGGACGCCAAGTTTAACACACATACTATGATTCCAGACAAGGCTGTGGTGCCTTTTGTATTGCCTCTGCCGGCTATGTTGGCCACCATGTCCTTAGCTGAGGGCGCAGACCTGGACTTATATTCCAAGGTTAAGTTTCTGCAACCTTTGTCCAAAGGCTATGATAGGCTATTAGAGCTAGCATGCGCAAACCCAGTGGGTCAGCCTCAGGGTTATCATAAGATTGGTCCAGTCCTATATCATCAAGGTTGCTTGTGGGTTCCTGAGGGCACTATTTGGGATGAAATCATGGAGGCTAATCATACCTGTCCAACGGCTGGTCATCCAGGGAAAAACAAAACAGTGGAACTTATCTGCTGCCAGTTTTCCTGGAAAGGTTTGACTGTGCAGGTAGCAGCTTTTGTTTGAGATTGCCTGGTATGTGTTTGATCCAAGGCCAGTTGGAATAAGACTACTGGTTTACTGGTTCCACTTCAGCCTGCTGTGGGTCCCTGGACGTCTGTGTTGGTGGATTTCATCTTTGATCAGCTTCCAATTCCAATGGGTTTAACACAATCATGGTGGTAGTCAATTGTTTCACAAAGATGGCACACTTTGTACCTTGCTCAACCACAATTACTTCAGTGGAAACCGCTAGGTTATTTGTGAACAGAATCTTCTCTCTACATGGCATCCCAATGGAGATTTTAAGTGACCGTGGTCCTCAATTTATTGCTCAGTTCTGGGAAGCTTTCACTGGAATCCTTGGTATCAAATTGTGCCGCTCTACTGCTTTCCACCCCCAATCCAACGGACAAACAGAGAGGGTAAACCAAAGTTTGGAGGTCTACCTATGTTGCTACACAAATGCACAACAAGATGACTGGTGTGATAATCTACCCATGGCAGAGTTCACATATAATAACGCCCCACACACGTCAACTCAAGTATTGCCATTTTATGCCAATGTGGGTTACAATCCTTCTTCCAACATGGGTCCTTGTTTGGTTAGCAACGTGGAAGCTGCAACTGATCAAGCTGCTGCATTAAAGCGGGTCCATCAGGAGCTCCAAGTTACTCTTGCTGCCGCTGTGACAACTTACAAGGAATATGCAGATTGCAAGCGCCAGGAGGGTCCAACTTACAGGCCAGGTGATCTAGTCATGGTTGATGCTTGCAATATGAAACTTAAGGTTCCCTGTCATAAATTAGGTCCCAAGCAAGTTGGTCCCTTCAAGGTAGAACATCAGATTGGTCCCTCTGCCTATTGGTTAGATTTACCTCCTGCTTTCAAGATTTTCCACACCTTCCATGAATGTCTTCTTACTCCCTTCAAAGGGACAGAGACTCCCTCTTCCCAACCCATTCTTGTGGAAGGAGAACCTGAGTATGAGTTAAATTGTATTCTGGCTTCCCGCAAGAATTGCCACTGTTTGGAATATTTGGTGTCTTGGAAAGGTTATCCTGATTCTGAGAACTCCTGGGTTCCCCACTACAATTGTTCAAATTCCTCAGATCTGATCCATGAGTCCTACAAGCGCAATCCCACTGCTATTGGTCATCCTGAACTTACCTTAGCCGTGATGAAACTCCCACCTGCCCATAAGAATTTCTCCTTATCCCATCTCCCAGATGGTGGTATTATGCCCAGGGCTAAAGCAGAGGGTAATGTCACAGTAGGTTCCATAATGCTGGGTATTGTCTGCCCAAGTAAGAAGGCTCAGAAGGCCAGAAAACCTGTATCAAAATTGACCAAGTTAACAGATTTAAACCAAACAGTCAATCAAAAATGGGTCACAGCTGCTCCAGTCTGCCAGCTGAAACCAGCTCCCCCTTTCAAACTGATATTGATAAATTGATGTAATATGAGGGTCACCCAATATAAGCTTATTAATCAGCATGGTTGTCAGAAACTGGTCATGCAAGGGTTCTTTGCAACCTGGACTAGATACTTACTTGAAGATGTAGAAGGAATAGGAGGTCAAGACTCAGGTGGTATTGCTTAGTCAATTTTTCTGATATATATTGAATAATTTTCCCTGTTTCAATCTCTAAGAGTTGAGTCCTCCTAAATTTACTCAATAAAAATCAATTATCCCAAGTTCTAATTTTAAATTTTAAAAATGCATCCTGTGATTGGGTTGTTGCGGTATATCCCATACAATCTGATTCTGAACTGAATCATTTCAGGAAGATGGGGCCCAGCATCTGGAACTTTGTTGTCAGCGCCGCCAAATATCAATTTCATGCCAGCTGATTTTGTAGCTCCTCCCCCCACTCTTGAAACTGAAAATTGTGTCCCTTCCCAATGCCCAGAATTCTACGCTGAAGATGCATTGATGCTTTCCCAGGTCATTTATCTTGGTTTACTCTGGTTTGGACTAATTGTTCTACTTAATCCTGGAGTTACAATTGGAAATTTCACAAAAAAATATCTGAAGCTGTGTTTGTGGTTAATAATCAATTCTATGTGGATTTGGGTGGTAATTCCCCATTATTTAGAAGCAGTTTCATATTATCCAGTGCTTTCTGTCACAGTAACATAGCTCTGGGCCACTGAACAACTTGCTTGTGTACTTGAAGGGTTTGAAAAGACCTTCACATTCTTGTGCAAAGACTCCCCCTGTTGCTTCTTCTGAGGTATCAGTAAATATTGAGGACTTCTCCTGGAAGTTTGGATGGATCAGGACGGGCTCCTTTGTGAGACACTTTTTCAGGGTTGGAAAAGCAACCTCATGTTCAGGGGTTCAGGTAAACTCTGTCCCATTATGGATTAACTTAAACAGAGGTCTAGCAATATTGCTATAGTTCTGTATAAAGCAGGAATAGTACCCAACAGTACCAAGGAAGGACTTTAAGTGGGAAACGTTGGTAGGTACCGGCCACTGTGAGATTGATAACACCTTGTCAGCATCAGGGTGTACCCCCTCTTTGTCCACTACATGTCCTAGTACATGAATTTTGGTTTGGCAAAGTAATAGCTTGGATTTGTTGACTGACAGCTGGGCTTTCTGGATGTGACCAAAGACTTCAGTAAGTGTTTCCAGATGCTCTTCAAAGGTAGTACTAAACACTGTGATATCATCTAGGTAGACTGTAACCTTTTTGTAAAGGAGATCAGCAAAGATGGAGTTCATGGCGCGCTGGAAGGTACATGGGGCTCCACAGAGTCTAAAAGGCATACATGTGTACTGATATTGACCTTGTTTGGTCACAGAGGCAGTCTTAATGACGCTCGTGGGCTCCATTTCCAACTGGTGATACCCGGAGAACAAGTCTATGTTGGTAAAGTACTTGCAGCTGGCGTACAATGTCTAGATCTTGCTTATAAGAGAAAGAGGATAGTTGTCAGCCTTAGTGAATGAGTTCAGAGGTATGTAATTAACACAAATATGTAACTTTCTATTCTTTTTAGGCACAATGACAACAGGCAAAGACCAGGGTGATGTGGACAGCTCAATGATGCCCTTGGACAACAGGCAGTCAATCTCCTGTTCAACGTAGTTCTCGTACTTCTTGGCCAACCGGTAAGGTGCCTTACGGATAGGATTAGCTGTTCCAGTGTCAATGACGTGCTTCTCTAGGTTTGCGGGAGGTAGAGGATCATCCTCATTGCAAAATAGGTCCTTGAACTTGCTTATTAAGGCAGAAAGTTTCCCCTTCTGACCAGCGGATAGTCCTTTGTTCTGTTTGACGGCCTCAGCAACAGTAAGGAAGGACTCCCCCCATCTTCTTGTAACTTTGAGTAATTGACATCTATAGGAACCAGCTTGTTGTTGTGCTCAATAAACCAATTGTGGCAACAAAAGGAAGCAGTGACGCCAAAGTCACTTAAAGCATGACATCCAAGAAGAATATTGTACCTGGTAAGCGCAAAAATGGCCGCAGAGATTAACACACAGACACCACAGATTTCCATGGTAAGGTCACGCACAACTCCAAGGCACTCCTCTGTTTTGCCATTTGTGAAGGTAAACTTTTCTTTGACTTTACTATATTCCTGAACTCTTAATGATCTTAGGAAAGACTCAGATATGATGTTGGATGTAAATCCTCTATCCAGAATAATAGATGTGGGGTGGCCTTCTACCTCCCCATCAATGCATGGTGCTCCCTTGCTGACAACTTCAACCACTTCCTGGGCCTTGTGTGGCTTCTCTTCCATGACCGCAAACTGCTCTTCTGGATCTCTGACTCTGGTGGCCCCAAGGTAATGTACCATCTGAGCTCTAACGCTGGGCGCTATTTCTTCCAAATTATATAGGAATATTGGAACCTGGGTGTCTGCAAGGATCTTCAGCATATTAAGCTTAGGAGGTTTCACTTGAGGTAATAATGGTAATTTGACCTTTGGTTTCTTTAGGGTGGTTGTTTTATAGGAGGTTCCCTTTATAACCTCAATAGTGGGTTCAGCAGGGTAAGTCCCATCTTCCTCATCCATGGGGATCCAAAAAAGTTCTGGCTGTTGAGCCTCATGGTCAGTTAGTTGAGCTGACTGGCTAGAATTTTAATGTTCTGTCTCAGGGGTACGGGGGCGCCTGATTTGGTAAGTGAGCGTCAGGGGTAGGCTGTTGAGGCTCGGCTGCCTCAGCCCCTTTTTGCTTCTCAGGTGTATTATAGGGATGGACAATGTGGCTGAGTCTGTGCTTCTGGGCCATGTTTGTTCTTACTGCAGCCATGCTTTCCACCAAGTAGGATTCATCTTTAGATGTGGCAGGCTCTGTCTCCTTCTTGGTCTTGGGGGCCTGCTTTTGGTTCTGCTTGGATTCTGTGGCCGGTGTCTTTGGCTTGTTTTGGCGGTTGGTTGGAAAATGTACATAGGCATTTCTGTTGGCTCCACATCTATTGCAGGGTCCTTTGCAGGTGCCTGTTAGATGGCCTTGTTTCTTGCAGTTGTGGAAATATAGGTTTGACTTTGCCTGCTCACCACTAGTCATATATGTGATAAGCGTAGCCATTCCTTGCGCTAACTTCTTCATGTTCTCAGATAGATCATCTGGCAGTGGCTTGATGGCCTTGAGTTTCTCCTTGGGCTTCACAACGGTGTGGGGGTGCAGTAACTGGCCTCTATCCTTAAACTTCCCAAGGCAGTGAATTAGAATGTATGCTTCCTCTACGTTGCTAGGAGCATGTGATTCAACAAACTTGTAGTATTCTGAGATAAGCTTGAGCAGACCCAATCTAACCCTTGGTTCTCCAAAAAGGTCTGCCGGGTGTGCTTTCCTTCCTCTGTGTTGTATCTACCATAGACTATGTCTTGGTACTGGTTCAAAAGAGTGTTTAATTCCTTAATAAACTTCTCTGTTGTCTTGTAGTTTTTTTTGGTCTACTTCCTTTAGTTTAGCAATCACTGTTTTAATGCCACCTCTGAAACGCTCAAAAGCGGCCAATTTCCAGTTTGCCCATGTATAGTTGCCTGTCAGTGAGCTTTTTCAAGCAGCAGCTCTACCTTCCAAGAAGTATTGGGCTTCCTCAAAGCGGTCTTCTTGATTAACCCTATGCTTCTTGCAATAGAGTTCAAAACAGTTGAGCCAATTGGGTAAGTTAGTTCCATCAAAGAAAGGGATGTTCTGGGCGGTGATGGCCTTTAACAGGTCCAGGGGATTGAATGGAGATCTTGCAGTCTCTCTTGGGGGATTATTGGAAGACATTTTGAAGTCTTCCCTGGCAGGATCACCAATGTAAGCTTACACAGCAAATGTTCTCTTTTACAAGTTGTGTAGGGTTTGAAAGATAGAGGTAACGTTCTTCCAATTGTTATTGTCTAGATGGCAAATATAATGCAAAACTTGCTATTTGCTCAAAGCAACTGAAAACAGTTGTTGGATATATGAATTTACTTGTAATTGAATATTGAATAATTTTGTCAAATATATAGTATTTGCCAACAGTTAAAATATGGGGGTTTGGGGTAGTTGAGGGGGGTTAGCCATGAGGCTGGTGTGTAACCAAAAAGCTGGGATTTTGGGGGTTTGGTTAACTGAAATTCAGTTAATTCACAGTTATACCACAACAAACACATTGAACACATGAAAGCTAGTCACTGGTACATGGAACAAATAGCTATGATATGTTTGACTTAAAGATTGAACAGACTTTAAATAGCTGTGGCCAAATAATATATGATTTTTCTCAAACAAGCCTTTTAAAAAACCAGAGAAATTTCTAAAAAAGGTGATAAGCCCTATTAGATAGCCTTAAAATCAAGGTAAGCTACTGTAAATTCAGAACCTGAACGTAAAAATCCAGGATTGTCAAATCCTTGGTCCAAATTTTGAATCACTTTTGCGGGCAACTCAGCTGAGTGAAAAGTAAAATATTTAATAAAATCAACCATTTAATTTGACTTTTTTGGTTTATTTAAATTGGCAAATTTTGAATCTCTTGAGCAGATAACTCAACTAACAAAAGACAAAACCCAACAAACAAATGCGGGATACATGAATCAGAAATGCAGGATTCTTATGTACAATTTGAGATTTCCTGTATATCAAATGAATCATAGACATCATGTGAAAATTAACAAATCTGAAATTGCGGGATTGTCAAATCCAAGAACCAAGTTTCAAATCATAATTGTGAGGAATTTGAAATAAATATAATTTATGGGTGTCTCAAAAAGGATGTTAAAGGATCTAGAGTGGATTTGTGATGATTCTTTTAGGAATCATAGGTATTCTCAAAAATCACCCTATTCCATTTTAGGTTGGCTAAAATTTAGATTGTATTATTCACAAAATTGACATATATAATAATAAAATTGACTAAAATATACATTACTCTTCTCAAGTTTAAAATTATAATAAAATTTTTATTATGTCTTCTTTCAACAACAACCAAGTCAACAAGCTGTTCCCTGGTCTTGACAAAATTATGCAAAGTTACACTGTGTCTTCTAATAGTGAAGCCTCCCTCTATGGTCACTCCCAACCCACAGGCCCCTCTGCAAGCGCCACACAGGAGTCTGTTCTTTACCCTGCAACTTCCAGCATGGCTCTGTTTGCCCACTATGCACAGGCAGCTGCCAACCCAAATCCCTTATCAGCAATGGCATCCAGAACCAGCCATTTTAGCCATGGGGTCACACAGAGAGCCCAGAACCCCAAAACAGCCAATCAGATGGCATTGACCAGTTCACAAGATGGACATATCCCTCCCCCAGCCAATCAGCCTGCAAGATACAGAAGAAAATTGATCACCCCGGAGATTGTTCTCAAAATGGTTGAAAATCAAGGCAAGCTTATGTCCCTTGGGGAAATTGCAGCTGCAATGGGTTTTGCAAAGTCAACTGTTGCTGCAACCCTGAGAGCCCATGCCAACTGTGGCCCCCCTACCAAGAAGACCCTGACTGGTGCCCGTACCTCAACCAAAGTGATACAGCCTATCCCCTTATTATGGCCATTATGGAACGTGACTCGCAGATGCCCCTGGTCCAGGTATATCTCCAGTTGGGACTCCACAGCATCTTCACCAACAAAAGAACAGTGAATTGTGGATGCACAGAGTTGTGGTTACCGCCAGAATCCTATCCAATCAGGTTCTTGGTGGCCCCATTTTGGTGGATACCAACCCATACAATGCAACCATTATTAATTTTATTAAAGGGAGGGCAATGAGGGCCTGTAATGACGTCATCTTCCTATCATACGCCAAGATCTCAGCCAGTATCCAAGACTTTGGAGAGAAGCGCATCCAATCTGACGTGTACAAGCGCGGCCCAATCTTGTATTGTTTTGTCAGGGTTTTATTAGCAGTTTCCCCATTGGGCGTCAATTATTACTTGGCAATATCAAACACCGCAGATGGGTATGCCTACCAGACGGAGCTCAAGGCCATGCTGGAGGAGTGGGCCACACAAAACACTGTGCACACAGTTGTACTGAGTGCAGAGATGGAGCAGCGGGAATGGGCTACCCAAGAAATCAGGGCTGCGGGGCATACCTGCTGGTCCTACCCCATCAACTATGCCAACATGCATCTTGCAGATGTATGTCTCTACAATTTTGGTTCTGCCCTCAGGTTCTTGAAGCCTGCCACCTACAACAAACTATGCACCCAGATTGATAAGGGGTATGAGCTTTTCCCTTCCGCGTACGTCCAGGACTTATTTGATCTCATCATCTTCTATGCAAGTGATAGTGATAAGTCCAGAAAGGACCCCTGTCTCCCCCCACGCCAGTACATCTGTTTTTTCAAGCCAGTATATATGACAGAAGAAGAATTTGAGCAATTGAAGCAAACTGCTCTTGCTGCCCCTTCCCAGTCAACAAACCCTGCCTCCCCAACCCCCCATCAAGCCACCTGCCTTCCAACCCTGACTCCCAAGCCACCACCCATTCCCTCCCCACTATCTCTGATGCCGCCCATTCACAGGCGCAGATGAAGGCGACATCCATTCTGCCCATTCCCTTCCCTTCCCGTACTTTGAAAAGTAAATAAATCTTTTATTTGTGACAAATTATTAAAATTGATATCTCCCTTTCAATTAATAATTAATAATGTTTTCTTTTTACATTAGCAACATTCCCCATAATTAATACAATGCTGTACATTTTACAAATAGCTTAAAATTATGAGCATACATATTTTTCATCATCATTGATAAATTGAAGACAATAAACGTAAATATTGCATTAAAATATTGCAATTAGATGTCAACTCTTGATATTTTGATATTATGTGCATAAATCAATGCATTTTGTTTAATAAAATGCATTGATTTATGCACATAATATCAAAATATCAAGAGTTGACATCTAATTGCAATATTTTAATGCAATATTTACGTTTATTGTCTTCAATTTATTAATGATGATGAAAAATATGTATGCGCTGAATATAGTACTATAAAAACCAGTTTTTTGATGGAATTTGAACAATATGTCAACAATCTATAACTTAATCAACAAATTAGAAGCACACCTGCAAAAGGTTGTTGAGATAGAAAGAAATATCAGGGAAATAGTGACAGGGAAGCTGGGTAACAAGGGCCAGCCACTGATACAGTCAAAAGAAGATGCCCTGGATAAGTTGGGAAATATTATAGATGAAAAAAATAAAGAAAACTTACTTAATCTACAGGGAACTATTTTATCAAGTCTTGAATTCAAAAACGCGGCATACAATTTGTGGGAGTTCTGGCAGGGGGCCAAAGAAAACAACAAGAAGATAAAACTAATTGAAGGAATAGAAATTCAAAAGGAAATCAACACCAATGAAGAGGAAACCAACCAAATGGAAACAGATGAAAATAAAACACAAGAAAGAAGCAGAAGCGCATCAAGAAATACAGAAGCTTTATCAAATGAAAATCAAGAGGAAGCACAAGTTGCAAGAAGAATAAGAAAAATTAAGCCTAGAAAATTAATGAAGAGCATCCAACACTCATGAAGTTTGCCTATATGGCGCCTGTGGCTAAGGGGGCCACAGGGGAAACAATCAGTAAGTTTTTTTATGTTTAACTTATATTTATTTTAGTCATCACCAGGGATGGGGATGAGGTTGCGGAAGTGGCGGCTTTTACACCGAGTTGGTTTTATGGGGGTTACCAGTCACTGGTGGCCCCTATAAAACAAATAAATAAAAACCAAATAAATAAAATAATTCAACAGAATATGAATACTTTTTTAATAGTGAAGCTCAATATAGGGATTATCAACCACCTGTGGGGTGCTTGCCATATATAAGGGAAGCCTATGAACTAGGATCAACTTTGAAATCAAAGAAATGAATGAAATTTGTGGGGATATAAAACTGAACTTCAATGAATACATATATGAAAGCGTTCAAAGGTTCCCCTTCACAAATATCAATGAATACAAAAAAATTAGTAAAAACTGACTTTCAAATTGGAAATGAATATTTAAAATCTGCAATTTTTAATGAAATTTTTAAAGCTCTATCAAACAAAGTCGGGGATGCAGTCCTTGTTAATAATTTTAAGCCTTTATTGATATTGTTTGCCGAGGCCTGGGGGCTGATACAAGTTGGGCGCCCCCAGAACCCTCTTCAAGTTCAACCAAACGTCCTATATTAATAGGTTAGTGCAAACGTTCAAAAAACTGTGCATTTTCTCAGAAAAATATACCTAGCAAAGGATCCACGTTGCAATGTACCTGGGAATCCTGCTCCGTTGCATACTGAAAGCCAACGTGAAAAAATTAGAAGATGTACCTATACAGATTGACATATGCTGTGTAGCCCTAGACCGCCAGAAAACACCACAGGGATACAGGACAGTCAAGAACGCCCTCTATGATTCATTTGCATTGGCAACTCTATACAGGTACTACGTGCCCCCCCCCCCAAAAAAACCTGCTAGTGGATTCCCTCACCTGTTTGCCTTTTATAAGACGGCCGGCCATCACCAGGGTGTTGAGTGCCACCCCTCTAGCAATTGGCGCCAGAGTCATCCACCACATACAGAAGAGTATGTGGCCTAATTAGATGCATTAGCTGAAATTTTAATTTCAGGGTATAATTCCCTGGAATAAACACATTCCCCTTGCAATTCACATTCCCCTAATAAATCATTTTCCCTTGCAACTTAAAACTTTTATTTTATTTTTTATTTTCTTTCATTTTAAATGTTAAAATTTTAATATTAAAATATTCACTGGTAAAATTTTAATATTGACATATTTAATAAAAAATTTGATATTGAATAAATCACAATTTAATAAAATTGTTGTATTTCAATTATTTAAACTTAAATATTTAACTTTTAAGATTTATAATTAATATTTTAATTTTAATTTTAAATTTTAGTATGTAAATTATAATATTAATATATCTAAGTATATTAAAAGACATTTGTTATAGTTGCCAATACATCAAATAAAAAAGAATTAAAAATGTTTTTATTTACTACTTGTTGAGTATGGGTCCATTTATCACAAAGATAAACATGGAGAATTGAATTTATCCGCATCATGCAGCCCGCTCCACTATTATTCTAAACAAATGATTGTTTACAACTCAAACTACCTTTCCCTTGTAATATGATTTGATAAGCATATTCAATATACTTGAACTGCGTCCTAAGTACAAATTAGTAAGGAATACATAAAAATCATTGGTTGCTGTGTTGTGTGGCTATAGTGGCACTGAAATAACAAGGATCATATGATGACACGCAAGGTCTGATTTGTGGCGTAAAAAAGCCAAAGTACCATCAACAATTAACAATTATTTAAATAAAAAATTCTATTTCTATCTTTTTTAATTTATTCATTTGTTAGCGCAACAGTCAATACAATATTTAGTACATTTTAATAAAAATATATTCTTCATACCTAGTATAGTTAATTTTACTTACCTTTTCTATGTATTCTTATGTCTATAATATAATCAAACGTCAAATTATTACTATATAAATAATAATTTTTGAGACCTAATAAAAACAAAATAAATAAAAATAAAAAAAGTAAACCAGAAAGCCCATTTATCTGATTGGCTTGGAGGCCAGGGCTTTAGAAAGGAAGGATTCCAAGTGCTTGTAAAAAGCCACCACCACATTGAGTGGCATCACAAATTGGTTGACCTCAAGAATATTGAATAGGTCCTCAGTGTCCTGAGGAAAGCCTTGTTTCACCTTATTCTTGATCCAACCAAACACCTTCTCAATTGGATTCAGTAATGGGGAATATTGAGGGAGGAAGAGAAGTCTCATTGGACAATCAGCAAGGCGGTGGCTGGAGGAATGGCTATTCTTGTCAATGGGGGGGGAACTCAGACACAACCAGATCCACTTTGTGGAGCCCAAAATTATCAAGCACAACAACATTGGTTGTGCCGCTGTAATTTATCCGAAGGTACTCCTTGACAACTCGGAGAAAACCAAGAAAAGTCCCGCTATTATGGGAGCCTTTAATCATCTGGTATTGATCCAACTAGTGAGGACCAAGAAGCACAACCATTGAATAGGTCTGGGAACAGACAGCTGCACAATGGGCTATGCCGTTCTTGGACCCCTTCTTGACCCACCCATGCCTGGACCTGAGTGAGAAGGAAAACAACAATTTTTTAATATAGAAGAACTGGACATTCCCAGTCTCCTTTAGTGCCAGATATGTCTCAGCATAAATGTGTTGATCCTTGATGGTCTTTTCACTGTTTCTATTGTACAGAGAAACTCCGAGAACCTTCCAAGAGAAGCCCAAATCAACCATTATTTTGTAAACAAGGATTTTAGAAACAAAAAGCCCAAACTCTGTGGCAAGCATTGATTGGACAGCAAGTGTGTCCAGGTGGCAATCCCTGGCTACCCACTGCTTGATTGCGTTGATGTGCACAGGCTGCAAGAGTTTTGGCTGCCGCTTAGCCTTGGTAGATTTGGAAATTTGCCCAGTATTGCCATACTTGGTGTTGATGTTGGCAATGTACCTGGCTGTGACACCAAATTGGGGCGCAATATCCAAAACCGCCATTCCCCCATTCAAGTAGTTGAGGAGAGCTTCACGCTCACTATCTGTCAACCAACACCAGCCCTTGGCAGGTACCATGGCATCCTGGCTACCAGGCTCAACACAGGGGACGGGGACCTTTGTGTAGAAGGTGGGATCAGGCTTGGTTGCGCTGGCGCCGTAAATGGTGGAATAGATCACAGGCACAGATGGCTCAACAGTGGCTGCCAATGGCTTATAGGTGGTGTCAAAGTCACAGGGGCAGGAAGTAGCAACTCTTGGGTCAAGAGTGCGGGGCCAGGTGACAACTGGGTACACAGTGGGGGTGTAAGTAACCTCAGTATTCCCAGTGACCTTTGTGTATGAGACTTTGGTTGCAGGCCTTGAGAGAGGTTCTGTCTTGGATTGCGGCTACTGTTCCTGGCTTGAGATGCGGGAGGTGGTTGGCTGTCAATGACACCTTGGGAGGCCTGTGTATTGGCATGACTCCCCTCAAGTTGGGTTCTGGGTCTGTTCTTGGACCCTCTGGGGCGCCCTTGTGGACAGGCTGCCCCGCAGGCTGGTGCAGGAGCGGGTTGGGAATGTGATTGACAGTTCATAAAAATAAAATAAAAATATATATTTTAGATTAAATATGTATTTATTTGGAGTTATTGGTTTAGTTGTGGGAAGTTGTTTTCTCTTGATATAGCCTTGAATAGTAGCAGAGTTTCTTTATCTGTGATTTGAAGTGAATAATATTGTATACTTTCTGGGTTTGGATGATTTTAAAGTTTAATAACTTTTTATGTCTAATTATGGTTATTGAGATTGAATTTTTCATTTGATTTTAGTTGTGGTGGAGCTTCTTTATTTGGGTTGGTGTTTCCTAGTGTGCTTACTGTACATTCAATTTGGATTCCAGTTCACACAATTAATATCTGAGTTTACTAGTGCCATTCAAAAGTGATTTGAAATTTGGTTCTTGGATTTGACAATCCTGCAATTTCAAAAACATAGTAAACTTAATGAAAATGGCTGATGGATTTGAACGCTTCAAATCTGATTCCAGTTAATTTATTTTGTTCATAGGAAATATGCAGCTTGACTTGAACTTTGCAAAGTGTCTATGAGTTCCTGCATTTTCAAATATTCAAATAAATACTCACAAAAATCAATTTAATTAAAGAAAGGCCTTCCCGCAAAAGTGATTTGAAATTTGGACCAAGGATTTGAAAATTCCACATTTTTACATTCAGGCTCTGAATTTACAGTAAAAACATATGAAAAGGTTAGTAAAAAATTAATGAGAGAATTGGAGAAGCTTCTGAAGGATCTTGACTTGGCAATTGCCAAAATAAAGGGCATTGATCACAAGGTTAAAGCCAAAGTGAAGTCTGCCATCCTCACTGGGGACAAAATTGACAAGGTGTCTGCAAAGGCACTAATTTAAAAAATGCCAGAAACCCCAGAGAACACAATCAAGCACTTACTAAATATTCAAAAAACTGTGGTTGAGGGGCTCCAGTTTAAGGCATACAATCTTTCCACGCCGCCCATCTGGATTGATGACCCGGAGATGTATGCCCACCTAAAACCCGCCAAGCATGCCAGGGCAGAGGATACCAAATTGTCTGCACAATTGATTGCGCCAAGAATGGCCAAGCCGGCAGAGGCTGCAGGCAAGGAAGAAACACAAGAAGGTAGCCTAAAAACAAAATTAATAAAAATATAGAGATACTTACCTCTTTTCTTAGAAAATGTAGACGGCAAACTCCGCCAAGTCCTGGTCCCCTTTGTCCCGGCCACCTTTTTATGCAAATTATGGCACTCATGTGGCAAAGCAATTGTATCTGCCCCCTGTTGTGCAGGAGCTGGAGGACTGTATATCACAGGTCCTTTCTGATGTTGCAGGAGGCGTTGGCAGAACTTACACATACCAAGGGGGCATCCAAGTGGGCAGTTACTGCCTACAAGGATGCCCAACTGGTCCGCCTGGACCCAGTATCCCTCAGTGGAGTTTACTGTGTAAACTCCATTGAGCTTGTTCGGGACGTCCTGGCGACGCTCCCATTCAAGAATGTACCAGAGATGGGCTGGGCTCATGCGGCTGCTTGCTTCTGCTTCCCGGTGAAGCACACCATATCTTACCTGTTGGAGAACTTTGGGCACACAGTGGCAAATTGGCTGTTGCAGACGCAACAGCCGTAAAGAAGACCAAGTTCCTCCTGGCAGACTTTGGGTTGGCCTGGAGTGCTGACAAGACGGGGCTCCCTGCAGCCATGGAGCTGACCTTTGCAAAGACCAGGCACAACAAGAAGATAAGCACAGTCTATAATAAACTGTGTGAGTTCACAGAAGCCTTTGCAGGGCAAAGGATTAATCTGGTTGTTTACCTGGGGTTCCTATTCTACTTAAGGATGGGTGCGTCTGTAGAGGACCTGGACAGGGTCCTTCTGGGAATTGACAAGGCCTGGCTTGCACTCAACGGGGAGAAGGTCCCTGTGGGGTTCCTGGTCACCAGTCCCCATAGTATGTCCTGGGTTGTAGCCAGGGACCGGCTTGGAGGAGTTGTCATTCTCCAATAGGGGTGAAGGGTTGGTGAGAAGCTTATACTTGGCTTGCATAAGGGCAAACTCCTCCAGTACCTTTCCAATCACCAAGAAAGCATCTCCACCGTATACCTGGACTTCAGCAGGCGCCAGCTCTTCTGTAGGTCAATACCAATCCTGTAGTAGTCTTGCAAACTCTTCTCCAATGAACCCTCTTCCTCTATTTGACATTTCCAAATGCCTTGTCACCTTCTTCCACTCCTCCTGGGCAGATTTACTAGAGGCAAACTTCCTTCACCCTAGGCAATAGGATTCCTCATCCCCTGGGCTAGGATAGAAAATATGGGGTAATTGACTCATGAGACTTAAATACCCTCTTCACACAGGAAATTCAGATAGGGGTTGTAATAGGCACTTTATTCTTTTTCAGAAGGAAGATCCCCTTAGAAACCTTCTGAGATATTGCCTTGGGATAGGGAATAAAAAAGGTTTGTGCCAATACTTGGAGTCCTTTAAAAATATCTTGGACTCCTTGTACTTGGTCTTTGGCTCCTACTCCTTGATCTTGGGCTCCTGCGCTTTGGTCTTGGGCTCCGGCACTTTAGTTGTGGGCTCTGTTGTCTTAATCTTAAGCTCCTATGGTCTGACCCAGCTCTGGCTTCTTATCCTTGGTCTTCTGCTCCTTCTGTAGCTTTGGTAGCCTTTTTGATCCACTTAATCCAGTCCCTGAAGAGTCTCAGATAGCTCTCCCTTTTATAGCCCCTTGTTTCAGACCAAAAACTTCTCTTAGAACTCTGGCTCTTTAAAGCTTAAACTATCCTGTTTTTCTTCTTCTATAATATATTAAACTTTTAAACTTACTTCAGCCAATAAAAGCCCTGAATTTTCCGCTTTTGCTCCCCATTTTTTAGGCTTTACTCTCAAGTTAAAGCCCTTAAAAAACTGATTAAGTTGGCTCCAGGTTGCAGCCAATCAAACGCCTTGCTTCAACGGTTTTGCTGAAACAGTTTCCCTGGATGACCCGTCCCTGACCCTGGTTTGAACTTGAAGCTGTCTTGCTCCAGGTAAACAACTGCTCTGTGTTTTGAATGGTTTTGCCGTAATTCCCGTTATCTTTCCCTGGCAAATCTTGAGCGCTTCCACATATGTTTTACTTAGGCAATTTTTGATCCTGTTGCGTTTGGCTCCAGGGGACAACATCCTGGAGGACACAGCAGGAAATCTTTATTACAAAAGATTTGAGGTTTGAAGCTAGCCTTGGATTAGCCTTCAGGGCAAAATTAAGGGCATGTACCTTAGTTTCCTGGAAAACAACATTAAAAGTCCTTTTGGCAAAAAGGACAGTAAAAGCTTGAAGATTATAAAAGCCAACACAAATGTGGATAAACTTAAACTTTATTAGGAATAAAGATTCTACTTTAAATAGTAGACAAAGGACGGAGATCACTCAATAGGAAGACAGAGTGGCTGAGGGGGTCACGCTGGGATGAGGTCATACCAGGATCAACCACAGACAGGTACAATAATCCAGAATGGGTGGATATTGAACCAGACCCATTTGCAGAAGGCAAGGAATTTACAAACTCAAATGCAAAACCAGATAAATCTTTGCAACTATCAATATTTGAAGGGCAAATCAAAATAGCATTAATAGCGCAATTTATGACAGATCCTTCAATTTTTCAACGTTTCTCTGCGTTTCTCTGTGTTTCTTTCAACGTTTTGCATCTTCAAACCTGTCTGTTGCTTGTCCTTTTGCTTTCCTAGTTGTTCTTGGCAAAATTTGCTCTTTTGCCCTCACAATTTCTCCGTTCTTCTTCCAGCTTTTTTCTGGTACATTTTCTCTTTACTCTCTTTTCTAAAAATAACATATAGTTCTAACAAACTATAGGTTATTTTTTCTTCTCTTAATTTTTCCTGATATGATTTTCAATCCTTTTTTAATCATAATCAGGCAGTATTTGATTATTCTTTAACTGCTTCTTTATATCCAATTCCTTTTCAAAAGTCACTAAACCATCTCTTCCAGCCTCTGTATTCAGTCCAGCTAGGTCATCCTCTCAGCTCTTCAGTTCTTCAGCACCAACTTCTGGTCCTTTGGTCATCCTACAACATGACTTTCTAGTCCTTCATCATGTCTTCTTGTCCTTCTGCTTATCCTTAACCAGTTTCTCACCAAATCCTCACTAGGAACCTCATTTGTTCCTTTAACACACTGAACCATATTGGTCCATTCCATTCAATTATGAATTAACAGTTCATCAACTAGCCTTCACTGTGACCAAACAGTCCCTCTTGCTAGTTTTCTCTGCTAATTCCGTGAACCACCTTGGTTCTTTATCTCAGCCCCCATTACTAGGACTTGTAGACCCAGGCATGAGTCTACATTGAACTGGCATTTGACTGGGCCCTCTCAAGTGGCAATCCACTTAGGCCATTCAACCATAAATCTATGTCTATGTGTTGTCTTTACTCACCCAGGTGATGAAGTCTGGGCTTTCAGTCACAGAGTAATCAGCTCTACTTCCCAGAGGCCTGATCACACCAAGTTCTGCAGCTTGCTTCCCTGAGCAAGCCACCTTGGTGACACCTCTGAGCATGCCTATACCCTCTAATGCTCACTTTGGGTTTCCCCAAAGCTCCCATAGGGGCATAAACAAAGACACCCTGCCAGTCTGTTAGGCAGGGTGCTTGCTCAAAGACCTCCCACAAGCGTATTAGGGTATGTTGAGCCCTCAGAGCTCTTCCCCTCCCTGGCAGCCTGTGTTACCTGCCAGGGGTCCAAAATTACTCCCCCCAGACAGACAAAGTTCCCTGCTTGCTATTTCAGTCTTCACCCTCCTGCAGCCACAGTTCCCTGCTAGGTGAAGCACTATAGCCCAAAGCAGCCAACATCTTCTGCTGGTTAGAGGCAACAACTGCCTCTGGTAGTCCTTTGTTACCTACCAGCCAGGCCTTACTTACCCTAGTAGACCATGTTACCTACTAGGCTTATCTCACTTACCCTAGTAGACCATGTTACCTACTAGGCTTACCTCACTTCTCCTAGTAGACCAAGTTACCTACTAGGCTTACCTCACTTACCCCTAGTAGGCCTATGTTACCTACTAGTTTACAACGTTGCTAGCTAACCACACGTTGTCATTCTTTAGCATATTGTCTTTATTTGAAGCCAAATCAACCCTTGCCTGCAAAACTGCACACATGTGAATCACCACAGTCCCCCCTGGATACAACTCAGTTGACCATGTGATCCAGGACGCCCTGGTCCTGGCTGGGATATACAGGTTTGTAGCCCCACCTGAAAAGCTGCTGCTTCACCCCCACCTGACCCTACTGCCTTTCACCAGCAGGAGGGAGTATTTCAATAAGGGTATATCCACTGTTCACGGTGTGGCGGTGGAGGTTGTGTGCCACCTCCATCACGGGGTGGGTAGATACCAAAGAACCCACTACAGGTGCATACAATAAAAATATGATTCCAATAAATTTTATTACAATTTATAGTATTCTAATTATAATAAATTTTTACAATTTTTACTTCACCAAACCAGTTTTGAAAAATATATTGCAGAAACAGGTTTCACAAAAGCATAACATTATACGTTAATAAAATAAATTCTAACTTGTACATTTTACGTTTAATTTTTTAAAAAACTACTTTTATATTTCTTTGAAAAAAGTGATTTAAATACTTTTGTGTAATCCAGTATTTAGCATTTGGGATTACCTCAGATGGCATAATAAAATAATATATAATAAAATAAATAAATTACTTACATCTATTGATGGATCTTCTGAATGTGATTGCAGGCATGGAAACATCTAAACATAAAATGATAATTAATAAATCTTGAATAGTAAATAAGAGAATATAAAAAAATTGGACACACTAAGCCTTTAATTGATTGGCTGTTTGGCTAGGCACGCAGGGATGAACAAATCAGCGTGGCCATAGAATTTGGCCACAGTCTCAGCTGGGAGGGTGTGGATCCTGGCCTGCAGCAAATTAAACAGGTCCTTGGTCCTAGTTGGGGGTCCTTGCTTGACAACTTGCTTGAGCCACCCAAAGACTTCCTTGATGGGATTTAGGAAGGGCAAATAGGCTGGGAGGAAGAGAAGGTGTAAATTTGCCGTGGCCAATTGCTGGGGGCCCACTGCAATGCTTGTGCCAATCATTGGGAATTCCTCAAGAATGTCAGCCACCTTGTGGAGAACAATGTTATCCAACACAATCACATTGGTGAAGCCCAGGATTTTGCGCCTCAGGTGCTCCTGGACCAATTGGAGGAATGACAAGAAGGTACAGCTATTGTGAGAACCCAATATCATTTGATAAAGCTCAACCCCCTTTGGACCAAGGAGAGCCACCATTGAGTATGCTGTGGCGCAGATTGCAGCACGCCGAGCCATCCCGTCATTGGAGCCTTTGGGGACATACTCATTGCGCATCAACAAGGCAAATGCCAATTTGTCAATATAGTAAAATTTGACTGTCCCCTTGGCTTTGAGGGCAGTGTACGCCTCTGTGTAGTTTTTCTGGACGTCAATATTAGCTGGGCTGTTTCTGTTGTAGGGGGATACCCCGAGCTTTTCCAGGAAAAGCACATTCCCTTGACCAAATGATAATAGAAGGGAATTGAGGCCTTGATTGCAAAAGTAGATTTAACCATGGCCTGTATATTTGCCAGTTTAAGATGGCAGTCCCAGGTGATCCACTGGCAGATTGCCCATTTGTGCTCCTTGGTGAGCATGGTGAAAACACGCAAGGATTTCTCCGCGGCAAGGACACAACCAGTATTGATGAATTTTTGGCAGGTCTTGCTGGCGTACTTGGGATCCACTCCAACAAGGGCCGCAGCCGCCTTGTAATCACCCAATTCCTGCATTAGCTTAAGCAGGATGATGTGTTTCATGTCAGGGATGCGCTTCTGGGCGGGCTTTTTAGCGGTGGGGATTAACTTGTTGGCATTGGGCACAACACAGGGCATAGGTACCTTGGTATAGAAGGCTGCAACCTTTTTTAACACCAGCTGTCCCTCATTGGTTTGATAGAGCTGGGGCTCCTTGTCATCCTCCTGATTGCCATCACTGATGTAGGGCTTGTAGCTAGTATCAAGTACAGACTTCACCTTCTCCAGCATGGCTGATGGGACCGGTCTTGCTGGTACACAACATCAAACACATACAAAGTAAGTTCTACCTCTTTGGTTCTAATGTTTTGGTAGTGGTAACCTTGGTGGGCTTCTGGGTCAGCTTTGGGACCCAAGGGTTTATGCTCTGCACCCTAGCAGCTTGTGCTCCTTGAACCAGCTGTGTCAGTGCAGCGTTACTATGGAACTCTCCTCTCCTGCCTTCCTCCTGAGTAGACACTTATGTTGCACTAAGTCTATTCTTTGACCCAAGGGTTTATGCTCTGCACCCTAGCAGCTTGTGCTCCTTGAACCGGCTGTGTCAGTGCAGCGTCACTATGGAACTCTCCTCTCCTGCCTCCCTCCTGAGTAGGCACTTATGTTGCACTAAGTCTATTCTTTGACCTGCAGGGGCAACTGCAACCACGGCGCACAACTGGTGCTATGGTACTCTGTTGCTGTGTTCCTTCCATTTTAAAATTTAATAAAATATTAAATAAGTTTCAATTAAGTTACTCCCTAATTTTAATTTTTGCTTTTATCTGAATATGGATATTTAATTAGAGTTTTCCCCACCCAATATCCCAATTATAGATTTTTTATTTCTTAATTAGTTGTTTTTGGTTTTACAACGCCCATTTTAGAATACCCAAAATAATTTCCACCCATTTTCCTAGATTTTACTGCCAAATTCAAACACCCAACACAATATTTTTAAAATTTATGTTTCAGTTTTTGTATCTTATTTTAGATACCTTGGTATCATTCATGATTACAATCCATTGTACACATTGTGTGAGTGATTTTGTTTACGCAGTGAGTTGCTATTGTGTTTTGTTTTTGGTTTGCGTTTTGACACACCTTGCTTGGGTGTATTTTGTCACCAATTCACACAGTAAACATATGTACACCAAAAGTCAACTCACACCATTTTGTTTGTGAATCCATGTATTTTGGATTATATTTTGAATGGTTTTGCTTTGTATGTGAGCCTTTTGTTGCTGTGTTGACTCATTTTGCCCATTAACGCCAATAAACCCTGTTAACAGAGTGTATATTTTAATCTGAGAGATGCATTTCTTTAAATTCTGAAATCATTTTGTTTAAATCTGAGGTATTTTTGTTTGTTGCCATAGCTTTTAAAACTACTGTAATCCCCAATTGTTCCTGTCATTTTAAAGGTTCTGAGTTCTGTCATGATCACAAAGTAATAGTCCTTTATGGCAATTTTTTGAGGAAGGCATTCTTAAACATGTTACATTCCTTGTTGCAACCAGGGTATTGGTTGAACTATTTGCTTACAAAGTGTGAGGTAGCCCCAGTAATATGTAAAGAAATTTCACTTGCCCAGAGTTTCTAGGGGTGCCTACTTATGTAAACTTATTTTGGATGCTTTGAATACAAATATTGGAATTTTCACAGTGTATTCCTGAGAACATTCCCATTTTTTCTGAGTGTAGGCTTTGAAATACAATGTTAAGTATTTCAATTGTTTTGGGAATTGGAGATGGGTTCAGAACTCTGTGTGCTGAGAAAGCTGTACTGTTTGGTTGGTACAAGGATATTGTTGAATACAGTGAATCCCATAAGGACGTCCTAACTTTCTTCATATTGTCTCCAGCTGGTGGGAAGTGTCATCTGCTGGGTTCTTTTCTTTGGAGGAATTTTCCCTTTAACTTGTGTAGGTTTGAATAACCTACCTGTGCTACTGCTGTTGAGTATATACTTCCAAGAAGTATAATAAGAAATATAAAGGGAAAATTAAGAAGAGAATGATACTTTATTGGATGTGAGTTTGGAGTATTATATAGTATCATGAGAATCCACATAACGTCCATGTGCGTCATGGCAGTCATGGGGCTTGTTCAAGTAGTGTTCCTCTTAGGAATCAAAAGGCTTGATCCCTGTAATAGACAGGCAATTGATAAGAATACCACTGTCTTAATGATTAGTCAGGAAATCACTTGGGGAATTACTTTCCCAGAAGGGATTAATTGGAGCTACTGCAACAACTACAATAAAATCTCAAACATAAAGCTTTAAATTTCTTTGCTTAGTGATTTTTGATTGCTTTGTTTTACAATGGTTTTTGCTATCAATAACAATATAATAGGATCAAAAAGTAAGGAAACAGGTAAGACAGAGTCAGCAGAGGGGAAAATTGGTGGGAAATTCCTCTATTTACACCTAGATATTTGATGTAGGTAATGAGGAAGCCAACCTGTACCTGTCTCCCAATCCATATAAGCTCAACTTGGTTGATAATTGCCAAGAAGCTGGTTCTGCTTGTGATCCTTTGCCCAGCCCTACACAGGGAATCAACCATTCAGCCAATCAAATTGGTGAATATGCTCTAGAACAATTTTTCTTTGAATAGCTAACTGGCTCCTGCATCAGCCAATCAGGATATGGCTCCTGTAATCTAGTAATTCAATTGTCAAATCATCATCATCCATATTTTTCAGGAAATTGCAGAATTTAATCAGCGCAGACTGACCTGGGACAAAATTGATGAAAAATTAAAAGTTTACTAAGTCACTTTGATGCAGGAACTCTATAAATTTATGAAAAAGGGGGAAATAATTGAGATCATCAAGAAGAAGATGAAGGGGCCCAAGTCCCAGATCAATGAAGCATATGTGCTTATTCTTGATCTCTTGCAGTAGGGCCCCAAGTATTCTTTGACACAATTATGGAACCAGATTTCCCACCATGACATAGCTTTGGATGCATGGTAAAGTGGCCTCAGTCTCTGTGTTGACTGATTTCAATGAGGACCAATGAGATAGCAACAAGAATTTCTCATATGATCCTGCTATCATATTTACTATTTCACAATGCTTAACAAGTTTGTCTGATAATCTCATTTTCATATCATACTAAAAATTCTATTGTGTTGTAACTGTGCTGTTTTAGCAGAGTTATAAGGAGAAAATGATTAGATGCTAGATAGATATCTTTATTTGGAGATATGACTTATATAGCTTGCGGGGAATCATGGATAACAGGAAAATTATTATGGTGATCACTTGGTTGGATGGTTAGGGGGTGGCTTAATCCTGGTAATGAGTCAAGCGCTAAATTGAGGCATCCACTGTATGGAATCATCATCTGTTCATGTTGCTGCTTCTGGAAATTTGAGTTGACTTCTGCATTTGGCTTTGGATACTGGGAAGTTGAATTGCAGATCACAAACCCACTTATTTGGAACCTTGTTGGCGGGTCAACCCTGCTGTTTTAACACCACCTTATTGAGGGATGCCTCTAATTCATTCATAAGACTGTAAATATTAGACATGGTTTTTAATTACATCCAAAATAATGGTTTTTATATTACTACCATCAACACATAATCAGTAAATTATAAATAATGAATATATTTTATTGACAATTATTGTAAATTATACAAATAACTTTCAATTATGAAAAAAATAAGATAAAATACTACAAAATTGCACTAAACTAGACATCTGGATTAGTACATGTAGATTATATTTTTCCTTCATGTACCATTTTTTATTTGAAAACTAGTATTTTATTGATATCTCACATTGAATTGTGAATGTTTTATTGAATGCTAACTATACTATGTTGTATTTCCAGCCATGCCAATTCTGCATTATGTGCATAACTCTATACATTCTTTATAATAAAATTCATTGTAAAATTGGAATTTTTCATTGTGATTTTATAATTGGACTATGTCTATATTAGGGAGCCATTAACACTTATTACAAATATTGATACAGAGTGCATTTTAAAGCTTGCATATTTACATATTAATAATTATTCTTTAAAACTTAAGTCTGATTTTGTGAGTTAGTAATCATACAATGGATCAACCAATCCTTTTTTATGACCATTAATTGGCTGATTTTCTTTTCTGTGGCAATTGTGCATTTTCTGGTACTTACACACTTTTATCCCATTGGTTGGTTTCACATCCCATTGCACAGGCAATAGGAAACGTGTTTGCCACCGTGATCACATTTAGTCTCAGGGTGGTAACCACATTTCCTATTGCCTGTGCAATAGGGTGAGAAACCATACAATTGGATTCCAGCATGTAATTATCAGAAAACGCACAATCACCACAGCAAAGAAAATCAGCCAATTAATGGTCATAAACAGTGATTGATTGATCCATTGTATTATTACTAACTAACAAAATCAGACTTAAAATTTACAGAATAATTATTAATATGTAAATATACAAGCTGTAAAATGCACTCTGTATCTATATTTGTAATAAGTGATAATGGCTCCCTAATATAGACATAGTCCAATTATAAAATCACAATGAAAAATTCCAAGTTTACAATGAATTTTATTATACAGAATGCATTGTTTTATGCACATAATATCTAAATATCAAGATTTAATGTCTAGCTTCAATATTCTAATATAATATTTACATTTCTTGGTCCTTAATTTATTACAACAGTTTTCAAACCTGTTGAGATAAACATGTATTAGTTGGTTTAGAACACATGAACTCAGTCTAAAAACAAAATCAATAATTAAGGAGTTTATATTAAATTACAATAGATTTGGATCCACTTTGATTTTATTTTTAGACTGAGTTCATGTGTTCTAAACTGACTAATATACATTTTTCTAAACAGGTTTGAAAAATACTGTATTGATAATGAAAAATATTCATGCAAATAAATATATGTTACTATATCAAATTTACAGCATTTTATCAATTATGGGGAATTTCAATAATGTAAAAAGAATATATTATTAATTATTAATTGAAAGAAATAATATCAACTTTAATAAAGTTGTCAAAAAGAAAGGTTTTATTTTACTCATCAAGGGTTGAGTGGGGGGAATGGGCAGAATGTACATTGCCATCATCTGCACCTGTAAAAGAGATTCCATTAGAGGTAGTGGGGAGAGATTGGGTGGTGACTGGGGGGTCAGGGTTAGAAGGCAGGTGTCTTGGTCTTCATGGGGGAGTTGGGGAGGCAGAGTTTGTTGACTGGGAAGAGGCAGCAAGAGCTGATTGCTTCAATTGCTTGAATTCTTCTTCTGTCACATATTTGGGATTGAAAAACCAAATGAAAGAGAGTGGGGGAGGAAGGAGTCCTTTTTGGACTTATCAATATCACTTGCATAGAAGATGATGAGATCTTATAAGTCCTGGAAAAATATGGAACAGAAAAGCTTGAAATCCTTCTCAATTCAGGAGCATAGTTCATTGTAGGTGGCAAGCTTTGAGCACCTGAGAGCCAAACCAAAATTGTAAAGACATACATCTGCAAGATGCATGTCAGCATGGTTGGTGGGGTAGGACCAACATGTATGCCCTGCAACCCTAACTTCCTTGGTTGCCCATTCCTGCTGCTCCACCTCTGCACTCATTACAACTGTGTGCACAGCTTGTTGGGTAGCCCACTCCTCCAGCATTTCCTTGAGCTCTGTCTGGTAGGCATACCCATCTGAAGTGTTTGATATTGCTGAGTAATACTTGACCCCTGGCGGGAAACCCTCCAGCAAACCCCCCCAAAAAATTGATGTTGTAACTGTGCTGTCTTAGCAGAGTTACACAGGGAAAAATATTTAGAAGATAGATGATAATCTTTATTGGGAGATAATGATTATATAGTTCATGTGAATCAAGGATAGTAGGAACAAGATTGGTGATCACACAGCTGAATGGAAGAAGGGGGTGGCTTGATCCTGATAATGAGTCAAGCGCCAAATTGAGGTATCCATTGTATAGGATCATTGTCTGTTCATGTTGATGGATTTGGTAATTTGAGTTGACTTCCTAGTCTGGCTTTGAGTGACTGGGTAATTGGATTGCGGGTCATTAACCCGCTTGGTTGGAACCTTGCTGGTGGGTTGAGCCTGCGGTTTTGACATTGATACAAAATTGGTCCACACTTGTAAACAGCATATTGGATACACTTTTCTTCATAGGCTTGGATACTTGCAGAAATATTGGCATATGATAAGAAGATGACATCATTGTGTGTCTTCATTGCTCTCCCTTTTATAAACTTAACTATGGTTGAATTGTAGGGTTTGGTATCCACCAAACTAGGACTACTGAGAATCTGATTTAACAAAATTCTTGCGGCACCCATAACTCTGTGCATCCACAAATTGACCGTTTTGTTATTGGTGAAAACAATGTGGAGTCCCAGTTGAAGCCGCACTTGAACCAGGGGCATCCACAAGTCATGTTCCATGACAATCATAATAAGGGACTGGGATTTTTCACCATTGGTTGACATTTGGGCACCAGTTGGTGTCTTCTTGGGAGGGGGCTACAGTTGGTGTGGGTTCACAGGGGTGCATCCACAGTGGACTTTGCAAAATCTATTACAGCTGCTATTTCTCCAAAAGACATAAACATCTTGTTTTTCAACCATTTTGAGAACAATTTCCATGGTGATCAATTTTCTTCTGTTTCTTTCAGGTTGATTGACTAGGGGTGAAAAGTGTCTGTCTTGGGAACCAGACAGTGCCATCTGATTAGCTGTTTCTGGATTCTGGCTTCCTGGGGTGACCCCTTGGCTAAATTAGCCAATTCCAGATGCTAGTTTTGATACACAATCTGGATTATCAGCTGCCTGTTCATGGTGTGCAAACAGGGCCATGCTTGAAGACACAGGAGAAAGAACATACTCCTGGATAGTGCTTGGGGGGCTGCAGGTTGGGAGTGACCATAGACAGAGGCTTCACTGTTGGAAGACCCAGTGTAGCCCTGCATGATTTTGTCAAGGCCAGGGAACAGCCTGTTTATTTAGTTGTTATTAAAAGAAGGCATAATAAACTTTTATTAAAAAATTAAACTCAAAAAGAGAAGTGTGCATTTTAGTCAATTTTATTGTTAAGTATGTTAAGTTGGTGAATATTACGAACTAAATTTTAGCTATCCTAAAATGGAATAGGGTAATTTTCAAGAATGCCTATGATTCCTAAAAAAATCAGCACAAGTCCACTCTAGATCATTTGGCATCCTTTTTAAGACACCCATAAATTATATTTATTTCAAATTCACCTCACTTTTGATTTGAAATTTGGTTCTTGGATTGGACAATTCTTCAATTTCAGATTTGTTACTAATCTCATGTTGTCTATGATTTTTTAGATATACAGGAAATCTCAAATTTTACATTAGAATCTTGCATTTCTGATTCATATATCTCACATTTGCTTGTTATATTTTGTCTTTAGTTGAGTTACCTGCTCAAGAGATTTGAAATTTGTTAATTCAAATAAATCAAAAAAGTCAAATTAAATGGTTGATTTTACTAAATTTTTTATTTTTTCACTCAGATGAGTTGCCTGCAAATGTGATTTGAAATTTGGACCAAGGATTTGACAATCCTGCATTTTTATGTTTAGGTTCTGAATTTACAGTAAAGTAAATTAGACAAGGTCTGTAATAAAAGTTGAACTAAAGCTCCTAGTAGCTTTTAAGAAGTAAAACAAGGGCTAAGGTGATTTATTAATCCTAAGAAAATAAAGTAAAGCCCAGTCTTAAGGACTTGGGACTGTGTCAAAAACTCAATCTCTAAATCAGGTTATTGTTCATCACTAACTGGAGGATTTAAACTATCTACAATGAGGATTTGAGTCCCACTAAAAAGATTGCCTAGCTTATAAACAAGACAGTTAAAAGGAATCATAAAATGATAGCTGATATTCAAAGAGAAGATGAAAAACCTGGATTAAAAAGGAAAATAAACACAAGTCACAAATCCTAACAAGTACCTTTTTGTGGTACAAGTCAAACAATCTCAACTTATTGTTGAAATTGAAAAAACAGGTCTTTTTATTATACTTGATTAGTGAGATACAAATTTGAGGAAGAAAGTTTAACCATAGTTGATTAGAAGTCAAAGTAAAGGGACAAGGCTTTAAAAATCAGATGTGAGCTAGAGTTAACTTAAAAAAGTTAAGAGAACATAAAGGAAGTTGGAAGGAAGTGAAAACAGTTTACAGTGATGCTTTTGGCGTTATTTGGGGATCAAAAAGCAGGGAAAACCAGGTTTAAAGCATGTACGCCTAATCATGCATAAAGCAAAAGGTAAAGAGTTTGAAAGCAAAAATAACTAACTTGTATGTATAGGTACTGGTTTCAAACTCCGTTGTAAGTAAGGTAAGTTCAAAAATAAGAAACTAACTATTTTTAGGTTTTTATAAAGACTGGGAAGCCCAAATTGCAGCCAAAAGATGGTTGTTAAAGCAGAAAAATAAGGGGAGCAATTGTAGGAGGTTTGTAGGGAATAAACCAAGATAGAAAATGGAAATTTTAGAAAGTTGTAGGAGATGGACCAAGATAAAAATGGAACAAAGAATAGCAGCAAAAAGAAGGTGAATCCTGATACCAATTTGGTTTGTCTTGCTTGAAAAATTTCTTGATCCACCCAAAGACCTCTTTAATTTGGTTTAGTATTAGAGAATAGACAGGAATAAATAATAGGCACATAGGTGCTGTAGCTAATTACTACTAGCTGTTTTCTAAATCTGTCTAAAACATTGGGAATCCCTCAAAAATATCAGCCACCTTGTGGAGCCCAACATTATCCAACACAATTATGTTGGTGAACCCCAAGCTAGTGATCCTGAGGTACTCCCAAACCAATTGGAGAAACCCAATGAAGGTCCCACTATTGTGGGAACCCTTTATCATCTGGTATAACTCAATGCCTAGGAGGCCAAGAAGGACTATCACAGATTTGTCACAGCACAAACAGGTGCAATCTTGGATACACTATCCTTGGCACTTTTGGGCACATAGCCTTAAGGATTTTGCATGGAAGGCGCAAAGGATGATTCATCAATGCAGTAGAATTTTACTGTGCCCTTTTCCTTTAGTGCAGTGTATTTCTTGGTGTATTTATGATGGTTATCAATATTGGCATGACTTTTTCAGTTATAGGGAGAACCCCCAAGTTTTTTCAAGAAAACCTCAATCCTCTAACCATATGATGGTAAAATGGAATTAAGGCCTCAATCCCAAAAATTGTTTTAACCATTGCCAGTATATTTAACAATTCAATATGTCTGTTTTTGGTAATCCACTGCTTAGTTGCCCAAATGCTCTTCTTATTAAGGATGGTTAACTTTTGCTTGGATTTCTCCATAAAGAGAACTTTTCTATTTTTCTGTAACATACTATACAGTCTATATGCTGATTTTTCCAGTACACTGAAAGTTGCTGCAGCCTTCTTGTAGTTCTGTGTTTTCTATATAAGTCTAATAATGGTTTCACAAGTGGAGTTTGTTATCACCTTGTGTTTGGGTTTTTTGGTGGTAGGCATTAGCTCTGTGGGTTCTGCCAAGACATAGGGCATAGGCACCTGGCTATAAAACACAGTAACCTTTTTGAGCACCTTCTGCCCCTTAACAGTTTGATATACTACAGCTTCTTATTGTTTTCTTGTCCTTCACCATCAATTACATAAGTCTCATGAATGGCATCCAAAATAGGCTTTACACTCTCTATAAGTCTGGTGAAAATACCATCTTGGCGATATACAGAGTTGTATATAAAGGACACTCTTTTGATGGTGATGCCATTTACTGTTCTGGTGGTGGTGGTCTTGGTGTGTTTTATGGACAGCTTTGGTACTATTGGGTTGATACTAGCTGCTATTCTAGTCTGAGTGTCCTGGGTTTATTGCTGTGTAAGTGTGACTTGGGTTTCAATTCCTAAATCAGAGCTACTCCTTTATTCTGCCTTCTGAATTACACCCACTCTGTTTTTGACTCATATCAGGAATTTATATTGACTTTGCTCTACCTTGACTAATCCTGGCAACCTGCCAAGCCATTAATTATAGAAGCTTCTGATATATTTCTAGCAGGCTTAATTGATCTAAGAAGCCATCACAAAGCAGATTTGGATCAACTATTACAAGACCAACCAGGAATATCTTAGACCTACAATTATGACCTATTCCCTATTGGCTAGAGTTATACCAAAATACTCTAGCAAACTGCCAAGTTAGCAGTAGAATAGGACCCACTACAAAGCACATAAAAGATCATGGGTTTCTCCAGCTACCAAAAGTGGTTGTGATTGATTTGCACTAGCAACCTGCCAGTGCCACTGCAAATTCCTGCTAAAAAGTTGCTTGGAATTTTGATCAATAATGCGCTAAAATAAGCCATCAATTAGCGCCGCCACCGCTGGAACTCTAATAGATCCTGCATGACAATAAGGCAACAAGTACCCACTGCAGAGTACTATTGCATGGATGTCTGACTCTGGGGGTTGATGCTGGCGGTCTGGGGATGGAAGTACTGACCAAGTAAGAGTTAGAAGTGCCAGATGATATTATCCTGGCAAGAGAGTGCAATCTCTATAAAAGCCTTCCATTGAACTAATGGAAGGCAGACAAATTTAAAAAGATCCTACAGTAGAACATTTTCACAGTAAAAGAATCAATGTTCAAAGACTGTAGTCAGGACTTGAAGACCTTAGCAAGCCGCCAGCTTGCAGAGCTGCTTGAACAACTGCCTTCCTTGGATATTGCATGTTGTTGCCCATCCAAGGATCATACAGACGTTGCAGTTAACCCTTGTTACCATACAAGCATCCTATATACATAATGACCAAGATCACACAATTACTCAATAAAGCAAATCTTAACCAGACTGCCAGGTCTAATAGCAGAACCAAAAGTTCTGACAACTCACAAGAGTGTCCAAATCTGTGGTAGACTCCTTTTTTTGTTTCTCTGTTGTTTTGATTTATCTATTTTGATATAAGATAAAAATAAATAAAAAACATTTAAATCACTTTAATATATATCTTATTTGCTTGATTTTTATTTTTCATATATAGCATCCCCAGAGCTTGTTGTTCCTATCATCTACTTCATATTAGGCTTTAAAATTTCTATACTAATTATTTTGATTGTAAATATGAATATTTAGCTGTATGTATTGATATATTTTTATATGATAATTTTCACCCAAAAACAGACACTTAGAACATTTATTTTCTTTTTTATTCAAGATTGAATTTTTAATTAGGACAAGATGGTAATAGTATTATAGATTCAATCATTAGTTTTGATATTTGATAGTTTTGTTGTCTGTTTCAGTTGCTATTGAAGTTTTTTGTTAGAGAAAGTTTTATACTTTAGTGACTGATTTTATTTTGTTCTTAAAAATCACAGTAAGCATAGCTGCTTTTTTATGACTGAAACTCATTTGTTCTAGTGATTGGCATATTTGTTGTTGAATCATCATATATCTGTTCTCAGTTTACATAATTTTTTGTGCTTCTGGATATTTTTGTCAAATAGCACACCTTTTTTAGAATTATCTTCTATTTCTATCTAAAAAGCTAAAAAAAATTATGTGACTGAACCTATTTTTCTGAACTGACCAATTTTTATTATCTCAAAATGTTTGAAAACTACTGTACCTTCTCATGAAAATTTGGATGCCATCTTGCTCATGACTGATGAGGAGCCAACAGAGAAGAGGGGCCACAAAAAAGAAGGTCTATCCAGAGGTGTTGTAAAATATGCAGCCTGGGTGCTGACTTCTACAAATAGTTGGTTTACTACTTCTTTGTCTTAATACTATACCTGTTGTGGTATAGTGACAGCCTAGGTAAGGACAGAAGAATATAAGAAGTTAATAAGATAAAACTGGTATTTATTTAGATAGCATTGCACTTATATAGTGTAAGGCGGGGGAATTGCCACCAGAGGCAGGGAGGCACAGAAAGAAGGACTTTCCAAATGGAGGGGAGTGGAGTGGCACAGCTAAAAGCCTTGCGTGAGAGAACAACTGCTTCCTTGCAGCTTCCCTTAAGGAGGTAGGTATAAATAACTTAGTTGTTCTATTTATAATCCCGGAAGTGAAGCACATGCCTTGTGCACAATTGAAAGGCAAATCAAACACCCGTTTAAAGCGCGTTTTAAACGTCTTTCTCACTATTAGAATTAGGATGCAATAGCGCAACCGCGCAATTGTTCCATCGCTTAATCCCTAGATGGACAATTTTGCGTCTAATCCATTCTGGATCTGCAACATTTTCCTCCACTGGATTAGACAACATGGTCAAGAATGGCTTGGCGTCTCTAGGTAGCGGCTATAGTGTTGGGGCAATTGTGTGTCTTGCTTGGTGGGGGTTTGTTGCCCAATCCTTGGTCATCAGCTTTGTGGATCTGTAGGCAACCAGTTGTGTTTCTTGGCTGTCATTCAGGTGGTAGAACAGTTGGTGCGGTACTGGAAGAGTCTTGTCAGTCTCCAATAAACGCCTTGTTCTTTCATTCTTATTCCTTATACTTTGGTGCAACACTATTGCAAACAGGACAACAACCCATGGAATTTTTTAATTAGGCTTTTGTTTTTTTGGGTTATTGTCCTCATTGGGGCTTACTCTTGGTCACTAGGAGCAGCACACATATACTGAGCGTGTACTCTAGTGATCAATTGCCCAGAATGGGGCTCCTTAAGGGTGTAGGAGTTGGGGCCGGTCTTCTGGATAACTTGAACTGGGCCTTGCCAAAGGGAGGCAAGTTTGGATTTGCAGCTGTACCCTCTATTGCTGAAGAAGTAGACTGAGTCTCCTACCAGGTAAGTGGGTAAGGCAGGGCGTTTGGATGCAGCTCGTTCTAGGTCCTGAAAATTATGGTTTAAGTTTACGGTGTAGGCCTCTGATTGCAAGCAAATAAGAGTTTGAACCAGCTTGTTGAGGTATGCCTCTGGGGACACAGCCAGGCTGGGCTTTACCAAGGAATATAAGAAAGGGGGAAGTCCTGGTTGCTGGCCATAGAGCATCTGAAAGGGCGGCTTGCCAGTGGCCCAATGGCACCCAATGTTGTATGCAAAGGTGGCCTCAGGCAGGAAGGTATCCCATTCAGTCTCATGTTGGTGACTGAGCTTCCGGAGTATCTGGACCAGGCTCCCATTAGTGCGCTCTACCATGCCATTTGTCTGTGGGTGATAAGGAGAGATAGTGTCCCACAAATTCCCATCAGTTGGTTGAGGCGGGGGATGATGTAACTGGTGAAGTTGGTACCATTGTCTGTCAGCAGGATCTGGGGGCAACCATGTTTGTATATGATATTCTCCAGGATGAACGTGGCTGTCACCAGTGCAGATTAATTGGGAATTGCCTTGGCCTCTACCCATTTAGTCAGATGGTCAATCACCACGATGATGAACTTGTTGCAACTGTTGGTAGCTGGCAGGGGCCCCACTACGTCAATGGCTACAGTGTGGAAGGCAAACCTAAGGCATGCCAGTCTGTGTTGAAACTTGGCAACCTTAGGCCTCTCAATGTTGCAGTTATGACAGTTGGCTAGCGTATCCACTACGTCAGTGTGCATTCCTTCCCAGAAGCAGTGTTGCTGTAGCAGAGCTAACGTCTTCTGTATGCCACTATGGCCAGTAGTCTTGTGAATGGCCACCACTGAGTCCATGCGTAGGGATGAGCGTATGTAGGGTAGCCAAGAGTCTCCACAAAGCTTCAGTAGTTGTCCCTTAGATACCTTGGTATCAACAGTTAGCTTCTTGAGAGCTCTCTGTATCTTTACCGGCTCCTCCCCTCATAAAGAAGGATCCTCCATAAGCTTGTCATAGAGAATGTCAGCCATGGGGAATACTAAGGCAACTATGGGAAGGTGGGAGAGACAGTCAGCATTCTGGTGGGCTGCCCCGGCTCAATGAATGATCTTGTAGTCATAAGCCTGAAGTTTAATGGCCCAACGCGCCAGACGTCTTTCAGGGTCCTTGAGGGTCTTTAGCCATTGCAAGGAGGCATGGTCTGTTACAACTGTGAAATTTACCCCATGGAGATAGACTCTGAAGTGTTGGTAGGAGTATATCACAGCCAGACACTCATGTTTGGTGACAGTGTAGTTCCTCTTGTGAACATTAAGCTTACGTGAGCAGTATCCAACAGGGTGTTCAAGTCTGTTGGAGTTCAGTTGGGAGAGAACACACCCAAGTGCTGTCAGACTAGCATCTGTATGAACCACAAACGGCTTGGCAAAGTCAGGGTAGGCCAGCACAGGGGTTGCAGTCAGTGTTCCTTTGAGAGCATTGAAGGCAGATTGGCACGCTGGGCTCCAGAAGAATTCCTTATCAGCTCGGAGAAGCTGAAAAAGGGGGTCACCCAGGGATGCAAAGTTGGGGATGAAGCGGCGGTAGTAACCAATCATCCCCAGGAAGACCTGCACGTCCCGCTTATTGGCCAGGATCTGCATTTGCTCAATGGCTTCCACCTTCAGAGGTACAGGGCGGAGTCCATCTTGGCTAATGATGAACCCCAAGAACTCAAGGTGCTTCTTGAAGAAGTTGCACTTGTGTGGTTTGAGCTTGAGATTAGCTGAAAGTAACCTCTGGAAGACTTCCTCCAAGTGTTGTAGGTGATCATTAAAGGTTTTGGAGAACACATTAATGTCATCAAGGTACACGAGGACACAAGAGAGCTTTAGATCTCATAGGATGGAGTCCATAGCCCGTTGGAAGGTAGCTGGGGCATTAGACAGACCTTGAGGCATCCTTGTGGGTTGGAATAGCCCTTGGTCAGTGATGATTGCACATTTTTCTTGATCAACAGGGGGTAGGTCAATCTTCCAGTACCCACTGATAAGATCCATGGCGCTGAAAAACTTGGCGCCACCCAGTTGGTCCAAGGTATTGTCAATACAAGGGAGGGGATTTGAATCCTTCTTGATAACAGCATTCAGTTGACGGTAGTCAATCACCACACAGTTGCTTCCATCCTTCTTTTTGACAATCAGGAGAGGGGAAGCCCAAGGGCTTTTACTGGGGACCAGTAGGCAAGATCCCAATAGCTTCTGAAGCTCCTTGTTAGCCATGGCATGATTGGCTTGACTGTGCTGTATAGGTCTGGAGAAGATAGATGGACTGCCTTGGGTGTTGATATGATGAGCAACATCTGCAGCCTTGCCCAGGTCATAATCATCCTTGGCAAACACATCCTTATACTGGGCAAAGAAATCCATAGCTTGATCCTTCTGTTCTTTGGAGAGGCCAGATAGAGAGTTGCGGCTTATGACCAATAGCACCAGTGGTTGCTCACAGGGTAGACCCAACTCAAAGAAGTCTGCAAAGGGGGAGGTCTCTTGCAGGTTGTCATGCTCTTCCAGCCGTATATAAGCCAGAAGTTGGTGTTTGGAGACAACCATAGCTTCACGACTCATGTTGGCCAAGAGTATGAGTAGCTCCTTCTCACTTGGCATGAGGATGCCTGGGGCAACCCATGTTTCTAGTCTAGAGGCATTAGGGATTCCAAAGATTTCTCCATGAGTGCCAGCTGGTAGAGCCAGCGAGAGGCCCGTGTTGTGGATCACCTGAGCACCAGGTGGGATAGTCACATTACAGGAGGCGTAGACTGGGATACCCTTGGCTTCCCCAATTGAGAGAGGTAGCACCTTGACCTTCTTACTATGCAGTGTATAAGCAACTGAAAGCTCTCCATTGGTGTACTCCAGATTGATGTAGTGCAGACATTTGAACACTTCTTCCAGGGGTTCCAGGTGTTTTTTCTAAATGCAAGAGAAGACTTTAATGTCATCCAGATAGACCAGAGCACATGAGGGCTTGAGGTCCCCCATCACAGCGTCCATAGCTTGTTGGAAGGTGGCTGGGGTATTAGAGAGACTCTGAGGCATCCTGATAGGCTGGAACAGCCTTTGGTTGGCAAGGATAACAAAATTCTCTGGGTCATATGGAGGTAGATCAATCTGCCAGTAGCCAGGTATCAGGTCCATGGCCAAGAAGAACTTGGATGTGAGGACCCAGTAGACAAGATCTTCTGGCATTCTCATAGTGCAAGAATCCAACGTTTCTGATAGAGAGGCAAAGCTAACCAGCGGAGGGGCTTCAGAAGGCTCTGTTGTAAAGGAACAACAAGTGCCAGAGTCAGGAACAGGCTTGTCAGGGGGGAGAGGAATGGGTGGAGAAGAGGGAGGTGAAACCTCAAATGCAGCCAAGGATTTCTCCTTATCCTGGCTCCTTAGTAGTTTTTTGAGTGATCCTCATTGTTGTCAGGAAGCCAGTTGTAGGTAGAGGCCTTGGGTGGCTTGGGGTGAGGTCGGCCAAGCTGGCAGGTAGGGCCCACCATAGAATGGGTGCTAACTTGATAATATAAGATACAGATTGCCTGAGTAAGGACCAAGGTCCAGAGTTGGGAACCATGGAATCTACCAATCCTGTCAAAGTAATGTAGAGTACTTCAAACAGTTGGGTAGAGGTGGTCTCGGCGGCGGCAGTGGGTTCCAACGGGCGGTCTGGTTGTGGTGTTAAAGGAGGAGTCATAGGAACAAAGTAGGCAGGCAGGTAATTGTACTTGTCTTTGAACAGTAAGGGCGGAATCTTGACCCTCTTTCCTTTGCGTCCTATGTACTTGGTACTTCTAGTCCTTGCCAAAGGGTTGGCAATGAGGATGGTTTCCAATTTGTACTCTGAATAGGCCGGGTTGGGGGGTATTCAATAAAATGCACAGGTCCAAAGGGGGCTCCCGGGGGACGGTATAATGCCTGGGGCAATTTGGCAGGTTGGTCTTGGGGAAGGGCGGCGGCCTGGCGGTCTACTTGACTGGAATTAAGATGGAAGATCACTAAGACTAGATAGGGTAAGATTTGTTCAAACCAAAGGTTCATAAAACTTTATTATTGAAAATGACAATGTGGTCTGCACCATAATGCCGGGGATTTTATACCATGGGGTTTTGCTCCTTCAATTTTTGCAGGATTCAGGTTTGCAGACAAGGTGCTGGCAGGATGTGGGTCTTGGCTTGGGGTCCCAGGGGCGGCAGATCCAGGTTGTGCCTGTTCTGGCAAATTGGAAAGGCGATGCTTTGTTCTGTCGCCACTGTTCACTATGTCACCTGAGTAATCCAATTGTACTACCTCTTCTGGGTGGCATGCTGGCAGGTTGTTGGCAGAGTTGAGAATAGGGTTTGTTTTAACCTTTTTAAGGCAAGCTGTAACCGCTGCGTAGGTTTGGGTCTTTGGTGGCTCCAGGTCAGCATCAATCTGATGACCATTTGGGGAATTGTCCTTGGGAGATTGGCGGTTCTTGGAGTAACTTGTCAACTCAAGTACGCAATTTAGCAAGTTGGCAGTTCCCCGTCCACTTTGTGTGACTTGAGTCATCTTTGGAGGGTCATTTGTAGTAGGCCAGCAGAACGCGGAGTAATTCACCAATTTGAGCCCATCTCTTGACGGATTGGCAGGTCCTGGACTGGTCTGGAGGGTTGGATCCGCCTTCTGGGAACCAGGGTTTAACTCTTGGGTTTTCAATACAAGTATTGAAATGTCATTCATGACAATTGTACTCCTCAATGCCAGAATCATCAGTGAATTCTTCCTTGCTCTGACTATCCTGAGGTTTATTTGCTTCAGAATCATCAGGAGTGATGAAGAGATTGCTATCAGGTTCCCAGGGAGACTCCAGGGTACCTGCTGAAGGTGCAGTGAAGGAGACATCATCCTCATTGCTTCTGTGACAGTGGTGGTAGTCAGGAAGGGGCAATGTAGTATGGAGCTTCTGAGAGGGGGAACTATCAGCTTTAGCATTACCATTCAATCTCATTAGAGAATCAGGGGTACTAATTTATGAGGCATCTTCAAGGTGCTTGCTTAGTTGGTCCTGAAGGGAGTCAAGGAAAGCCCGTTGAGCATCCAACTCATCTAGCCACTCTTTCTTTTCCTGAAAGGCCAGAAGTAATTCCTCTTCATGAAATCTCATCTGTCTCTCTTGAGCCTTTATAGTATCCTGAAGAGCAGAGAATCCCATGGTGCAGCTGTTATGGCTGTCTTCCGGCTTAGGAGTTTTCTGTTGATGATCATAGAACTCCAGGGCAACATGCTGATTCATCTGGGTGGGTACCAAGGAAGAAAGTACATGTTCTATCTTGCTCATCCATAGAGCCATTCCAGAGTGGGAGTGAACAGCTTCTGGTATATTTTGAGCAAGGTTTGGGGGGCCAAAGCAGGGGCCAGAGCAGCTAACAGTTTGGAGGGTGCCAGAATTAAGGGAGATTCTATCAGGAGAACAACCAGAAGAAGAAGGAGGAAAATATTGATAGCATACTTCCTTCACCAAGGCAGGCTCCAAGGAGAAGGAGACGCAGTTCATGCCAGCTGCTTCAGCCATGGAGTCAGGCTGAATTGGTATCAAGGAGATAAGGGCTTTTTCAATGGAGTTCATCCAGGAGATCATACTTGACTGGGAGCTGGCAATTTCCAAAAGTTGTTGGCAGTTAGGCAACCACTGGCTTAGTCCTGGTTGACCATAGAAAGAGCCATGGAGTTTACCAGATAGAGAGCCAGAAGCAGTTAAGGTTGATCCTGGAGTGGGTTGGGCAGAAGGAGCCACAGGTATAGACAAGGACATCTCTCCCTCCACAAAAACAGGGCTGCGGGGGTAGGAAGAGAGGAAGCTGTGGTTTGGAGAAGCCATGAGCGCCAATGTTGTAAAATATGCAGCCTGGGTGCTGATTTCTACAAATAGTTAGTCTACTACTTCTTTATCTTAATACTATACCTGTTGTGGTATAGTGACAACCTGGGTAAGGACAGAAGAATATAAGAAGATAATAAGACAAAACTGGTATTTATTTAGATAGCATCACACTTATGTAGTTTAAGGCAGGGGAATTGCCACCAGAGGCAGGGAGGCACAGAAAGAAGGACTTTCCAAATGAAGGGGAGTGGAGTGGTACAGCTAAAAGCCCCACGCAAGAGATCAACCACTTCCTTGCAGCTTCCCTTAAGGAGGTAGATATAAATAACTTAGTTGTTCTATTTATAATCCCAGAAGTGAAGCACATGCCTTGTGCGCAATTGAAAGGCAAATTGAACACCTGTTTAAAGCGTGTTTTAAACGTCTTTATCACTATTAGAACTAGGATGCAATAGCGCAACCGCGCAATTGTTCCATCGCTTAATCCCTAGATGGACAATTTTGTGTCTAATTCATTCAGGATCTGCAACAAGAGGCCACCTGGGAATATTAAGCCATGTCCAAAAAAAAGCACCAGAGTCACTTCCTTACCATTTAACTAGGATGGTTATTTTTTAGGCATCTTAGGCTAATGTCTTCATCATAGTCTTCAATAGCAGGCCCTAAGACCACTTCTTTCAATATTGGCAGGCTCTTCATAAGAGCCTGATAAAAAACTCAGCCCTCAACAAGCTTGTATATAAAAGGGACACAAAAGAGGCCAAGGAAAGTTTTTATTGCTTTGCTTCCCTGGCCATGGCCAGAAAAAAATTGAATACCTTTTATGATAAGCTTCTCAAGGATAAGTTCATTATTGACAATCAGAAAGCATTTTTCTCTTCAATTCAATACTTTGAATGTGATAGAGGGGGCTAAACTAACTAAGTTTGGCTCCCATCCCAGGGTAAGGATCCACCAGGACACCATCCAGTGCAATACTGGTATGGCCATTCAAAGTGGCATCCACAGAGAGGACGCAGCAGATAGTTAGGAAAATTAGGAATCTAAACCCATCAAGATCATCCTGCCAAGCAACCAGGGAGCGCTCTTGGGAGCGTGCTCTTGGATACCCAAACCTTCTTCTTGGACCTGAGCAACTGGGTCCTCATAGGGGGGAGGCATTGGGGAAGCCAAGCTTGGGGGCGTTGAGAGGACTGGTCTTAGGGCAGATAATTCAAGATCACCACAGGTGAGACTTCTCACTATGTTCTCACTGGTAACAAGAATATCTTAAGTGCATCCATGGATGTCCTCAAATATATGCATGAATTGTGTAGGGTTGCTCCCTACATGGTGAAATGAATGGCAAATACAACTCCAAAGATCTGTAGAAGTAGTACATATCATCACCAAGGCAGGTGCCAGGGTAAAAGCCACAAACTTCACCAATGAGACCAGCATTTCACAAGAAGGAGAATGGACAACAAAAATTACCAAACTTTCTTAGAGGCAAACTGGCTTAATTGATAAGGCCTAGTAGCAAGGAATCTGTTTTTTTAAAGGGACTTTGGATCTAAGGAGATGGCAGCCACAAGCTATACACTTCAGAAGCAAGCAGGAGATGCTACTTTTGTTGTATATGTAGCAGAAGAGACAACAAAGCAAACAAGAGATTAAATCAAACTTAAAGTAAGCAGATATAAAGATTCTACTATTAAATTCAAAGTTCAAGCTAGATTTTTGAAAACAAGAGTCTAAGTGTAAGTGTAAATACTAACTTCAACTCTAGGGGCTCTGAAAGAGACGCTGGAAACCAGTGAAGGACTGGGAAGGTAAAGAATAAGGAAAACTTTTAATAACAAGCCAAATAACTATAGGGGACACAGAAAAGTTCAAAAGTTGGAAGCTAAGATAGGAAAGTTTCAAAAACTTTTAATTGATAAAATGAGAACAGGGGGCGTTCATTCCCCTGTCTTTCTATAAGGGATGGGTTATAGAATTCAAGGTCACCTGACCTAAGGATCAAATATTATTAGCTCAAAGAGAAATTTTGCCAGGAGAATTCAATGGGTTGGAAGGTTTTCCAATAATTTCTGGCTTCAGCTCTGATTGACTAGTATTAATGGGGTGCTTCAGGGCAGCATCTAATCCAGTTGGATTAGGATTTGTTGATTTAACAGAAGGGCGACCTGATTGATTACACTTAATTTGGCTTAAATGGGGCAAGCCCAAGCCAACAAATAGTCCAGATTAATCAAAGATTCCTCCGAGGTGGGAACATAAATCTGATCATTAGTGGCTATCACCTGAGAAGGATACACCAGGACAAATTTCTCATCAATTTTGTGAGCTAAATCCTCAAGAGAGTTAAGAGAATTTAAGCTTGATTATAGGTGTATTTCTTGGTGCGCTGAGGGAAGATAGTCCTATCCAGGGCTAAAGGGGGAGTAACTTAACATTGAGCACCAGTGGGTGGGCACTTTTTAGAGGCAGTGATGCATCTGCAAGGTTGAGGACTCCATCAACTGAAACTACTAAAAGCAGGTTAAGGGAGGAACTATCAAAACCACTTTTTCACTTGAAGGTTGGCACAGCCAATTTTCACACCTGGTTAGGGTAAAAAAGTCCAAGTTCAATTTAATTATCAATAAGATGAAGATTCAGCATGCTCATGAGGACCATTTTTGCCCCCAAGACATTAAAAACAAGGTTGTTATCTCTAAGCATGCTGACCAGCAATTCAAGTTTGCTAATGCCACAAAAGATGTTCTGGCCTATTACTCCAAAAAAGACTGCTTTGTTTATCTCAAAGGTATCAACAAGGCTCTTGGGTCCAAATCCTGATTGCTTTTTTAATTACTTTATTCCCTTAAATATATAATTTTTACTTTAGTTTTAGTATATTTGTCATGAATGACAGTTCTCCCAAAATAAGTGAAAAGCTCCAATCAGGAGAATCAAACTTGGGACCTAAATCTGATGGTTGTGAGGATCTTGCAGACCCTGGGGTTGTCCGCCCGTGTTTTTTGTGGCTAGCCAATGAAAGAGCTGTAACAAGCTGTGATTCAAACCTGGTTGATCATCAAAATTTGTAGGCTCTCCAGGCCACAGATTCATAAAGTATGGAGAAACTTCATGGGACAGTGATTGATCTGGGCCAGTCTAGATTTCTAGAAGCGCTGAATTGACATGCCATCACTCCTATATTGACTGATGGGTCATCTGGGGAGGGATTTACTGCTCAGCTTGATAAGTTGAAGTCTCAAGGAAACTCAGATGATAGGTTAGAAGTCCAGGCCTCTGGTGACCATGAAGTGACTCCCATAAATGTTCAGACTATGGGACCAGGGTTGACCCAGCTTAGGGTTTCTTAAGGTCACTTGGTCCAGAATGACGGGAACATCAGTGGCAATGATGAGGCCATGAGGATATTATCTTTGGACTGTCAGATGGAAGTCATTCCAGCAGAAGAAATTACAGGCCAGAAGATCCAGGATGGGGTCAGAGCTCTCAGGCCAGAAGAAACTGAGCAACTTAGCAATCAGGTGATGGGCTAGATTCTGAACTTAGCATTTGAAATGATATTAAAACTCCATGAAGTCTTGACAATTGATGTTGCCATTTTGAAATAAAATAATATTATGGGACCTTGGTTCTACCAATTTATTCTTTATTTTGTCTTGGTTTTTTCATTTTACTACTGTTCCAACAGAAAATCTTGGGCTGACAGCCCACATTCCTGAGAAAGCTCCCAAAACCTGGCCCGCATTTTATTGTCACCAGGAGCACCAATTGGGCCGCTGCATTTTTCTGGCTATCTGCTTAAACCAGAGTACAGGGAGTTTACTGTGAAGAGGACCACACACAGACCACCTGGCCCAACAGATAACCCACAAACAGCCTTTCACAAGGATACTTGGTGCAAGCAACCAGCCTCCAAACCCTGTGTGAAATACAACTATTTGCCTGCCTAGCAGACAGATATGAAAGCACCCCCAACACCCAAACCAAACCTGACCTACACTCCACACCAGGTCTGACTCCTCCCACAGACACCCAATATGAAGGCATTGCCTACATCACCTTGGCTGGGTTAGTCAACACTATGGTTCCAGCCGCTGGACCCTGGGCCCTAGTAGGCCAATCAGCATCTTATCTCATCAAGTTAGCACCCCTCCTATGGTGGCCTCTACCCTCCTCCCAGCAGAGCAAGTTGGCAGCTGAGGCTAACAGTCCTTTCCCTGTGATGTGGTACCCTGACAATAGTGATGTTTAATATAGGGCCAAATTTTAATATTGAAATATTATAATTTTAGATGTGGTGGCTTTGAAGCTTTGTGCGCTATAGTTGCTACCAGCTGTCCCTTTTTATTGCAGATTTAAAATAATTGGATCATTTTGAGGCTAGTCATGTGTTTATATATTTTTTTAAAAAAGTTGGGCTTTGATTTATATTCAAAGTTATCAGACACAGTTTAGCAGGAAATTTGAGACAGGGTTTCTAGATGGGGTGTTTCTAGATGGCATTTTGGACATATTTTCTAGATAGAGTCTTTCAAGATGGCCTATCCCATTGTATAAACCTGCTGTATTATTGCCATGTTTTTGGTTTTGCCTTCTATAGGCTATTGGTACTAAGCGTTAATGTAAAGCCCCATAAAATGAGGGAGTATTTTAGCTAGGTAAGGTACCAAGTTAGAGACTTGGAATCCTGTAAGTGCCGTCAAGATGGGATAGACTGTCATCATCCATCTAAAGACTTTGGCATGTACATTAAATTGTCCAAAATTACTGGCAAAGTACGTAAGCACGTAGAAGACAAAGGAATAGATTGCTACGTGCTGGGTGGAGCGGGGCGACACCAGCGTGGGCCAGGAGTACGTCTCGGAGGAGTTGAGCTGCGCTGGCTCCTCGTAGAAGTACTTGTTGGGTGGTTTGTTGTACAGACAATGCTGATTAGAGTGTTGGGGGCCCCCAATCCCAAGGCAGGCTGTGAGGACAGCAGAGAAGATTAAGTGGTTCATCTTCAGTTCCTGGGAAAGGGCAGACAAAGCTTAGTGTCTTAACTTTCTGTAGTGTAAAATTTTTCTTAGATATTGATTTATGTGATACTATTGAGGGGTAATTTCACTCAATGATAGCACAAACTACCATCAAGTGATTGAGATTTATTATATACTGTCATCCTTAGTGGGGCATGAATAGTACAAAGCATTGGACAGGGGACCCCAAACACTTGGTGTTGTCTGGAATTCCCTTTTGGGAGTGGAATGAGAGTGCTTTTGCAAGCAATGAATTGTTATCCTTGGCATGGGATTGGAGTATCTTCAGGCACAGTAATGCATGTCAATCCAGCTTTTGCAGTTGATGCATTATTTGTAATGCTGGACTGCTTGCCAACCCCCTCCAAATTTGATAGATTCCAAATTTGGGCAGCAGTTCCCCCTCCATTTGGGTTTGGGGAAATTGCCTTTTTGGGTTTCCCCTTTTGGCAATTTCCCCATTTGGCAGGTGGGGTGGGTGGATAGCTGGTGGGAGCAGGCAGGCAGGCGGGGGCTGGCTGGCTGGCAGCAGGCGTGCGTGCGTGCGCGGGCAAGCCGCCAGGCCCAGCGTGTGGCCCGCGGATGGGGTATAAAACCCGTCTGAATCAAAAAATTTATTTTTAATTCCTGTTTTGAAAGCTCAGGTTCCGCAGCAGTTTCCCCAATAAGGGGGAACTGCTGCCCTTTTTTGTTTTGTTTGTTATTCTGCAGTGTGCTCAGAGCAACTTCCTGAACGCCAGTGTTGTCAGGAATATTCCTGACAGTCAATAATTGAAAACCACTATCACTTGAAAGCCCCATTTTAAATATTTAATAAAATCTTAATAAAAAGAGAAATATATTTATGTTTGTGTGATTAATAGGATATGCTTTTATGATAAATTTACTATCCAATATTTGGGTGATCTAATTGAGAAGCTAGATTTTAACATTTGGTACCCAGTTTCCTAAATATAAATGCACTGGATTAGATGTGGATATTTATCTTTCCCTTCTAGAACTTGTTTTCAATCTAATTAGAGTGTATCATAAGGTTGGTTGTCTGAGTTTGTTTGCTGTACACACAACTTTTGTGAGCTCTCTGTTTGATAATTATGTTCTCTAAATATGCTGTTTCTAAAGAAACAATATACATACAGGCGTTGTTTGGAATCTGGAATATCCTTGGGCAAGCTTGATTTGTTCTGTTGTTTGAGTGTGCACCATCAACCTTGAGTGTGGTTATATTGTTTGCCTTTGTTAGATGTGTTTGGTGTATCACATTAAAATTATGAATGGCTTTTGTTCCCTGTTGTCATCAGAAAAATCCTGCACCACCCATGTTTTGTTTTGTGTGCAACTCCATTTTGCTTTGATCTGATTTTTTATGCATCCATCTCAACATCTTTGAATATTAGGTGTTTGTTTTGTATCTGAATAGCATCACAACTGCTATTTGTGCTATTTGGGGCTCATGGTCTTTTACCAAAGTTGTTTCAAATCAATTTAAACTAATCTAACTTTTATGCTTTGAAATTGCTACCAAAATTGTATTTTTCTTAACTTTATCAGAGTGGGGCTTCTTGATTTAGTTTTTTTTGCCCTAGTTTACTTTCTGGGTTTTATTTTGAATTCATATACCACAATTGATTTTTAATCTACCAGTGGCCTGCACTTATCATTTGAAATTTGGTTGTTGGTTTTGGCAGTCCTGCAATTTTAAAAATTTGCAAAAAATAAATCCAGGTTGGGGATTTGAACCATTCATTTCAGATTACTATCAGTGTTTTTGTTTGCTTGGGAGATGTAGATATGAATTGAAACCTGAAATGCGTCTTCAAGATCCTGCATTTTGTTTTAATTAAGTAAGAGGCAAAAAATTGAGTCAATGGAGATAAAAGCCAAATCACTTTTATGATTTACAACCTGATTGTTAGCTTTGGCAATCCCACATTTTGTTAACCAGTTCTAATTCCATAGTAAAGCTAATTGAGGGGAGATGTAACTAAGCATAATCTGTCACAGATATAGTTTTCCTGGGTGTGGCCAGGTCAAAGCGCTGCCACCCAGGGAACCCCACCCAGAAGCTCTGCCTGCTTCTGGCAATGGTAGATTTAAATCTAAAAATCAATCACAAGTTGGTGTTGGCAAGGAAAATTGAGTCCAAGCCGGGTGCAGATACCTCATGCCCAATTTTTCTTGAAACCATTGCTTGGTTTTCAAACCCTAACCTCCTAGGCGGTTAGATAACAGCTTACAGAACCAATATTGGTGATATCTACATGTTGAGCAAGTACCAAAAACAAGGAGGCCAGCTCATCAAGATACACCCAAGAGCTTTAAGTAAAAATAATTCCTAACAAACTACCTTGGTATTTTGTTATTTGTACTTCAATTAAAATATCTTTTCTCATGATTCATTCATTTCAATACCTTTCTTTAATATTTGTAATCACAATATAAATAGACTGCATTTTTTCTACTTCAAAATCCCAGAAACATTCCTCCTATTGATGAAATGATTCCTGAAATTTTCAAAATTGGGTGTGAACCCATCTATGCTGCTGATTCCTTGACTGTGAGTCAAATCACAGAATTTCTCCCATATCTATGAATTAAAATATGCTGTACTTTAACATATTATCTCTTTAAAGGTTATCATCATATTACAACCGAGTCTCCCTCCTTGCCTGCTAACGTATCTTACAATACACAGGGGGCACTTGATGAGTCGCCCCTTGACGTGTCTAACAACATGGACCAATCCAAAGGCAGTATTGAACTGTGGGTACTTTTTCCTAATTAGGAGTGCTACCAATTTGACTTGCTGATCCCACATGAGCTATTCCTCAGCTCCAAACCTTATATGAAACATGCCACCCCCCTGTCACGGTAAGTTCCATAATGCCGGGTATTGTCCGTCCAAGTAAGAAGGCACAGAAGGCCGGAAAACCTGTATCAAAATTGACAAGTTAACAGATTTAAACCAAACAGTTGATTGAAAATGGGTCACAGCTGCTCCAGTATGCCAGCTGAAACCAGCTCCCCCTTGTAAACTGACGTTGATAAATCAACGTAATATGAGGGTCACCCGATATAAGCTCATTAATTGGAATGGTTGTCAGAAACTGGTCACACAAGGGTTCTTTGCAACCTGGACTAGATACTTACTTGAAGATGCTGAAGAAATAGGAGATCAAGACTCAGGTGGTATTGCTTAGTCAATTTTTCTGATATATATTGAATAATTTTCCCTGTTTCAACTCTAAGGGTTGAGTCCTCCTAAATTTACTCAATAAAAATCAATTATCCCAAGTTCTAATTTTAAATTTTAAAATGCATCCTGTGCTCGGGTTGTTGCAGTATATCCCATACAATCTGATTCTGAACAGAATCATTTCAGGAAGATGGGGCCCGGCATCAGGAACTTTGTCGTCGGCGCCGCTAAATGTTAATTTCATGCCAGCCAATTTTGTAGCTCCTCCCTCCATTCCTGAAGATGAAAATTGGGTCACTTCTCAATGCCCAGAATTCTACGCTGAAGATGTATTGATGCTTTCCCAAGTCATTTATCTTGGTTTACTCTGGTTAGGATTGATTGTTCTACTTAATCCTGGAGTTACAATTGGAAAATTCACAAAAAAATATCTGAAGCCGTGTTGGTGGTTAATCATCAATTCTATGTGGATTTGGGTGGTTATTCCTCATCATTTAGAAACGGCATCATATTATCCAGTTATTTCCGTCACACCCCCTGTGGCCTGGTGGTTTTCCCCATATAGTATATTGATCACAGTATTCTATAATAAACAATACCTTATTCTTATTATTCTGTCCTTTCTATTGGACTGTTGTCTTCCCCAATTCAAATACTGAATCCTCATTGGTTCAGTTGCAACATTAGCTTAAACAATTTAATTTTTGAATCAAGAGTGAAGGGAAGGTGGCTGAGGAAACTGTAATTTCGAAAGTGAAATAAATTGATCCTGAAAGCCCCTTTTTGGCCACAGATCCCCGATATTTTTGCTGCTCAAAACACTCTCTTTAAGAATTTCCCTAAATTTTTAACCTTTGGTGATATGATTGGTTGGATATGGTTTCTTTTACGATTGAATCTTACTGAAAGCTAAGTGAAAATTAAAAATGTTAAAAAGATATCTTTTTTAATTTTTAATGCTCTGAAGAGAAAAGTTGGAATTGAATCAAGCTTGAATTAAATAATTACAAAGTGTGGATACTTTAAACTAGCAAATAAATCCTTATTGCTAATCGGTTTAGTCTCATTTTGGGTTTTAAAAGCGAAGAGAAAATGGAGTAGCAAGCTATTATCAATTTACTTATTAAATCTAAATTAATTTCCAATCTTTAAAAAAGTATCATTATTTATTTTTCTTTTGAATCGAAAGGGAAGATCTTAATGGACTGGTAGACTGGCCCATTCACCAACTCTGCATCTAAAACCACACCTATTAATTTGATTGGCTTTGATTTAATAGCGATCGAAGCTTGCAATTCTGCTGGGAAAGCCCTGCTGGCTGATTTCGGGGGCGCTCAACCCTGGATTCGCTATTTGGTAGCTTGATCCATAAAGCCAAGCTGGGTGAATGACTCTTCATTGCCTAATTATGGGATAAAAGTCTGGTTTCAAGATTAGATATGCTTTAAAACAGCGGTGATTTATGCCCCCGTTTAATTAATTAACTTTGTTCAGACGAGTGCATATAACTTCGCAGTGCTAATCAATATGGAACAGCCATGAGACCTTTATGGCGTTATCCATCTCGTGGCTGTAAATAGGGATGCTTCGGCATAACCTCGGCTAGCTTCCGGCTCTAGGCCGCTATAGCAAAACGAAATTGCTTATATTTAAACATTTTGAAATAAATCTTTGAAGCGAATGGCCAGGAGCCAGAAGCTAGCTGCGGCTGCACAAAGCTTGGCTAAAGCAGCCCTAGCTGTAAATCAGAAGCGAGGGGTTTGCTTGTCAGATAAGTCGATCAATAGCCATTCAAAATAACAGTGTGGGTAATGAAGATCGAAATGTGTAATGTAAGTTACATAAATTGAGATTTTATTGAGGCACGTTGAGTATTGCAGGTTTAGGCTTGATATAAATACTGTCACTATAACAAGCCTTGCTTTATAACACCCAAGCTTAAAATCCAAAGCTTGAGCAAACCGTCTGTCTCCTGATGCCTTCATGAACCCTTGCTGAAATGGTGATCGTCATGAGTCTATTTAATTCGCTCTGTTTTATTGGTGACTGTTTAGCTTAACCGCTGCTTGTCTCACCCAATCAGCCTGGCCAGTTACTTCGCAGTCTGCTTGCGCTTCGATCCGCCAGATCCGCTTGATTCCTTGGATCCTATTGGATTTGGATCCAGGATCTGCTAACAAATAGGCCTAAACAACTTAGATTTGGTTCCAACTGTATTTGAAACCCCACTGTATTTCAATATCGTTAAAAGACATTATCCTTGTAGCCAAACCAATATACTGCTGTACAAATAGTAGATTCCATTGATTTAAAGGAATCTCCCGCTTCACCTGAATTATCATACTATATTTACCGACTACCTGCTGTTCATTTATTGATCTCAGCATTGAATAATTTTTAAAAAAAACAAAAAAAAACATTTATTTTAAAGCACAGATTTCAACCTATACCCTATAAGCCTAAGTATTGTAGCCATGACCTTACCTACCCCAACCAGAGCTCCCTCTTCAGGCGCGAGCTCTTCTACCTCAAGCCAAGTTTCTCCCCCATTTTCTCAAAGCCATCGCCCTAACCCTCAGCCTCGATACCTAAGGTAGATACTTTTATTATACTCATTAGAATTCACTATATGAAAGCTGGGCCTTACGATCATCGGCTGATTATTTTTTAGAGACCCTACCACTTTGGAGTCTATCTCTTCTGCTTTCACCGGGATCTCTTCCTATGTTCGGAAGAGCATCCCCGAGGCTCTGCTCCCTAAAGGCTTCCCTCTCAAGCCCAATTCCCAATCTCCTTCAACTTCCCCCTCTTCTTCATTCCCCCCTCCCCCGGCGTAAGTCAAACACGATCACGGAGCTCTGGTTTGAAACCTCGGTCACGTGTTACGTTTGCAACTTTTGATTACATACTAGATAGTCGGAGTAGGAGGAGGTAACTTTAATTTCTTCGCCGAGTTGCTATTCTTGTATCGATTTTGTATTTACCTTCGCACAGGAAGCTATGCTTGCTCTTAGGCTATGCGGATGGCTTTCATGTTTGGGAAGTGGATGATGTTGGGCGTATTAATGAGCTGGCCCTGGTCAATGTAGACCTGGGTGAAATTAAAAGCTTGAAGGTTTGGTTTTTATGATATCGAGCTAAAAAGTAGATCATCAATCCTGAGTCGGGCAGCCCTTGTGATGTTCGCATTCTGATCGGGTAATTTTAAACTATATTTTTGGTGGCTAAACGAGAATCAGCTCAACTCGGACTTTGCCCACGATGCCACACGATGAATTCGACAAAGTGAACAGCATCGAAGAGTTTGGCCTATTGACCTTATACTCTCTTGAAGCGCGAAAGCAGGTTTCTCAAGTTGTGTTTGAGCAGGAAACAATCTCATCGATTGAATCTAATTCCAAGTGTATTGTTGTGGTAAGGTGTCTTTGTCCTCTACTAAAGATCTCATCCTAATTGGGACGCCTTTTTGATAGAGACTCAATTTTTAAATTTTAGGCAACCTCCCTTCCTTGTATACGGGTGCTATCACGTTCTGATCTTAAAGAACACCATGTGTTTTTGGATGTTTTTCTGGATCCCAATACACGCCAGCCCGTGTTTACACTGGGCCCTCGCTGGATTGCTTACTCAACCACCTCCGAGACCCCTTGGAAGGCTAATCTGCCTGAGAACCTTGGTATGGGCAAGAACGTTAAGGTGGATCGTGTGGCCAAGGATGTGGTTAATGGACTCAAGTTTATCGGTAACGTATACCTTGGGGTTGCGAATTAGAACTAAGGTATTTAGCGCAGGGGACTACAGCTACCAGCAGCTTAACAACTACCTGAAACCCAATGCCGAGCTTTCCACCAGTCCGCATCGCAGGGGAATCTCTGACGCTAGCTCGGATGCCCTTTCCACAGGTTCCCCTGAAGAACGAGGCTACCCAAAGAATTCCGGCAGGGTAATGCCGCCTTAAGGTGCCATCTAACGATTAGGTGGTTATTCGAGACTTGGATCTATTCCTTAATGACGTACCATCAAGCCCATCCTCCGCTGGCTCGGATGCAGCTAAATCCCTACCCAGCGTGGCGCATTTCCACTGTCACTACTATCCAATAAGCCACCTTGCATTCAACGATACCGGCAATCTCTTGGCAACATCGTCAGTTGAAGGCCACACCTTTTACATATTCGAAATCACCCAGAGACAGCCCCCTCTCCCTCCTTTTCGCACGCTGTAAGCCTCTTCCAGCCACCCTAACCCTAACCCTAACCCCAAAGGTACAAACTTTCTAGGGGTATCACCGATGCTCGCGTAGTCGATATGACATTCAATGGCGATTCCCGCTGGCTCGCCATTACAACTGACCACGGAACTACCCGTAAGTCATACTCCTTGCATGTCTAATGTTAGATCTTTTCCTCATAAATCCTTATGGAGGCCTCCCTCATGCCGCCTCCCACTTGGAAGCTCGCGTAGTCAACGGAGCCTACGCAACCCAGTCCACCTCGCTCGGGACCGCTGTTCGCTTCCGCCGCAAGCAGCCCGAGGTTACTGAAGATGTCGACACGGAACAAGCACGGGAAGACAACGTTTCGGCTTCTCATTTTCTCCCGGCTTCTGAAAATCTAAGCCGCTGGCTGAGCAAACTTCCACCCTCTTACGATCTCCCTCCGACATCTGCTAGTGCCTCTAGCATCATGTTGACAGTTGATTCCGAAGGCGTACTTAAACTTCTTAGGATTACCGTCTCCAAGAAAGCACCCGCCCCTAACTCCACTGGTACGTCCACTTCCTTGCTACCACTAATCACTTAGCTTCGCAAGATCTCGCGTTATCCACCCAAGTTGATAGCATCGCAGACTGGACCCTGGCTAAGCTGCCAAACGATGTCGAAAAATGGCTTTCGGCAGCTCAAGAACTAACATACATTGACGAATCAACTTCAACCTCCTCGCTCTGGGAACCGGAATCTGCGTAAACTTCCGGATTTGGCTTGCTAATAACGCATAGATGGTTGCCGTTTGTGGAGACACGAAGCTATGATCCATTCGTCTGTCCTTCACGCCCCCTCTGGACCTTGCGTCAATTTGAGTTTAAAGAATACTGCGAAGAAGAAAACATAGTGAGAGCTCTCGGCTCCGAATGCTTTACCAAGGATCAGCGCAAGACTCGTGTTCTAGCTGTGAGGCATAAGAACATGTCCGGTGCCCAAGGAATTCCGTCAAGGTATTTGGCAACTGTTTTTACTCTAATCCCCGAAGAAAAGACTATAATTTCCAGCCCAGCTCCTCCTATGGCGACATTGAAGGTAAATAGCTAAAAGGGAGACTCTCACATCTAGGCCATCTTGTACATGCCATGGAAACTAAGCTCGATAGGCCTACTATGCCCAAGAGACTTCCACAGAAGAAAGGTAGAGTTGAAATCAAATGTATGCTTATCTTTCTAGAAGCACTTTCCTTTGAGGATGCCTTAGAGATCCATATGGTCCACCCAATGAGACAGGTCTCCGAGAAAACTGCCATGACTGAGATTCCACTAAGCTACCTCGAGGAAGAAGATGAATATAACGGCCAATCTGCGGATGACATGGATAGCGATCACCTTGGCGTCTTCACGATGGATGAGCTGGATGATGGTGAATATGAAGCCTCCGTTGAAAGTGACCATGTCGTGCTCCATTCTGTTGACCATCGTTTGCATCGTGAAGCTGTCACCAACTCTCATTCAAGCTTGGAAGGATGCCATCCTATTCCAGGTTCTCCCGAACCATCCAAATTCTCTGTAGATAGTTTTTTGGCTTTAACCTCTTCAACCGAGGATATCTGAGGCTCAAGTTATCCTCATCCTCTTGGCCAATCATTGCTGAATCAACTTTTAAGGATTACCCAACAGGCTCATGTTATCACTTTCTAATCACAACTTCTGCCAAAGACTCAAAGCCTAGATGGCCCATGGAGGCCTTGTGCCAAATTGATTTGCGCTATTCAACCTTGTTACCTTCAGCCACAATAAAGAATTCGAAGAACGAAATCATATATGGCATGCTTAATATACCCAGCTATAATAGAAATCTGCCTCTACACAGTTAGCTTTCTTATTTTTCTAACAAGAAAGCTAAAACTTGATTTTCTCAAGAATACACAAATTAGATCAATCAGTTTGGTCTACTATAAAAAACTACAGGTAAATTATTGCTTGGTTTAAATAAATTATCCCATTAATCAGGTAGTCAAAAAGCTATTGGGGTTTTAAAATTGGATAAAACCAAGGTTGTTTGTTACTAACCTACCTAGTTTAGACCCAACAAGATAAGCTTATTTTCACCCTCCTCCTAGCCCTGCAGATACAATACTTAAACACACTACTTATATCATCATGCTAAACCATGTCTCCAAACAATCATAAATGCCTCATTATCTTGATATGTACCATCATCTTAAAAGGTGGCCACCTCAAAATTTATTCAAAGCACTTTAAACTGCCTCATACTATAATAACCAAGAAAAATAAAATCAATGGTATGTAGAAATTCCAGGAATCTAATTCTGCCCTTTTTCAATAAGAGTCAGCAAACCAAAACTTTAGATACCTCCATAACTGTGCTGTATTAGCAGAGTTACATGGAGGAATTTTTTTGGAACCTAGATAGTTATCTTTATTGAGATATGGGAGATTATATAGCATCTGCCAACCATTTAAGCGGAACAAGATTGAGATGATCAGCCAATTGGATTGAGCAGGGGGTGGCTTGATCCTGGTAACCAGGCAAGCGCCAAATCCAGTTGTCCTTCAGGTTAAGATCATCAGTGGTACTTGTTGCTTTATTTCAGAATCCAAGTTGACTTCTGCATTTGGCTTCAAGTGGTGGAAAGTCAGCTTGAGTGGCACAGGGTCTCTTGTGCAGAACTTTGCTGGAAGCCAACCCCACTGTTTTAACAACCCCCTGGCTGAGAGTCAGCTTCCTCCGCTGGAAGGCCTATGGGGAGGTTGTCTGGGGCGCGGGCTCTATATTACACCAATATATGTTCTGTTGCTGGAATCATGGTCTTGTGCTGCTTTTGGCAGGCCTTACATGGTCAAAGCCTGTCATGGTGCAGGACCTTATCCAGTTTCCTTCTCCCCAATCCTTGTAACAGGTAAGTATTGTTGCCATTTACCTTCAGGACAATGGCAGTGCCTACTTTCTTGGGTTATATCTTGATTTTGTTGGTGTTTATTACCCAAGCTTTGTCCCTGATCTTATGCCTTTCTTTCAGAGGGATGATTATGTCTTGTAGGCACTTCTCTTCTCTGGCTGTTTGTCTAGCATTGGCAAGGTAAACTTGGGGATCATGTCTGGGCAGAACTTGCTTTGGCATCACTAACTTGGGCCCTGTTAGGGCTTGAACTATGTTTGGCTGTGTGTTGTAGACTAGTTCAAAGAGGCTTTTCCCAGTGTGTCAGGGATCCAGTCTGTGGGGGTTCCTGGGAACTCGCGGGCGGACAGCCTGTGGGTCCTGCAGGTAGGGTCCACCACAAGATTGGTGCTAACTTTACAATATAAGATATCAATTTGCCCAGAGGGCCCAGGGTCCGCTCGCGGGCACCATTGAATTAATCAGGCCGGGAAGAGGGATATACACCACCCCAAATATCTGAGTGGATGCAGATTCATTGGCTGCAACAGATTTCTGCGGGCAGTTGGGCCACGGGGTGAGAGGTGGTGTCATTGGAACTAAATAGACGGGCAAGTAGTTGTACTTGTTGCGGAATAGCAGAGGAGGTCTGATGATTTTGGTCCCTTCTCTGTAAACAGTCTCCATCTCTCTAGTTCTAGCCTCTGGGGTGTAGATTATGATTTTTTCTAGCGTGAACTCCAAATATGCCAGGTTTGGTGGATATTCTGTGAAATGTACCAGGCCAAAGGGAGCTGCTAGTGGACAATATAGTTCAGGCGGCTGGTCTGCAGTTTCTTGGGGTGGATAAGTGGGAGGCAAGGAACCGCAGAAGCTGGACTGCAAATGAAATAGAACTAAAATCAAGTATGGGACAACTTGGTTGAACCAAAGGTTAATGTCACTTTATTGCAAGAATGGTAATGGATAACTTCCTGGCGGCCCAGGGTATAAGTATACCCATCTGCCATGGAGAAACTTTTACAAATTCCTTTGGGCCTGGTGCTACCGTCTACCAGGTTTTTACAGCCCTCAGCACATCTATTGTGTGAGTTATTTCATTGGCTGGTTCAAACTGAGAAAACTAAAATTTCTCTTTCAGGCCATGATATTTATCATCTTTGGGTGGCCTGCATTCCACAGGAAGTTACTTTGCTTCCCCTGCCGTGGTGGACCAAGTCATTCCAGGATCTTTGGCTTGGCCTGCCCTCTCATTGGTTGGTTTAACAGGAAACTTTGATGTGGGGAGCCTCAATGCAGGTAATTTTAGTTCATCAAGCCTTAGGAAATTCTCCAAAGTCAAATCCCGCTCTGGTTCAAGCCTGAAAATCTGTGGGCTGGTGGCCTGCAGGGTATTGGGGTTTGAATCCTGTAGTTGAGGTTTTTCTATGAGAATAGTCAACAGGAGTTTATCATTTGTGACACAGTGGATCTGTTTACTCAGGTTCAGAACACAGGGAGGACAGTCAACAGTTACTTTGGCCAGCCTTCAGGTGTTCCAGCAGTGAGTTTGGCAAGGGCTTGTACTAGGCTACCATCCAAATTTTTCACTCTACTGTTGACCTGAGGATGATAGGGCATAGTTAAATTAAGCTTGACTGCTTGTTTGACCAGATATGCATTGGTGTTGTGAGACTTTTAAGTTCTGTGGGCCACCATTAGCCCTGAATTGAGATGTTTTCCCAGACTGTCAAAAAAGGTGGCCTGTATGCAGGCAAAACCCCTCCAAAGCCTGGAGGACCTGGCCCACATGATAGATGAGCACTTTGTGTTGGCCTTCACGGTTGAAACCCCAATCCCTTCTCTGGAGTCCCCTCCAACTGCGGAGGAGACCCTAATCCAGCTGGATTGTTTGCTTTCTTAGTGCCGCCCTGTTTTGAGACAACTGGTGGGCCAACAGAAAAACACGGGCCACAGGGCACCAGGTGTGCCTAACCCGCAACCCAGGGAAATTGGGTATAAAATCCCACAGTTGGTGGAATCCCAGGCAAGCAATTCCTCCTGTCTGGAAGTCCCTTAGCCCAAAATAATTGAGTTTGGGAGCCCTCCAGTTGGGACGTCAGAGGAAGATATTGGGGGTAATGTGCACCCTGAGTCCCCGGAAGGTTCCTAGCCAATCAGTTAACTGTACCCTACACCTGGGCCTGCTGCCCCTATTTTCTTGGGCCCAGACCATGGGAAGATTGGGCAGTGATTTTCAACTGGCTCCCCTTTATATTGCTTTCCAATAACCCATTTTTTAAAAAAAAAACCTGGCCTTATCACCCCCCATTGCATATAATGGAAGCATGGGCCGTCAGGTCACTTGCTTACCAATTCTAATTATTGAATAAAACTCCTGACTTTACAAAATCCCTTTTGTGTTTTGAAGTTTTATTTTTAATAAAGGTTATTGTCCTGACTCCCACCACAGTCTTCCTTCCCACTTCTGTCCGGTTTTTCTGCCTGTTTGCCCGCCTGCTCACCCTACTGCTTGCCTGCCCATGGTTTTCTGTTGAGAATTGATCCAAGAGGATCTGAATCTGGCCCAAGCTCTTGATATTCCCCCAGTACTCACAGATTGTCCACCCGGAAGTTTTTGTAGAAAACCCTCTCTGGTACCATGTTGTCTCCTTTATATAAGAGAGCCATGATGGTATTGGTGCCCATCTTCTTATTGTTTTGGTCCACCAGCCCTGGTATTTGGAATAAACTTACTCTGATTGCTCAATTGCCTGGTTCTACTCCTGGTCTGCTTTTTAATTCCTTCTGTCATTTCACCCAGGTCCCCGTCATCCTAGCTACATTTGCCCAGTTACCTTATTCAGTCCCTTATCCTGAGGGAGTTTCACCATCTGCCAAATTAGGGACTAGCAAGCCCCCTTTCTCTGATTTGACAAACCCTCTCCCCACAGCAGTCTCAGCTTCCTTCCTACCTCCCTTGCACCAAATCCCCGTGTTAGATCCAGAGGTCCCTCCCACCTGAGATTGCTCTCTGTGGTTGCTTTCTGGCACCTTGGTTATGGTCATAGATGCCTACTTCCCTCCCTTTTTTCAGCTGGTCTCCTTTAGGAGGCCCCTTTAAGCGGTTATCCCAGTCTTGCGCTGGATGACATCCTGGTGGTTGGTTCCACCAGGATGGGAGCCATACTTTGTTAGTCTATCCCCCTCTCTTACAGAGACATTTTCTCCCTGCCACATCTGTGATAAGTAGTTATGGGTTTACAAACTTGCTGATCATCTCCCTGTTTATAGATTGTCAAACATTGTTGCCAGTGTGGGCCTTGACACCCGGGCCACTGGCCGCCTGGTGGGGAAGTCAATCACAGCAATGATTTTGTAAGGGATTCCTTACCTTTCACAAATAACCCATCTAACACTAGGGCTATTGATACACAAGGTGATCCCAAAATTAAATTTTTAAATGCAAAATTGGGAATCAATCAGAATACAGAATCAATTCATTTAATCAATTTAAATCTGTGTACAAGATTGATTAACAAACGCGCTTTTGAAAGCAAAAGCAAAATTGAAAGAAAACGCACAATCCTAGTTGATAACATAAATCCTAGTTTAAAAGTAAAAATCCAACCTGCAGATGAAGAAAGTGACAGCAACAACAAAAGTGCATATAAAACAAGCTCCAAAACTTCAAAAACAACCAATCAATCCAAAATTAAATGCACAACAACCAATCACAACTATTCAGGGGACCCTCCTAGCCAATCACTGGACTCCAAACTACCAAGCCAAAGAAATAATACTCATCCAGACTCAAAATACTATCCTCATCATAGTGCAGAAGTACACTGCAATGCAATAACCCAAGTTACTTCTTATTGCATTGCTGGCTACAGTCTGCTGCAGAGCTGCAAAGCAATACTTTCCTATCTAACATTGCAGGATCACCTGTTAACCACTATGTTCCCTCCTCCACTTGACTTCAGTATTTAAACTGAGGAATTTCCCCTTTCCAAATTGCTCCAACAATTTCTTTATCCCTATCTTAGCCAATAAATCTATATTTTCAACAAACTCCTAAAAACTTGATTAGTAGATTTTAAAAGGCTCCACACTCCAAACAGCATGAAGCTCATTTTCCTTGTATGGGCGTTTTGTGTGTTAATAAGTTATGGGAAAGCCAATGTGAACTTTGAAACTCCCAAACAAACTCCTAAAAACTTGATTAGTAGATTTTAAAAGGCTCCACACTCCAAACAGCATGAAGCTTATTTTCCTTGTATGGGCGTTTTGTGTGTTAATCAGTTATGGGAAAGCCAATGTGAACTTTGAAACTCCCAAACAAACCCCCACCAATAAATCTGAAGATTCAATTTGGTATTGTTTTGGACCATGCTGCCGCCATGCCCCATATGTAGAAACAGCACAATTCCCTCCCATTATTAACCCAAGGCCCCCTGGTTGGTATTGGGGTATACCAGCGTCTATTATCTCTTAAACCGCTTCACTCCCTTCCTGGGAAGATTCCGCCTATTTGGTCACCTCTTACACATGTTTAATGATAGGGATTCCAGTAGGTAGCACTCTAGTCAAATTCAACTTGGGAGCTCTCCTTCATTCTATTGGAGAAAGACTTCCCAATTAATGGATCCCTGACATATGTATTTCTTGGCATTAATCTTCCCATGAAAGGGGCTTTTATTGTCTAGCACCCAGACCTTGAAGGGGAGTTATGTTCAATTTGGGAGTACTGACTTTGGAGAGGTGTTGCTCTTGGTGTATTTCTCACATACCTCACATTGTTCAAGTACCTTGTGAATATCTTGTTAAAGGGTGGCCTATCACAACTTATGCTTTGGGAGCTCATAAAGGTTTCTCCCTTTGATATATTCAAGGTCCCTGTGGCAGTGCAAGATGGTGCCCACCCTTTGGTGGGTAGGTACATACAGTATGGTTGTCCCATCTGACATCCTTATGTACAGTGTTTTATAGACATCTCAGACAGGTGTTTTTTAATTACAGTGTTGCAGATGATGACCATGGCACTCAGGGAGAACCCTTTGTCCTTGGTGTGTAATACAGGAAGAATATAATCAGGATCTAGTCTGTTCTGCCCTCTAGAGGTCCTGATATAGAGCCTTGACAAGGTGTAAGCAGTAATGAGCTCTGGTCTAGGTTTATACTGGATTCTCATATTGAATCTTTATAGAAATACCATCCAGCAGGACTATCTACAGGAAAATTATGCCTGCGTCTTAAAGTAGATAAGTGGTTTGTGATTGGTGAGGGCTGTAAACTACTCTTGTCTCTTGAGTTAACAGCGCTGATTAAATAAACAGCGTACAGTTGCAAGAAGCTCTTTATTTTAGATTGGATAATGACACTTGCTGTCTGTCAGTTTTTGGAATCTGTATGCCACTGGCAGATACTCACCAGAATTTGTCTTGATACAGAAGACCCGCTTATGAAAGCATCAAAGGTATCATTCTCCATCTGATAATCACCTTCTCATCTTGGGTACTACAAGATTGGCCCAGACATCAGTTTCTCTTTGAGGTGTTGAAAGCATAGGTCCTGCTGTGGTGTCCACACAAACTTGGATTTGGAGCCTGTGGTAGAAGATATGAGGCATGATCACACCACAGTCAGAGATGAAAAATTGTACATAAGCCACCATGGCTAAGAAAGTTCTGAGTTTGATCTTCTATTTTGGAGGCAGAATTTTGAAAATAGCTTAGATCTTCTGCATATCAGGCTTAATCAAATCCTTTGATGCTATATGGCCAAGGACAATCAATTGTTCTTAGAAGAACTAGCACTTAGATGGGGTTGCTAGGAGTTTATGTTGGGCCAAAATAGAGAATACCACTTTCAGGTCCTTATTTTTTAAAGTGAACAATATTTTTATTAGTGTTCAAAGATAGTGTGCTTCCCAATCCTTATGGTGTTGCTCTACTCTTGGGCTATACATGATGATATTGTCTAGATAGACAAGAGCGTTTTTTCAATATGAGGTGCAAACACTTCATTCATGAATGTGATAAAGATGGATGGTGTCTTAGTCATCCCAAATTTGATTATCACATATTTTCAGGGCCCACATTTGGTACAGAAGGCAATCTTCAGAATTTACTTTTCCTTGATTTGTATTTGATTGTAGCTGGCTGTGATGTAAATCTTAGAGAATACTGTGGTACCTTTAAGTTCATCAAAGAGGTCATCAATCAAGGGTAAAGGGTACTAATTCTGTATAGTGATCTTTTTTAGAGCTTTATAATTCATAAGTAGTCAAAGAGACTTATCTTTCTTGGCTACAAAGAACACATCTGCTCCAAAAGGGGACTTCAAGCGTCTGATAAGTCCTTTCTCCAAGGCTTCATTAAAGTAAGTGCAAAGAGAATAATCATTGTTTGGGGTAAGGCAATGGATAGGCCGCGCTTTAGGTATAGCTCCATTTAATTGTATGAAGTGCTAGATGTGTTTCTCAGGAGATAGTCCTGGTAAGGACTCCTCAAAGATTTATGGGCGCTTGGAAACTATTTCTTAATCTTGTATGGGGAAAGTATCTTTTTTATTAGTAAAGTTATAATCTTGTACTGACATGGGTTCCAGTCAATTGCCTTGAGGTTGTTCTTTTCTTCTTGGGTTTTTGAAATGCGTGCAAACACACTTGATCTCAAAGAAGTTGGTCTGCTGTGTTGGGGTATATCTGGTAATTTATGCCCTCACATTTGATGGTAAATACTGAGGTCACCCAGTCTATGTGGGGATTGTTCCTTTGTAACCAGTCCAGCCCCAGTACAACATCAAATTTGGGGAAGTCAATGGCAGGTCCCTGGATGATGGAGTGCAGGCTCTCTAGCATAATAAATAAGGGGACTGTTTTCTTTTTCATGGTGATGTGATGTTCATTAGCTAAGACCACGTTTTTCATCTGCACATGATTAGTGATCAGCTTAAACTTGTCTACAAAGCTGCTGTTGACTAGGGTTCAGTTGACACCTGATTCCAGGAGTGGTGAGCCTGTGTAACTTCAAAAACAGAAAGGATGGGAAATCAGTTTATTGGGATGTCTGGCAATTGTGTAAAGTACTGGATCTCCTGAGGGGACCTGGATCATAGGGCACTGATCCACGTCCTCCAGGCAATACTCATCATTTGGCAAGGCAGAAGGTTGGTGGGAAGAGCTTGGCTCACTTAATGCTCTCCCCGGGCTTTTCCCTTGTCTTGGTTGCCTTGTGTGGCAGTGATACAGAAATAGATATGATTTGATTGGCCATTGTTCCCACTTCCCTGTCCATTGGAGTTCAAGGGTTTTTTGTTTGAACTGTTATTGCTGTTGAGCAGAGGGCAGCTAGAACATCCTAGGAAATGAGAGTCCTTGGGTCTTTCCCTTTTCCCAGTTTGTGCCTTGTGCAGCGCATTAGAAAACTGCTCTGCTTCCTCTGCTTCACGGTACAGGCTCTGGAGGTTAATAACTTGGCCCAGATTGGCATGTCTCACCACATTTGGCTTGAGAGTGTTGTAGTACATGAGGTGCATAGCTGGTTCATCAAAAAACATATATTTAGGTGCTTGTAGTTGCAACTCCTTATAGAACCTTGTAAGTTTGTTCACTGTGCCAGTCTGTATTAGTTTCTTTACTTAGCAGATAATCATGAGGGTGGTGTCCTTTATAAAAAATCAAACCAATAAGCTTTTCTTGAAGTTATCCCAGTCCCTCTCTGTATGATTCTTGTGCTGCTTGTTGCACCAGGTACCCGCGTCATGGATCAGGCAAATTGAGATATCTGAGATCCAGAAGCGTGTTGGGCACTACATCTGAGTCAGTTTGTTCTGAGATGACTGGATCAATGCTGTGGCGTTGTTGTTGTTGGCTCCTGCAAATAATTCCAAGGCAGTACTGCAGAGTCACTGGGCCACATGTGCAAGCATAATGCTTTTATCATTCGTTTGAGGTGTGAATGAAGGTGCCTGAAAGAACCTTTGCACTGACAAGGCATTGAAAGAAGGAACTGGAATTATAATATTTTGGTACATGACATATACTTCTGGTATTTTGTTTCCCAGTGTGTAGGGCATACAGTCCAAGGGGAGCCCAGATATGATTCTTTTGTATATTTTTTTACCATGGCAAGTAAAGGCAATAAGAGGAATTTTGAAAAGAAAAGTAAGATGAAAACCTACCTGTGCTACCAATGTTTTAACTGTGATATATTAGCAAGTTACAAGGGAGAAAATATTTGGAAACTAGATAATTATTTTTATTGGGAGATATGACTTATATATTTTGAAGGAATCATTTTAAGAGAAACATTATTGTTAAAATCAAATAATTGAATTAAACAAAGAGTGGCTTGATCCTTATAATGATTAAAGTGCCAAATTGAGCTGACCACCAAGCAGAGATTGTCACTGGTTCTTTGTGCCTTGTTTGGAAACTCAAGTTGACTTCTTCATTTGACTTTGACTTTGAATTTGGGGAAATCAGTTTTTGTGGCACAGGGTCTCTTGTGCAAAACTTTGCCAGGGGTCAACCCCGCTGTTTTGACACATCACAATTCTCCACTAAGGAACAGAATTAAATTTTGAAGGACCACATCATACAATGGTATGTATTAAATAAAAAATACTCACTGAAGTGCTGAGGAAACAGATTATAAGCCTTCAAACTTGCATATTCAATAGTTCTTCTGCTTCTCTTTGCTAAAACAATAGTTCAGTCATATGAAAATTAGCTACACCATTCTCACTCATACTTGATCCTTGAAAACTATTAGGATCAAGCCACAATATCTTTAGCTTAAAAGCAAAAATATTATTTTATAAAATCTTATTAGCTTATTGATTTATTTCTTACCCTCTGTAGTTTGCCTTGTTATCACTAGTAATAATATTAGTAGGGTTTGAGGTACCTTTGACAAGGCCTGAAAATCTTTTGATATATTATCTGTCTTTTCACAGTACAAGTACAATATATCCTGAGCCCAGTCCTGTTTTTTCTCTGATGTTGCAACTGAAGCAATCTTAGTTGAGTATTTTGAATTAGGAAAGCTTCAGGATTACCTTTTTGCTGCAATTATAACTTTTCAATCTTTTGTTCTAGATAAGTTCAGAAGTAGTTAGTTTAAAAATAACTAATTCCAGCTTGACTTTTCTTTTTTACTTTTGGGCTAGGTTTTTATTTAGAAAACCTATAATTCAGACTGTAGTTTCTGATTCTTTTGTTTCCCCATCCACCTGGTTGCTGCTTCTTTTGGGGTTTCTCCTGCAGCTTTGGTTTGCTGCTGTTTTGCAGAATTGTTTAACAACACCTCTAACTTCTTCAGGTTTTTTCTGCCTCCTGGGTTCTTTTCTTCTTTTTTTAACCTGTCAAGGTTAGAAAAACTTATAGCTTACATTTTTGTGGGCCTTTTTTATCAAGAATTAATCTTTAAGAGGATAAATATGCCCCCTAATTTACTGTTACAAATTACAAACTCCTGTTGACTATGCCCATAGGAAAACCTCAACTACAGGATTTTAACCCTAATACCATGTGGGCCGCCAGCCTGCAGATTTTTGGGCTCAAACTAGAGGGGGGTTTGACTTTGGGGAATCTCCTAAGGCTTGATGAACTAAAATTACCTGTGTCAAGGCTCCTCACATCAAAGGTTCCTGTTAAACCAACCAATGAGAGTGCAGGCCAAGCCAAAGATCCCGGAATAAATTGGGCCACTGTGGTGGGGAAAGCAAAGAAACTTCCTGTGGAATGCGGGCCACCCAAAGATGACAAATATCATGGCCTGAAAGAGAAATTTGAGTTTTCTCAGTTTGAACCAGCCAATGAAATAACTCCCACAATAGATGCGCTGAGGGCTGTAAAAACCTGGTAGACAGTAGCACCAGGCCCAAAGGAATTTGTAAAAGTTTCTCCATGGCAGATGGGTATACTAATACCCTGGGCCGCCAGGAAGTTATCCATTACCATTCTTGCAATAAAGTGACATTAACCTTTGGTTCAACCAAGTTATCCCATACTTGATTTTAGTTCTATTTCATTTGCAGTCCAGCTTCTGCAGTTCCGTGCCTCCCACTTATCTATCCCAAGAAACTGCGGACCAGCCACCCAAACTATATTGTCCACTAGGAGCTCCCTTTGGACCAATACATTTCACAGAATATCCACCAAACCCGGCATATTTGGAGTTCACACTAGAGAAAATCTTAATTTACAGCCCAAAGGCTAGAACTAGAGAGACAGAGACTGTTTACAGAGAAGAGACCAAAATCATCAGACCTCCTCTGCTATTCTGCGGCAAGTACAACTACTTGCCCGCCTATTTAGTTCCAATGACATCACCTCTCATCCTGCAGCCTGACTACCTGCAGGAATCTGTTGCAGAAAATGAATCCACCTCCACTCAGATATTTGGGGTGATGTATATCATTCTCACCGGCCTGATTGATTCAATGGTACCTGCGAGCAGGCCCTGGGCCCTCTGGGCAAATTGATATCTTATATTGTAAAGTTAGCACCAATCTTGTGGTGGGCCCTACCTGCAGGGCCCGCAGGCCGTCCACCCGCAAGTTCCCAGGAACCCCCACAGGCTGGATCCCTGTCATTTACCTCAATTTTCCTAAAATCAATAAATACTGGAGCCATTCTCTCTCAACCTCAAGATGAGATTGTTTGACTTACACCCCAAAGGTACTTGTTGGTTCTTGGAGCTTCTATTATTTTGTAACTTTTAGTCTGTTAGCTGTCTTATCCTCATGATTCTTTCTGATTATTTGTCCCACATTTGAGTAACTTTTACAACCATACCCAATATTTAACTGTTGAGTGTTTTAATTATATAGTTTATTCTGAACAGTATCCAGACCTTGAGATCAGTTTCCTAGACCAGTCTTTCACTGTTAAGCCTGGGCTCTACTTTATTTCCCTTAGTCTGATCAACCGGTTTAGCCCAAATTTCACTTCCTATAAACTTTTAGAAGCCTTATTCCAGTTAATTTTTCAACACTTACTCATCTTTTTATATTCAACTGGCATCAATCTATTGGGAAACAGTGGAAAAATTGACTGTAGGGATGTAAAAGTGAGAATCTAAAAGTGGCCAAGTCGAAAATTTTAAAATTTTAAAATTAAATTAAAACTGCTCATCTTAAATTAAAATTTATTATGGTCATATAAAATACTTTTTATTCATTCTCTCAACTAAAAAAGGCAAGAAAAATTAATTAATTTATTATAAAAAGCCATTTTGAAATTTTAAAAAGTGTCAACATGGCCACTTTTAGATTCTCACTTTTGAATTCTCACTTTAACATCCCTACAGTCAATTTCGCCACTGTTGCCATCTATTGGGGCTTGAAGTTTTAGCTTATAATTATCTTCCTAGAAGCTTCAGGCCTTACAGAAAGACAACCTTCCAAGGGGAAAGAGAAGAGGATAGATTAAGGGTATGGCTTTATTGAGAAGCAGTAACTGATACACTGTAAAAGAAAGCCACTAACCCACAAGGCATGGCACTATGAAAGAATCTACATTTGTTATGGGCAGCAAATATCTAATTGAGAGATCACCACCTGAAATTAGCTTTGCTCCTACTTTGCTGATATTGCCTGTATTTTGAAATTGGTGGCAGAATGTCCTGTGCTGTTAGATATATCATAGGATGGCTCTGTGAGCATCCCTGTATGCTGTAAGATACATTGGCAGGTGAGGTGCTGATATTGATTGCAACGTAAGCACTATTCCTGACAAGTGGTATGTACCCTATATATGAAAGTACTCATCTGTGATGTCTCAATCAGCAGGCTTGGCTTGGTGTGTCTTTGAGTGTGGTATTGGGCAGATCAAGCTGGGCCACAGGTTCCTTTCTTTGACTCAGAACCTTGCTGGGTTTCATCCTACAGTTTTGATGGTGAAAGAGTGGGCTTGATTGTTTCAGGGGAATTGGATCTAATCAAGATATATAGAGCTTGGTTAAATGTAAGATAGTTGACTGATAGATCCTAACTTGTTGAAATTTATTGCAATAGTAGAAAAAAGAGACTTGGATGCATCATCAGATTTGGATAGTTGCTGAAGACCAGGGGTTTAGACACTATGATTTTTAAATAGGGCTGATAAACTTAAATATCCCTATCTAATAAGGAAAGGGGGAAATTATTATACTTGAGTATTTGGCTAAGCTAGCCCTATATAATGAAATAGATGAAGTAGGAAATATACTATATTCATGTGATAGAAAGAAATGGGAAACTGGCTGGAAGAAAACCTGCTAAGTCACATCAGCAAGTAAATGAGAGTGATATCAGCTACATGTTAACAATGCAGACCGTATTAGAGTAAAAAAGGGGGCCAAAATGGTCACAATCTGTGCTGTGACCCAGCTTCACCCGCCACAATCTGGTTTGTGGCTTTATCAGTTATCACAAATCATTTTATGACATTCAATTCATGTCACAATCCATGCTGATTTTTTGTGGGTTTAGGGGCAGGTCACAGTTGTAACTGCTGTGTTTTTTCACCTGCTCCTAAAGTCACAAAACAGATCTGCATGGACTGTGATGTGACTAAGCACAGCCCTATCATGTTTTGTGTGGTGTCCAATAATAAGTGTGTAAGCTATTCCCTTTGATCAAAATATATATTTAGTCATTCATTTGATTAGAATTTTTCTATAGTTAGCTAAAACAAACTGTGGTTCAATCAAAACTATCATTGTGAGATAATGCTGGATAAAGCTTGTAGGGAATTGTGGTTGAAAAATAAAACCCAGCAACTGAAACTGCCCTAATTTTACGCCATGTGCCTTGTACAAAATGATGTCACATGTTTCATCCTTAAAACTCATTTTAACTTTACATCCTGCACCTCACACAGAATGAAGTTATCTGTTTCATCCTTAGAAACCACCTTCCTTTTATATTTTGCAACCTACACAATCAAGTAAGGCACAAATTGTGACCCACACCAAAAGTTGTGGCAAAATCCCCACAGATATTTTGTGGTGTAATCTAAACACATCTTAAAAATAGGGTTGTGACTGTGATCACACAATTGCTGTGACTGTCCCAACCTTGGCCAGAGTTAACCTTGCTTCCCTTTGTATCATCCCAGTTAGGTTGTCAACTGATTAAACTTGCTTTTATAATATCAAGGCTCAATTATAAGCGATAAAGTAAGTGCTTGAGACTGAATTAAACATCCTTTCAACCATCTATTGAGGATTGATTTGATTATTTTAGAATGGATCATGATTCATTATAGCAGAGCTATGAAAGCTATCAGCGATTTTAATAAAACTTATTGTTATCTTCTTATTTTTCTTTAGACTTGGAAATCAATTCCCTCTTTTCTCATATCGGTATACTTCTCAGAAGCATATTCATGACATGCCAAATCATAACTGGGCGATGGATTGAGTAGCAATTTCCTGCTGGGATTAGGAAGTCTTAAATCCCATTTAAATATCTACTTCAACTAGTTCAGGAAGGTAGGCAGGTCCCAAAGACCAATGCATCAGCCTACCAGGGTTTAGTTTAAGTTGTTCAAGCTGGTGTATGTAAAAGTGGAACAATATCGATACAACACCGCCAAATATCATCCACTTTTTGTTTGAGATCAAACACAAGCCATACAAGGATTGTCTTGAAACCCCTACTGACTAGCTCCTACACCACAAGCAGTGTTGGATACAGTCACCCCAAGCTCTGCTATGTCAACCTCAGCCGGAATGCTGGGCCAGATCCCAAGCACTTTCCTGATGGTTGGTGCCCAATCAACTTTATACTATATCGGTCGGTACTTCCTGGTCCGCCAGCTTTATCAGGATTATGATATCAAGGGTTCCAGCACGGCTACTTTTGGCACTTCAAGGCTTTCAAGCTTGGGTGTCCAGATCGCCTTTTCAACCACATTTTTCCTTCTCGGGAGGACTCTGTTTCTTGATGCTCTTTGAAATCCTCGAGCTTATGCCAGAGTATGTGTTATTTTCGTATTTTTGTTTCCGCATGTTCTTAAGTTTTCTGAAGACCTTCCAAAAATCTTAGGCTTTTTACTTTTTACTTTTGAGCTTTTCATTGTAAGAACTATTAAAGTTCAAGGTTCTTAGGGGTTAAAACATTTTTTCGCGTTGTTTTTGGCTAGATGTTTTAAGGTTCCTCAGCTTTCACCTATCTATCATAAAGAAACTAGTTAGCTGTTCCTGAACTATAGCAATTCAACGATCTACAACTCTAGGTTTCCGTGTACCCCTTTTTGTTTTTTGTTTACCTTTTCAATTCACTTTTTTACTGACAGCTATCCAAAATGAACTCATATAATTATGTAGATCTATATGCATACTTTGGGGACCCCCAATATCTTTATTGAATGAAATTGACGCATGTCTTATCTTATTGCCAGTGATCACATTTCATTTACAAGTTCAATTTTGAAAGCACCTCGCTTTTACATTGCCTTTTTCTGGCTTGGTATTCACTCTGGAAGGATGCTAGTAAATTTTAGTATGATTTAGTTATTCTTAGGTATTGATAATCATCTCTCTTAGATAAGTAAACGATTACTTCGAAAAAGTAAGGCTACTCGGAGAGTGTTTAGGTTTCTTAGAACTTTGTCCTTTGGTTTGCGCATTTATATATTTGATTGTTGGACTGGCTTGCGCGTCCCTTCAGAATCTAAAATCACGCTTAATTTTTTTCTGAAAACTTGCCTAATTGTAGATATAAATTAACAGTGTTTGATATAGACTTCGCAGCTGGTACTGGAAGCTATGTTTATGGATGACTCTTCTCCTGGTAATTGTTATCCTACCTATCTGCCAAATATACATGCTCACGAAAGGGCTATTTGCAGGTAGCCATACCTTTGAAAAGCCTCTGCTGAGACAATGAACTTAGATTTGAATGCTAGATATAAAGTGCTTTCTGTTTCATCGATTTGGGTGGTTTCCTTCATATTGTTTTGGCAAATTGGAAGGCAAGACAGCGTTCCTGAGGAGTCCCTGGGATTTGGTAAATTGCCTTTACAAAAAATATTAAACACAGCACTAGTCGATTGGGTGTTTATTCAATCCCTTAGCCGAATAGGCATCCTTGGTGTAGCATTGATATCAGTTCTTTCTGGATTTGGTGCGGTTTACAACAGCTACATCTACCTTCCATTGAATCAGTAAGAACAGTCGTGAACGTCGCTTACAAGTTAGAGGGCTCAGTGCGACAGACCTTCAAAAAAGCGAGACAGAATTGACAAATACACTTCAAATGGTTACCGAGAAGAAGAAAGCACTTTTCATGGAGCAGCAAAAGCTTAAGGATGTTGAAGCCTCTCGGCCTGACTCAGGAATCATTTCTTCTATGTTTACTAGCATTTCCCAGGGCTTGACTCAACGCAGTAAGTGGGCCTGCGCGGCTTTATAAGGTGATTTCTTAGAAGTTTCTGCTTTTTTAGGTGCGTCGTCCATTCAGGCAGAAATCGATACACTTGATGGCCTTGAAAGACAGATAAACTCTGACGTCGATACCCTCCAGCGCCACAAGGTAATAAGATTGGTATGTTATGCTTACCTTCAGGATCGAGCCCAATATTCTGGCACATGGAAGGGGAAGCTACTGGATATGATTGGCTATGTGTTTGCTGGATATTGTATCTATCGTATCTTTATGGTAAGTTGATAACAGAGCTGCTCTAAAAAAAAGTCATTTGTCAATGTTATTTTCAACCGCCGTGGAAAATCAGATCCCATCACCACTGGGCTCTCTGTGGTGCTCATGTTTTGGAATGGGCATCTGGATCAGAAATTCTGGTCTCAGCAGCTGAGTTTTTTCCTGATTGGGATTCTGGTTGTTTCTTCTATCAGAAGTTTGCTGCTCTACTTTATGAAGGCAAGCAGATAGTGTAGATCCATCTGACTTTCTTAGATAACCAAGCTTTTTAAAAGCCAGACTCTCAAGGAGAACTTGATTCTCTTCTTGGCTCAAACTATGGGCATGTATTTTCTAAGCACTGTTCTACTCATGCGGGCCAATCTCCCTGAAAGTTATAGGTGTTTTTGTTTATTTTTCAATTGCTAACTCTACACAGAGATAATCTAGCTGCCGTGCTCGGCAACATTCACTTTGACTTTTATCACCAATGGTTTGACATTGGATTTCTAGTTTCCTCTATTCTAAGCATAGTAGTCATCTACTTAACTTATCAACAAATGCAGATGAATTCTTTAATGGACTAATACCATTTAACTGACCTCAAAAGCTTTCCTGCCAACTTATACTAGTCTGACTTTATTATGAAAATATATTCATAAGGATAAAGCTTTAGAGGAATTCCCAATCTGTCCTAATAAGCAAATTAAATATATTACTTCCTTGAGTTAAACATACCAGTATTCAAGAAAACACCACAGATAGTTTCCACATCTAAATAGCCTTAATATATCTGAGAAAAGAGTTGCAGAGGCTAGAAGTTTAATATCTCTATGGAGCTTAAGTGTTGCTAAGTACAATATCTTGATTTTTTACAACTGAACCTGCAAATATTATGACAGGAAATATGAAAAACAACTGATCACTTTGAGTCTAGAATGGAGTTCTAAATGGCAGTGGCTAAGAATATGTGTGGTTTCTGTGGATCAAAATAGAAATAATAGTGCTGCATGGATGCCAGCAAGAGGGGGAAGTGAATAAAAGCAAAAATAAAGGCTATAGATAGTATATATGCTCATACCACTGAGTAGGGAAAGGGAACAAGAGTTTTTCTTGGGAATGAGCTGACATTGTTTCTCATTTAGCGTCTGAGATGACTCCAGCTTTGGCTATTTTGAAAGTTGGATAATGTGCACCCTAGCCATAATCACAAGCAATACAGGTCAAGTCCGATAGGCTAAGTTCTGTCTTGTTGGGATTAGAACTGCTTTTCTGGCACAACACAATTCTGCTCGGCCATACTCAACTACTGTAGCCCACCTAGGTAATGTTTATATGACATCAACCATAGTAAACGATATGCTATACTTGGACCATGATAGTTGGTACCCTTTGCAGTGATTATTCAAGCTCTAATATGGGGCCAATCGAAGAGCATCCTATTTTTTACAGAAAGACTAATTCCTAGGTTAACGTTCCAGGCACCCAACCTCTATCCTTTCATAATTATCATTTGGGGATTGATGTACATAATAACTATAGGCACCTGGGTGTAATTAGAGAAGATACAGTACATCTGTGCTATAATCAACCTACCCTACTTAGTTCTAAGCTGAAGTAGATTATTTACCTGCCAACCAAGTCCTCTAGCACAATATAAAGACATCATGTATTGCTTTGATCTTAGTCAATTGATATCCAGAGCTATTCTGGTGGCTAAGTTGTCCACTTTACGGATCTACTTTTAAACGATATCCTTCCTTTCAGTTGGTTAGTTTCTGTTATCCACCTTACTATTCCTATTTCTCCCTAGGAAGGGTTTGCATCAATTTTGCTATGGTTGGGTTTTAATGGCTAAGCTGATGATCGATCCCTGATTTAAACCATGAGAAATTAAACCCTAAATGTAGATAGAGATAGTATTTTAAATAAAATATCTATAGTTAAGTGATGGGGTTGAGGACAATGAAAGCCCAGGGGGAGAAAAGGGATTTGGAATAAGATGATTATTATTGAGAAGAATGAGAATATGTCATGGCCATGCCTGTCTTTCCAGGTGTGGCTAGGCCTAAGCGCTGCCACCCAGAAAAACAAGCTGTGAAGCCCTGCCAGCTTGCAGCAAGTGTAGCTTTAAATCCAAAAATTGGTCACAAGTGGGTGGCTAGGAAAAGTGAGTCTGAGCAGAATGTGGATGCCTCACGCTCAATTTTGAAGATTCTGACTGCCTGAGTATCAGACCCTGGCCTCCTAGGAGGTCAGTTAACAGCTTACAGAACCATCATTGGTGGTATCTGTAAGCTGATTGAATACCAAACACAAGGAGGCCACCTTATTAAGATGCACAAAGAGTTTTAAGTAACATAACTTTTAACAAACTACCTTAGTGTCACAGTAGTTTCAATTCAATCAATATATTTCTTCATGATTTGCTCATTTCAATACTTTTCAATAAATTTTTTTTAATAATAAGGTTGTTAGACTCTGCATTTTTGCCACTCCAAGATCCTGAAAATCTGCCACCACCCTCTAGAATGATTCCTGAAATTTTCAAGATTGAGTGTGAACCCATCTATGCTGCTGACTCCTTGACATCAAATCAAATCAAAAAATTTCTCCTCTATTCATGCATTGCAATATGCTGTACTTTGCCATATTCTCTCTTTAAAGGTTATCATTTGTGATTAAATACACACCATCTCCTCCTGATTTGTAATGTCATCCTTATTAGGGAGTATATTTTCCATTTGATCAATTACAACAAGCTCTCACTCTACTTCACCATGACATTATCAAACCCCTTTTAATTTTGACATGCTGTACAACTTGTGCATCTTTTTTGTTAGGCTGTTTTATTGCTTTATGGATATTTCTGTGGTGATTTCTGCTATGCTCAACCCTCAGTATAGAGTATGTTTACAGTTGTTTCCTTCCTTCTGCTACACCTTTCCTTTTCTAGAATTGAGATCACAAATCCATGCTGTAGTTTCTTCTCATACCTCAAATTCTGGTTACCTTCTTTGATCCTCCATCTTCCCCTTTGCCTGCTGAAAGAGAAATCTTGGCTCTAACCCAGGAATGAGACCAGCATGGGTTTCCACAGAAGCTTTAAATTAAAACAAGCTGAACCAGAATCCTGTGAGTGGTGTCTGTCTATTCTTGAACAAGCGCCAGATCCCTGTCACAGTAAGTCCCATAATTCTGGGTACAGTAGTTTTAAAAGCTATGGCGACAAGCAAAAATTCTTCAGATTTAAACAAAATGATTTCAGATTTAAACAAAATCCAAGTCGCGCGAGATTCAGGATTCAATTAATTTAAATATTTTCAGTTAATAAATGAACTGTCAAACCAAAAACAAAATTTCACTAGCTCATCATACAAAATTATATCAAACATCAAGCGGTGTAGTTCAAACCACAAATGAAATGAACTGACGCAACAAGTGAAATAGATGGATGCTGTTCCAGAGTATATTATAATCCAATCAGGATTCATATGAGGCACCAACAGAAGGACTAAAATGAAACAAAATTTGAGCAATCTAGAAGCAAGATTACACAAGCACAAAACAAAATGAACTCACACAAGATGTGTAGTATGAGCAGCCTAAAATAGAAAACTATCAATTTAACAGCCAATCAACAGCTATCCAATTTAGGACCAGAGGCATTTTATCCATTTTCATGGCTCCAGATTTGTATGAAAAGGTTTTGAGAACCTTCCAAATATGGACTTGAGATTACAATAAAAATAATTTATTAAATTTTAAAATTTCTACTTTTAGTGATTTTATCCTAGGTTTTTTACAATGGTTTTTAATAACAACATCTTCAACGGCGCCAGCAGCTAAGCCAGCAGCAGCCAAGCCAGCTTCAATGGAGGCAAGGCTCAGAACGTAGAGGCACCCATTTACACCCAAGCCTTTGAGGCGGGTAACAAGAAAGCTGACCTGTTACTGTCCCCTGACCCATATGGCTTTGACTTGTTCAGTAGTCACATAGTGTCTAGCTCTGCCCCTGCTCCCATACCCACCCCTGCACAAGCTGTCTTTCAACCAACCAATCAGGATGGCAACCCTGATTTGGAACATCTTTCTGCCATCAGCCAACCTGCTTCCCCCTCAGCTAATCAGGCTTCAGCTCCCCCGGCCCAGCGCCCCAAGCGACGAATCATCACCGCCCAAATTCTTCAGGAAATTGTGGCACTCAACCTGCAGGGTCTGTCCTGGGATCAGATAGCCAGCCAATTACAATTCACTCGGGCTACTGTCATGCAGGAATTCAACAACCTGATGAATAAGAGAAATCTGATTGGGACGGCCAAGAAGCCAAAGAAGGCCACAGAGTCCCAGATCAATGAGGCATACCCAATAATGCTTGACCTCCTCCAGCGGGACCCCAAGCTTTCCTTGACCCAGGTCCGGAAGCAGCTTGCACACCATAACATATGGGTCTCTGAGCGCATGGTGCAGCTCTGGATGTATGGGAAGGTGGCTTCCGTATGGATTCTTACCAATTTTGCTGGCGACCAATGGGATGGCGCTGAGGATTCCCCGTATGATCCCGCCATTGAATCCACCCTGGTCCAATGCCTGACTAGTCTGTTGGATAATGTCATATTCATCTCTTACTATAAGCTATCCATAGCTTTTGATGATTTTGGCACCCAAGGAAAAGCCGCCACTAAGAATGGAAGGAAGAAGGTCAAGAAGGGGACTTTCATTGGTGCATTTCTGGCTGTTTCAGCCAAGGGTTTTGTCTACTATTGGACAAACCCTGATTTCATTGATGGCTACTCATACAGCCACATCCTTGGTGGATTACTCAACTCCTGGGATGGCTCAAATTCCAAATACCGGGTTTTCTTGAGCCACCAGATGGAGGGAAGCTCCACCGCCCTCGAGGCCATCCAGGGACACGGGCACCAGGCCTCAGTCTACCCTGCCGGCCATGCTGACGTCCATCTGGCTGATGTTGTCTTCTTTAACATTGGAGATACACTACGAGAGCGCCGCCCTCAGGCTTTCAACAACCTCTATCTTGGGGTCCTTGATCACAATTTTCTCTTTGGTCACCAAATGGTGGCTGACTTGTTTGCGCAAATGGTTTTCCATGTGAACATGGGCAACCAATCACACAAGGATAAGCGCCTCCCACCCCGTGCCACAGCCACCTACCAACCTATCCAGCCAATGAATGATGAGGAGTACAATGAGCGGTATATGGCAGCCATCACGCGTAATCCTCCTGCCTCCATCTCCACCCCCACCACCAACACCCCCGCCCGCAAACCCAACCCATCCAATCCCAAACCCCCCCAGGTCAGCACCGCCTCTACGTCCTCCTTCCTGCGCCATTCTGCCTACTAGGCATTACTCTTCCCCGCCCCAATAAACCCCTGTCACCAAACATTTTCTATTTATATTATCTTTTTTTTGAATTTCAATTGTTCATGTTCTCTTTGTTTATAGTTGGTTTTATTCTTTATGTTCAGCTTATTTCTATAAAATCATTTATTTACTAAGGTGTGTATCTAGATCCTGAACACAGTTATTTTTAGCGCTTGAGATAGCCCCTTGTGAAAACATTAACAACAATTTAGTGATCAGCTAAATTGTTGTTAATGTTTTCACAAGGGGCTATCTCAAGCGCTAAAAATAATATGGTAATCAAGGAAACAATGCCAACACAAAGCAAACAACGCATATTGAGATGAGCGTAAAACATAGCACAATGGGTAAAAAGATGAGATAATGTGATAAACGGGAAACAAAAAGGAATAAACAAAGAGGCAACAGTATCAAAATAATACAGAATTTATTGGGGCAAAAGCTATAAAAATATATGGAAAGGTTAGTAAAAAAATAAAATGAGAGAATTGGAGAAGCTGCTAAAAGACCTTGACTTGGCAATTGCCAAAATTAAAGAGATTGACTGCAAGGTCAAAGCAAAAGTCAAGGCTGCCATCCTTACAGGGGAAAAAATTGAAAAGGTGTCCGCCAAGGCACTCATGGCCAAGATGCCTGACACTCCTGAAACAACAATTGAGCAACTTTTAAATTTCCAGAAGCACGTTGTGGAAGGCCTTAAATTCAAGTCCTTTGCCCTCTCTGCGCCGTCTGTCTGGACGGATGACCCAAAATGTATGCCCACCTAAGACCCGCAAAACGTACCCAAAGAGATGACACTGAGCAGCCAGCACAACTGGTTACACCAAGAATAGCAAAGCCTGCCAAGGCTGCGGGCAAAGAAGAAACCCAAGAAGGTAACCTAAGAAAATAAATTTAATAAAAATTCATAAATACTTACCTTTTTTTAGAAGATGTTGATGGCAAACTCCGCCAGGTCCTGGTTCCTTTTGTTCCCCACCTTCTACTCAAATTTTGCCACTCATGTGGCCAAGCAGCTTTTCCTGTCCCCCCTGTCTTGCAGGAGCTTGAAGACCGTATCCACAGGTCTTTTCTGATGTCGCGGGAGGCATTGGCTGGGCTTACACATGGAGAGGGGGTATCTGAGTGGGAAGTTACTGCCTACAAGGATGCCCAACTGGTCCGCCTGGACCCGGTATCACTCAGTGGAGTTTACTGTGTAAACTCCATTGAGCTTGTTTGGGACGTCCTGGTGACACTCCCATTCAAGAATGTACCGGAGATGGGCCAGGCTCATGCGGCTGCTTGCTTCTGCTTCCCAGTGGAGCACACCCTGTCCTACTTGCTGGAGGACTTCAGGCGCACAGTAGAAAAACTGGCTGTTGCAGATGCAACAGCCGTGAAAAAGACCAAAATCCTCCTGGCGGACTTTGGGCTGGCCTGGAGTGCCAACAAGACGGGGGTCCCAGAAGCTATGGATCTTACCTTCGGCAAAACTAAACATGAGAAAAAAATAAGCGTAGTATACAGCAAACTGTGCAAGTTTACAGAAGCCTTTGCTGGGAAAAGGCTTCACCTTGTTTTTTACCTGGGGTTCCTCTTTTACTTTGGGATGGGCGCGTTGGTTGAGGACCTGGACGGGGTCCTTCTGGGGATCAACGAGGCCAGGCTATCCCTGGATGGGAAGAAGGTCCCCCTCAGGTACAACTCGGTGGATCATGTCATCCAGGACGCCTTGGTCCTGGCTGGCATCTTTGGGTTTGCAGCCCCACCAGAAAAGCTGCTCCTCCATTCCCACCTCACCATCCTCCCTTTTACCAGCAGGCGAGAATATTTTAACCAGGGTGTATCCACCGTCCACAGTGTGGCAGTGGAGGTTGTGCGCCACCTCCATCGTGGGGTGGGTACATACTGCTGAACTCACTATAGGCGATTTTAATAAATTTTCTCTTCCAAATAATTCCATTGGAATTTATAATATTTTTAGTATAATAAAATTTTCTAATCCTTATTTTAGCAAACGAGATCTGCAGAATATATCCCAGAGAAGGTCTTAACAAAAGCATAATAATATATTTCAAATAAATCTACTTCTGATTTGGACACATTACATTAACTTTTTTTGATTATTATATTTATTTTCCAAATGTGATATTAATGTGTTTGCGTAATCCAGTATCAAGCGTTTGGGATACCCTTAGATGGCATAATAAAATAATATACAATGAAATAAATAAATTACTTACATCTATTGATGGATCTTCTGAATGTGATTGCAGGCAAAGAAAAATCTAAATATAAAATGATAATTAATAAATGTTGAATAATAAATTAGAGAATATAAAAAAAGTTGGACACACTAAGCCTTTAATTGATTGGCTGTTTGGCTAGGCGCGTGGGGATGAACAAATCAGCGTGGCCATAGAATTTGGCCACGGTCTCAGCTGGGAGGGTATGGATCCCGGCCTGCAGCAAATCAAACAGGTCCTCAGTCCCAGTTGGGGTTCCTTGCTTGACAACTTGCTTGAGCCACCCAAAGACTTCCTTGATGGGGTTTAGAAAGGGCAAATAGGCAGGGAGGAAGAGAAGGCACATATTTGCTGTGGCCAATTGCTGGGGGCCCACTGCAATGCCCGTGTCAATTGATGGAAATTCTTCAAGAATATCAGCCACCTTGTGGAGACCAACATTGTCCAACAAAATTACGTTGGTGAAGCCCGGGCTTGTGCGCCTCAGGTGCTCCTGGACCAATCGGAGAAATGACAGGAAGGTCCGGCTATTGTGGGAGCCCAGTATCATATGGTATAGCTTGATCCCCTTTGGACCGAGGAAGCCACCATTGAATAGGCTGTGGCGTGGACTGCAGCACGCTGAGCCACCCCGCCATTGGAGCTTCTGGGGACATACCCATACTCATTGCGCATTGACAAGGCAAATGCTGATTCATCAATATAGTAAAATTTGACCGTCCCCTTGGCTTTGAGGGCAGTATATGCCTCTGCGTAGTTTTTCCGGGTCTCAATATTGGCTGGGCTGTTCCAATTGTATGGGGATACCCCAAGTTTTTTCCAGGAAAATCACATTACCTTGACCAGATGGTAGTAAAAGGAAATTGAGGCCTCAATCCCAAAAGCGGACTTGACCATAGCCTGTATATTTGCCAGTTCAAGATGGCAGTCCCAGGTGATCCACTGGCAGATTGCCCATTTGTGCTCCTTGGTGAGCATAGTGAAAACGCTCAATGATTTCTCCACGGCAAGGACTCGGCCAGTATCAATAAACTTGTTGAAGGTCTTGCTGGCGTACTTGGGATCCACCCCAACAAGGGCCGCGGCTGCCTTGTAGTCACCCAATTCCTGCATTAGCTTAAGCAGGATGATGCGTTTGATGTCAGGGATGCGCTTCTGGGCGGGCTTTGTGGGTTCAGACAAGCCAGGATCCTGATTGATGACAGGCTTGCAAGGCATGGGCACCTTGTTGTAGAAGGCTGCAACTTTCTTTAGCACCAGCTGTCCCTCATTGGTTTGGTAGAACTGGGGCTCCTTGTTATCCTCCTGATTGCCATCACTGACGTAGGGCTCATAGCTAGTATCAAGTACAGGCTTCACCTTCTCCAGCATGGCTGACGGGACCAACTCTTGCCGGTACACAACGTCAAACACATACAAAGTAAGTTCTACCTCTTTGTTTCTAATCATTTTTGTCGTGGTAACCTTGGTGGGCTTCCAGGTCAGCTTTGGGACCCAAGGGTTGATGCTCCGCACCCTAGCAGCTTGTGCTCCTTGAACTGGCTGTGTCAGTGCAGCGTCACTATGGAACTCTCCTCTCCTGCCTCCCTCCTGAGTAGGCACTTGTGTTTTACTAAGTCTATTCTTTGACCCGCGGGGGCAACTGCAACCGCAGCGCAAAACAGGTGCAATGGTAGTCTGTTGTTGTGTTCCTTCCATTTTTAGAATTTAATAAAATATTAAATAAAACTTAATTAAGTTACTCTCTAATTTTAATTTTTGCTTTTATCTGTTTATGGATATTCAATTAATATTTTTTCCCACCTAATATCCCAATTATAGATTTTTTATTTCTTAGTTAGTTATTTTTGGTTTTACAACGCCCATTTTAGAATACTCAAAAAAAATCCACCCTTTTCCCCAGATTTTACTGCCAAATTCAAACACCCAACACAATATTTTTAAAATTTATGTTTCAGATCTTGTGTCTTATTTTAGATACCTTGGTATCATTCATGATTACAATCCATTGCACACATTGTGTGAGTGATTTTGTTTACATTGTGAGTTGCTATTGTGTTTCATTTTTGGATTGAGTTTTGGCACACCTTGCTTGGGTGTATTTTGTCAACAATTCACATAGTAATCATATGTACACCAAAAGTCAACTCACACCATTTTGTTTGTGAATTGATGTATTTTGGATTATATTTTGAATGGTTTTGCTTTGCATGTGAGCTTTTTGTTGCTGTGTTGACCCATTTTGCCCATTAACGCCAATAAACCCTGTTAACAGAGTATATATTTTAACCTGAGAGTTGGATTTTGTTTAAATCTGAAATCATTTCATTTAAATCTGAAGAATTTTTGCTTGTTGCCATAGCTTTTAAAACTACTGTATTGTTTGTCCAAGTAAGAAGGCACAGAAGGCCGGAAAACCTGTATCAAAATTGAACAAGTTAACAGATTTAAACCAAACAGTTGATCAAAAATGGGCCACAGCTGCTCCAGTCTGCCAGATGAAACCAGCTCCCCCTTGCATACTGATGTTGATAAATTGACATAATATGAGGGTCACCTGATATAAGCTCATTAATCAGCATGGTTGTCAGAAACTGGTCATGCAAGGGTTCTTTGCAACCTGGACTAGATACTTACTTGAAGATGCCAAAGGAATAGGAGATCAAGACTCAGGTGGTATTGCTTAGTCAATTTTTCTGATATATATTGAATAATTTTCCCTGTTTCAGCTCTAAGAGTTGAGTCCTCCTAAATTTACTCAATAAAAATCAATTATCCCAAGTTCTAATTTTAAAATTTTAAAATGCATCCTGTGCTCAGGTTATTGCAGTATATCCCGTACAATCTGATTATGAACAGAATCATTTTAGGAAGATGGGGCCCAGCATTTGGAACTTTGTTGTTGGTGCCGCAAAATGTTAATTTCATGCCAGCCAATTTTGTAGCTCCTCCCCCCATCCTTGAAGATGAAAATTGTGTCACTCTTCAATGCCCAGAATTCTACGCTGAAGATGCATTGATGCTTTCCCAGGTCATTTATCTTGGTTTACTCTGGTTAGGATTGATTGTTCTACTTAATCCTGGAGTTACAGCTGGAAATTTCACAAAAAGATATTTAAAGTCGCGTTGGTGGTTAATCATCAATTCTATGTGGATTTGGGTGGTAATTCCCCATCATTTAGAAATGGCTTCATATTATCCAGTGATTTCTGTCACAGTCCCTTTGATGATGCATCAACCATAGCCCCCTCAGTTTTGTGCCAACCCACTGCAACTTTCTTCTTGCCAGGATATAAGAAGTTGTCTTTGAGCTCCCAAGGGCCTCACCCTCTACATTTGCACCTCAAGCATCTCCAGACCAGCACCAAGAGATCACCACCCCCAGGAAGTGCAAAGCTTGTAGCCCTCTACCTCAGCCTTGATCATACCAACCAAAGCTTATCTCTTTGACCACACCCTTCCTCATCCATCACTGAAACAATCCAGTGTCTCCTATAAGCAGTTATTTGCTAAGTTGGTCACATTCCAGAAGCTCACACAACCACTAATTTTGACAGCCCCTCTGTGAAGTTGACGGTATTATCACCTTTGGTTGCACAGCTGTACTCTTTATTGTTAGCCTGTGTGAAGTGGGTACAGGTAGTACCCATGCCTGCCATTGTGATCAAGTTCAACAGAATGGATGCAAATATGTAGTCTTTATTAGTAGATTCTCTGCCATGAGGCTTGCAAGAAGTTGTGATGAAGGGTGTAAAAGCTTGTCTTTGTGATGCCTGTAAGTGAAATTATATATATCACTCTGGGTGAATGTGATTTGCCCTCTGTCTAGCCATGAGCCTATAGTCCTTGCTATGATCCTAATCAGCTTATCTACAAGGAACTGATTGGCTGCAATAGAGGGTATGATGTTATTGCCAGGGATGGACCATGCCTCTGGTGTACAGCTGGCTTCATGATGTATGCTGGTTGGTTATGCCACAGAGTCACATGGTTATCTGCTGGTTGTTTTTCCACCAGGAAAAACCTTCTTTTCTTATGTAGCTAGTACTATTCCTTGATGGAAAGATACACCTGCTGCCTGAAGGAGTGACAAGCATTCAACCTTTGCCTTTGGACTAATAAGACAGGAGCAACTTGGGTTTGGACTGCAGAATCCCTATGGTGTTTGCCAGCAGATAACAGGTCAGATTTACTGGTAGATAATCATTGATTCTGTTTAATGGTTTGGATTGTGAGTTGAATTGAGGGATTTACTGGTGGTGAATGACCCTTTTTTTCACTATTAGTGGTGTAAGGTGATCAGTGTCTACCTATACAGTGTCTTGTGGTGATTATGCTTAAGAGGGTTTGGGAGTAATAAACATAAACCTGTATTAGTGCTGATTTGTTGGCAGAAATTGATGAAAGTATTATTTACTGGCAATAAATAACAATTAATGATATTTATTGGCAGGAAACAATGAATCTGGTTTTTTTTGGCGGTGAATAGGTGACAATAGTATTTAGCATTGGTAAATTGTCTAGTGTAGCTTTTCAATCTTATACTTTTGCCTTTAGTGTGGTGAATAAATCCATTATGAGTGGCATTTGCTGATCCACTGGTTGATATGGCTGACCATGATTGATATTCACCCATCCATGGCTTCATATCCTCCCATTTTGAATTGCTTACAGAACCAGGTTGAGATGTTAAACCATAATTCCCTACACCTTTGGAAAGTTTCAAATCCCTTGTGATATCTGGCACAACTCTAGCAGCACCCTCAGTGAGCAGTTAATCTCCTCAGAGCATACCCACCTTGGCAGCAATACCATTCTATGATATCAACAGCTCCAGCACCACACTGACTAATCTAGCTTTTTCTGATTCTCAGGTGCTCACCTCAAGTGAATCTCCTCAAGCTTATAAGATTATATGTTTCAATCAGAACTTTCTGTTTCTATCTGCTCAAGCTATTGTGGATTACTGCATTGCTGCCATGACTAGGTTTGTACCTACTCCTACTCATACATTGTCTGTCAAGGAGCTTGTAGTGGACAACCCTTTTGTAGCCTTGGATGGGGACTCATCTTCCACCCAAATGACCTCTCAACTTCAGGTACAAATCAATTCCAATTATCCCATCTGTCAAATATAACAAGAAAATGATCTTTTATGTTCCATTGTTCCTTTGTCTCTGCATCCTATCTAACAAAATCTATTGCTTTAGTAGATAATGTTGCCACTAAAAAATTTATTTCTGAAGATCTGGTTGACAATCAGGCTCTAGAATATAATCCTGGCGCTCTATACAAGAGAGGAGCATCCAATGTTTTCTGTTCATTCCAACTATGTTCTCTTCTTTCTTCTCTATCACTGATCACACCTTTGTTGCTGAATTTACCATAGCAAAGCACCTAACATACTCTGTTATTTTAGGCATAAAATAGTGGCGTGAAAACAATATTATAACAATTCTTAAAGATAACTTACTGAGGATCTCTCATCCTTTCAGGATTTCCCCAGAAGTTCCAATGATCCCGTTTGGAAAGGAAGATCTTCACATTTTTGTGACATCCTCTATGCCTGCCACCATCTCCACATCATTTGATGTTCTCCCTCTGTACCTCTCACACTTACATGCAGCCTTTTAGTTCTAAGCTTGTCAATGGTATGTCTTCACATTCTTAGTTTTTCTTTTAGTTCAAGCTTACTGTTGATCTAGTGAAAGTAGCTTCTACCATCTACCCCTTGAAAGTGAAGGAATAAAAATGCCTAGAAGAATAGATTAAGGATATGGAAGCCAAAAGAAAAATCTTTAGAAAGTCTTCTCCCATATGCTCTCCTCTGTTATTTGTCCAGAATTCTGATAGATTTCTACATCTTGGCATTGATTTTGATAACTTTAATAATGTTACCATACCTGGCCTGTACATTGTGCCAACTGAATCTCAAATCTCCAGGGAAGTTGAAAAGGCCAATATCTTTTCAAAGTTGGACCTTCTGAATGCATTCAACCAAATCTGTATCAAGAAAGGCCAGGAATGGCTTATAGAGTTCAGGACTAAAAAGGGTATCTTTCCGTACCAGGTCATGCCCTTCATCTTGAAAAACACCCCAGCAGCTTTTCAGTAGATGTTCAATGAAGTTCTGGATGACCTCACTGGCAACTGTGCCATCACATACATGGAAAAATTCTAGTATACTCTTATGAAAAGAAATAACATGATATTCATCTTTGTGTAGTGATGGAAAGGATCCAAAAGGCCAACCTAGTCATAAAATAATCAAGTGCAAGTTCTTCAAAACCATAATTTCCTTCTTAAGAAATTCAATCTTGGAAAAGGGCTGTGCCATATCAACCAACAAGGAAGCTGTCATTAGAAGCTGGCAAACTCAGACAATCATCACCCAACTCTGAAAAATTTAGGCAAATACAAATTCTTAAAGTTTTTCATTCCCACCTATCAGAAACAGCAGCCCTGCTTTATTCTGCTAGTGGAAAGCAAATTTTGAAATGGTCAGCACAATTTGATGCTGTGTTCAATGCTATCAAGAATATCATATGTTCTGTAATCATGCTCCACCCTGTTAATGCCTCAAAGCAATTCATTTTAGCCACAGATGGCTCCAAGTTTGCCAATTTTTCAGCCATTGTACAAACCAGTAACAATGGATTAGATTACCCTGTAGGTTACTTCTTTATTAAAATAAAATTACAAGAGCTCAGCTACATCATATATGAAAAGGATATAATAGAAGTGGAAAGGTCTATGAAATATTGTTAACATAATCTTTGGTCAGATACACATACATTTACAATGAAAACAAATCATAAAGCTCTGCTCTATTACTGTGAACCTTGTCTCCTAACTGAATGTCAGACCAGATGGTACAAAGTTTTAGTTAAGTTCAAACTTCAAAATAAATTTATCAGGGTTCTTAATAACCATTTATCTGATTCTCTCAGCTGTAGCCCTTTGTTTATACCTAACACTAAGGCTGAACAATAATTCAATACAAGAATTGTAATTCCCTCTAGTTCTATCTTATTATCACCTCCCATGGAAAAAATATGTAAGTTGAGTGTTCAACTGCCCACTTGTTTATACCTAGTGGCCAAATTTAAGCTTCTTTAACCCTTGGATTAGTGCTAAGCACAGTTATTGAATATGGTAAATAACCAAACCTCTCATACCTGCTACAGTTCTGAAGATAGTACCATAATTCATAACAGTTGGTTATGGGTTCCTGAGAGAGAAATTTTCTAAGAAGCTATCAAGGCCCACCACAATAACATATTAGTTGGGCACCAAGAGAAGAACAAGGCCATAGAAATAATCCACAAAAAATTTGATTGGGAAGGACTTACATCTGATGTTAAAAAGTACCTGCAAGGCTGTGTGGTTTGTTTAAGATCAAAACCCTCCTGCCTTAAACAAACAGATTTAACTGTCTCACTACAGATTGCAAATAGCCCCTGGGAAACCCTATCATCAGACTTCATAGTCAAACTTTCCACATCTAATAAATATGATTCAATTATGGTAGTGGTAGATTTTTTCACAAGGCCAAGCCACTTTATTTCATGTCAGACTACAATCACATCAGTTCAGATGGTCAAGCTCTTTGTTGAAAATGTCTTCACCTATAATGGAATTCTTCAAGAGATTATAAGTGACAGAGGTCCTTGATTTATAGCTCAATTCTGACAGGAATTCTTGAGACTCCTTGGCACCAAATTATGCAGATCAACAGCCTATCACCCCCATCCAAAATTCAAAAAGAGAGGTGAACCAATGTTTGGAGACATTTCTTAGATGCTAATCTAATGCTGGACAAGACAACTGGTCTCAAAATATCCCAATGGCTTAATATTCCTGCAACAATGCCCCTACTCACATCCAATGTATCTCTATTTCATGCAAACTATGGCTCCAATCCCCAATGCAACCTTGGTTCACTTTCAGCTAACAAAGTAGAGTTAGAATCCTCACAAGCAGCCCACCTAAAGAATACCCATAGAGAAGTCAAGAAGCCCTTAACACACGCCGTGATAACTTATAAGGCATATACATACATGAAGAGAATGCCCAGCGTATGAGATTGGTGGTGAAGTATTGGTTGACTAAAAAAACATGCAATTGAAGGTCCCCTGGAAAAAGTTAGGTCCTAAGACAGTAGGCTTCTTTAAAATCCTAAAGAAGATTGGTTCATCTGCCTACCAACTAGATCTTCCTCCTTCCTTGCACATCTTTAGCACTTTTCATGAATGCCTCTTAACTGAGTATGAAGGACCCCCTATATCTATCTCTGACCCTAAGATGATGGATGGTAAATTGGTATATGAGATAGAATCAATCATTGTGTCTAAACTATCCTATAAGCAGTTGTACTACCTAGTGGCATGGAAAGAATATCTGGTCTTCAAATTTTGTTGGATCCTACACCATAGCCTCACTCATGCTCAAGAGATGCTCCAAGATTCTAACTTGGATGACCCCCAAGCAGTAGATCTGGTGAAGTCCACCCTAGCTTCTATAAAGCTACCTTCTGCCCATAAAAACTATACATTTGCAGCACTACCAGGAGGAGGAAATCCCTGTTTTCAAAGAAGGAGGATAATAGCATAGATCTAGTTTTTTTCAGATATGGCTAGCTAAAGCACCATCACCCAGAAAAACAAGCTGTGAAGCCCTGCCTGCTTGCGGCAAGTGTAGGTTTAAATCCAAAAGTTGGTCACAAGTGAGTGGTGGCTAGGAAAAGTGAGTCTGAGCGGGGTGTGGATGCCTCACTCTCAATTTCTCAGATTCTAACTTCCTGGGTATCAAATCATGGCCTCCTAAGAAGTCAGGTAACAGCTTACAGAACCATCATTGGTGGTATCTGTAAGCTGATTGAATACCAAACACAAGGAGACCACCTTATCAAGATGCACCCAAGAGCTTTAAGTAACATAACTTTTAACAAACTACCTTAGTGTCACAGTAGTTTCAATTTGATGTTATATCTTTCTTCATGATTCACTTACTTTAACACCTTCTGATAAGATTTGTGATAACAAGATTTTTAGACTCTGGATTTTTGTTACTCCAAAATCCTGAAAATCTGCCACCACTCTCTGGAACAATTCCTAGAATTTGCAAGATTGAGTGTGAACCCATCTATGCTGCTGACTTCTTGGCTGTGAGTCAAATCAAAGTCTTTTTCTTGTACCTGTGCACTGTGATATGCTGCTCTTTGTCATATTATTTCTTTAAAGGTTATCATCTCCAAGTGAATACAAACCATATCCTCTTCATTTGTAATTTCATCCTTATTTGGGTGGATATTTGTCAGGAATGAAGTATGGAAATAAGATTCCATGAGCCACCAGAACTTCAAACCATTGACTACTCCAATTATCTTATAATTCATCCAAGAAGATCCAGAAAGAGACAAGACAAGATAATTCATAAGACAAGGACAGGAGTGAAGAACCATAAGATTTATTGAAGCACCATAAGGAGAATGATGGATAAGGGTTAAGAGAAAGGGAAAGATAATTTATACTCATCAATTCTTGAATGAGAGGAGTCAAGTATGCTACAAAAGAGATATATCATTTTGAAGGTATATTGGAACATGTAACAGTGGTTTGATTATAGCACCAATAGATTCCTTTTGGTCTCAGCTTCTAGGAATGCTTTTAAACATTGAGATTGGTTCTCTAGCCGCAGAGATATGATTTTTTGAGGATCAGCAATTATGTGCAAGAAGACAGATAGTTCGAAAGGTAATTGGACTGCAAAAGCACTCGGCAATGGCGCAATTGAATCAAGTTAATATAAAAACATATTTAAAATTGAGTTCAAACATGATAAAATCAAGTAAATTGATATAAAATGTTGTCAGGATTCTGAATCCTGACAATATTCCCCATTTGTTTGATTACAACAAGCTCTCACTCTACTTTATCATGACAAGATTATCAAAAAGTAAGGTTGGAGTGTCAAAACCGCAGGCTCGATCCTCCAGCAAGGTTCCAACCAAGCGGGTTTGTGACCCGCAATCCAATTACTCGGTCACCCAAAGCCAGACTAGGAAGTCAACTCAAATTACCAAATCCATCAACATGAACAGATGATGATCCTTTACGGTGGATACCTTGATTTGGCGCTTGACTCATTATCAGGATCAAGCCACCCCCTCTTCCATCCAGCTGTGTGATCACCAATCATGTTCCTGCTATTCATTGATTCACAATAGCTATATAATCACTATCTCGCAATAAAGATTATTATCTATCTTCTAAATACTTTTTCCCCATGTAACTCTGCTAAAACAGCACAGTTACAACAGGAGGGTTTGAATCTGCTCTCTTATCACAATCTACAAGCTGTGAATTTTTTAGGATGCCCCTAGAATGTATTTTCCAGGGCACTTTGTCAGGATACCAAGAGTACCCCACTGCCCCTTCAGGTGAAGAAGGGGTGGGAGCAGGTATGGGCATGGCCCACCAGATGATGGGGCCTAACTTTAACAGGTAGGAGAGGGCCTTTCCAGCCATGGTCCAAGGTCCAGCGGCTGGCAAGGCAGAATCAATCAACCCAGTGAGTGCCATATATAGCACTTTCAGGAATTGACTATTCTGGCCAGTGGCATCAGAAGTGAGGGAGGGTTGAGACCAATGGTTTAGGTGTCAAGGGTGGTTTCATGGGGACCAAGTAGGTGGAAGGATTATTGTATTTCCTGTTGAATATCAAAAGGTATATTGTAATTTACTTTCTGTCACACACAATTGGGTAAGAATCTTTGGGTGCATCTGGGCGGGTGTACCACTGCAGGTCTTTCAAAGTCCAGGGGGTGTGTTTGGTGTTGGGTGGATACTCTGTGAAATGTAAAGGGCTGAACAAAGCTTCAGGGGAGCAGTAATAATCAGGGGCTTCTAGGTTCCTAGATAGGGCTTGATGTTCAACTTCTGAGGTAGAGTTCTGAAATCTGGGCAGTTTAAAATGAAAGAGTATCAAGAATATTAAGGAAATAGGTTAGAGAACCAAAGGTCCATAACAAATCTTTGTTTAGTAAAATGAAAATACAGATCCTCACAGGTGCTATAAACTTGTATAGCCAATCACCTGCAGGTGTATCTGGGCATTCTACGTGTTCTATCTGGGTGGCATGGTTTGGCATATTAAATTCTGTTATCTGGTTGTCTGGTTTGTTATTATTTTTGAAGGTCTTCAGAAACAGCTGTTTGGCCTGCTAGTGGCCTATCTTTGCTGGGCTGGTCATTAGCTGTGGCAGAACTGGTTGCAGGTGTCATGGGGTCATCTCCAATTTGGTTACTTGATTTGGGCTGGTCTGACAGGCATTTCTGGTGTTGGGGAACTTGATTAAAAAAGGGGGTTCCCAATTGGGAACCCCAAATTACTAAATAGATGATGGTCTTGGACTGAAAGCTCTGGGCAGCTAGCTTTAGCCTGCCCAGGCCCAGCCAAACCCACCAAGGCTTGGGTGTAGCTTTTGGGGCCCAGGACGGGCACCACAGCTACGGGCTGGGCAGAATTGATTCCTGCACCTGGAATTTTGCTCTTCAAAGTGAATCCAGGTACAGGCAAAATCCCACCACCTGCTCTCCCTGCCTGGTGGCTGGGAGTGGGTTCAAATCCTGGGCGGGATTTGATCCTGCTACTTCTGTAACACACTTCCTTATTTCAAATTAAGGCTCTATGGTTTTAACTGCTTCAGACCAAAAGGGTGAGATTTAGTTTAGCATTTATATTTGATGAGTTAAAAACTATAGAGCCCTATTTTTAACACTCTTTTTATATGAACTGAATTGTAAGATTATGATATCATTATCAGGATTTCAAAACGCAAACAATATAATTCTTAGATGCCATGATGATGGAATCTGGTTCCTAGGAAAGATGGCATCTGGAATGGGTGCCTTTCAATAAGGTGCCGGTGGATCCCCTTTAGGTTCTCGGTTCTTGAAGTAGACCGAGGATCGTATTGTTAGTGAGTGCTGCCAGGAGAAAGGTTCAAATAAAAATCCTATCCAATCAAGAGACATGTTCCATGAGATATGTGAGGGAAGGCGAAATTTTATTGAATAACTATATTACTGTTTATCAATTAACACTACTTCTTAGATGATTTCTGTGACTTGCCACTTGATGGGGTCTTGACGCGGTTTGATACCTTCATCAGGAATTCGGCATTGCTGGGTTCGGCCTCCTTGTTGTTGGGGAACAGGCCTTCAACTGAGTTCTTGGCCAGTGGGGCGTTATTGGCGACATCCTTGGTACCTTGGCTGAAGGCAGGGAAGAAGAAGTTGGTGAAGAAGGCTGTGGTATCGGCAACACGCTTCTGGTTTTCTTTGTCCTCAATGGCCTGCAAGACGACGCTCAGGGGGATGTTGTTGACGCCGCTTTGAGTTGATGTCGTGTTTAGGTCCTTGAGGGTAGAGTAGATGAAATCTGTGCCGTTCTTGATGGTTTCGCTAGTGGCTTTAGGGTCAAGGGCCTTGATGACGGTGGCGACTGTCTCGTTAACTGCCGCGCCTTGGTTGCTAACCGTCTGGATAATCTTGTAAGCGGTCTCCTCGCTTTCTTTAAACACTTGGTTGCCCTCCTTGTAGTTGATGGTCTGTAGGAATTGTTCAATAAGTTGGCTTGGGTTTCCTTCGCTGTTTGGATTTACTTCCTTTACATCGTATTTGGGCTCTGCATCGGCAGGGACAGCTGCGACCGAAGTCATCACAGATGACATGGCGAGAGCTAAAAGTACTTTGGTAATTGAGTTCATTTTGAAAGCCAGTTTCTTTAGTCCGCCTGGGATGAATGACTTGCATGGTTTGAGTTGCTTAAATAGATATGATCACCCAGGATTGCATTTGGATACTTGTTTGATCAGCACATATCAAACCAACTTGGCATAATTGTAGATTGACTTGTCGCGGATTGAAGTCCAAGTGAGGCTTGCTAGTCAATTGGCGTAGATTCTGTAAGATCGTCTCAAGCTTCAAACTTACACTTTAATTCTTAATAAATTCTATATCCCATCAATCGTTTTAGGATCATCAATTGGGTAACTTTAGCATTTTAAAACTCCGCCTTGAGAACACGTTAACAATAATAACCGTCAGCGAATTCAATCAAGCCCAAAAGTTAATTTCCCAATGGATTTCATTAATTCAACAGCTAATTACAACCAGGAATTTATACAATGTTTGATGATCTCAAATCAATCGGCGAATTTAAAAGATTAACGGAGTATATCCAAAATTCACGCTGAAGTGAGAATGTTCCTTGGCGCTGATCTTAATGGATAGAAAGCTGAGGAGATCCCGTGTACCCTCGTTCACACTATCCTATGCCAGGTCAGCTCATCGGAAACCCTGCCTCAGGAACAAAACCGGTACCTTAAACAATTACAACTGTTCGCAGGAAGCTGCTTAAATTCATCTTTAAAAAACCATGATTTCATCCTCCCAACGCCACCCCTTTAAATCAAAATCAACCAAGTCTGGATTTCACAATCGAAATCCCCCAAAATACTACCAGGGGTACGCTCTCCAAGCTCGAAAGTGGGAAACTCGAGCTGCCATATCTGAAGCGAGAATCAATCGTTTTAAACTAAAGTTACAAATTCCTGTCCAAAAAATATAATTTGCAATCATATAGCAAACCTTTCTCAAGGGACTAGCTTTAATATAATTGCATTGATGGTCCGATAAAAATTATTTTCCAAATAATATTTTCAATAACTATGGACATTGAAAATACCTATACATCTTTTGTCATGATGGAGTATAGTGAGAGTTAATCATCGCCCCTGGACTTCTCCAGTCGCTAGGGAAGCTTTTTACTATGTTTTCGATTGGAAAATCTTACCTTTTTTTATGTCCGTGAAAGGCCGACGACACTATCGGTCGTGCCTATACGGTAGGTAAGTTTAAAATGGTTGATGCTGCCGCAGGAGGGGTTGTTGGACACTTCGCAGTGTCTCACGGCATCCCAGCCTGCGGCAGTTAAAATTAAAGTAAAGAATATAGAAAAGTAGATGTAAACTGATCCAGTTTGATATTAAGGTAAGATATTCAAAATCTTATATTAAAATTTATTGACTTTTATTGGAGCTTTATATGTCTTTATTCATTTTGATTGGTTAATTTCTGGGTCCAAACCTGTCCTACGATGGCTGATGTCGCACAACGCGAATCACTAATCATTGGTGCAAAGGATGCGGTAATCCAAATATGATTGGATGATTTAAAGCACAGGAGATAAGATTAGACTTGACAAGCTAGGTAAGGCTTCACTAAACTCAATACTAACTTTTCAACTCAAACTTAGATTTACTTCAAACTCAAAGGTAAGCTTCGAAATATACATCGCCCCTGGACTTCTCCAGTTGCTAGGGGAGCTTTTTACTATGTTTTCGGCTGGAAAATCAGTCCAATTTTTAAGTCCAATGCAGGCCAACATCGATATTGAGCCTGCCTATCAGATAGTCCAGTTTGTATGGCTGATGCTGCCGCAGGAGGGGTTGTTGGACACTTCGCAGTGTCTCGCGGCATCCCAGCCTGCGGCAGGAAAAATTAAAGTAAAAAATATGAAAAGTAGATGTAAACTGATCCAGTTTGATATTAAGGTAAGATATAGAAATATATATATTAAAATTTATTGATTTTTATTGGAGCTTTATATGTCTTTATTCATTTTGATTGGTTAATTTTCTGGGTCCAAACCTGTCTGACGACGGCTGACGTCGCACAATGCAAATCACTAATCATTGGATAAAAAGGATACCGCTAACTACTATGATTGGATGATTTAAAGCATAGGAGATAAGATTAGACTTGACAAGCAAGGTAAGGCTTCACTAAACTCAATACTAACTTTTCAACTCAAACTTAGATTTACTTCAAACTCAAAGGTAAGCTTTAAAATAAGTATTCTACTAACTTTTCAGCTCATAAGATATAAAGAAAATATTAAAGGTAAGATCAAGCTTTGAATTTCTGATGCTGACTTTAATTTAAAAAAGGTAATAATTTTAAATAAAAACTGACCCAATTCAAAATTCTATTTGATTCTTGCTTTCAGGTAAACTTTTCTTTAGAAATACTAACCTTCATTTCCTTTCAGATGGGCTTGATTCACAGCAGATCTTGGGGTGGGTAAGTTATTTATTCATCAAGTTTACCAACCTGGATTAAAAGATTCAGATTTTTGCCCTGAAGATCTTGGTTTAGTAAGAATTGTTAAGATCAACTAATCTTCTTCTTTAACCAAGCTGCATTTCAGGTAACCATTTCCTAATTACTAACCTTCAATCATTTTAGATAGACTTAGTCTACAGTAAATCTTGGGGTGGTAAGTTTTTTTTCACTAAATTACCAGCCTAGATTAAAAAAACCAGACTTTTGCCCACAAGCAGATCTTGATTTAGGTAAGCCGTTTTTTCTAAACTTACTAAACTTGATTAGAGACACCCAGATTTTTATCCCAAAGCCAATCTTGGGCCAGGTAAGCTTTTTACTACTTACTAACCTTTTTTAAAAAACCCACAAACTTTCCCCCTGCAGCAGATCATGTTTTAGGTAAGTCATCTAAATCAAACTACTAACCTTAATTTCAAGCCCCAGATTTCTGCCTACAGCAGATCCTGGGTTGGGTAAGTTTTTTTAGAGTAAACAGATATTTTAACAAAAAAAATGTTTGTCTAATTCAGTTTTTTGATCCAACTAGCTCTTTTAACCCAAATTTAACTTAATACTTTTTAGTAATATATCCTATCCAATTGCTTAAAAACCCTATTAAAAATGTAATTATTTTCTTTAATTTTTGCACTTCTTAGTTTTAAATGAAACACTTGGTGGATACTTTGCAAAGCTTTATTGCCAAAAACTACATATTATCAAGCAAGAACTTTTAAATTGTTCCTAGCAAGACTTATGCTTAGCTAATTTTATGTTGTAGATTTGAAAATCTTTTTGGAATTTGTTTTCAGTTTTTAGATCTGACTAGCATAGTTTCAAAAAAATACTTGGCAACTTTAAAGTGTCAAAAAACAACTGTATTACTCAAAAAGTGTTCTATTATGGACATTTATTTTGTTTTGGCCTTATTATTATAAAGATCCCTATCTTAAAGCTCTTTTGTTGTTTACTTACCAAAAATCAAAACCCTAAAAAATTAAAACATCACCACTTTAAAAAAAGAATTTTAATTGAGATGGATTTTATTTCTAAGCTTTTTAATAAAAATTAAAAGGATAAATATGCTAAAGAAATCCAACCCAGCCAAATGAAAAAAATGAAATATTTAAGGAGATATCCGCAACTAATTCAGATAATGCTAAAGAATAAAAAGTACAAGCTTACAAGTGAGATCCAATGGCATAAAAAATAATTATTTTAAAGCTATAATAAAAAAGATGAACATGTCAGAACAAAAGTTATATAACAAAATAAACAAAACATTCATATTTCAGTTCAAATTTTGTATGATATGGTAAAGCTTATAGACTACATTAACTAAGCCAGAGATAAATATATATTTATATAATATGATTAGAATTTAAATAAAGGTATTGATTTGCCCTTTGGAATTCAAAAACTGTTATTGAAAATAAAAATTATTTCAAAAGTATTATAGCTTCAAAATAATGTAAGAATTATTTAATCTTCCATCTCTTAAATGCCAAAAGTATAATCCATAATAAAAAAATAAATTGCTAAACAAGACCTTGCTGATATTTTAATAGAGTAGTTGTATAGCATCTCCTTATAATTCTCTGATGTAAGTTGCACAATCAAAACAACTATCATTTTTATAATAAAAAACTGTATTTTTGAAAACTACTAAATCATCTTGGAAAACTATAACAATGAACAAAATTAGAATTTTTGCTGAAACTATCAAAAAGTCTTTCTGCTATACAAACAGAAAGATACCAGTGAGCAGCTGAAAAAGATAAAGCTAACCATAACACAGCTGTTCTCTTTTGGTACCCTGCTCACCACTCATAGCTTTATACTCACTAATTTCTGCTAAGCTTTTAACCCTGGCTAAAAACATTAAAAATAATATATAATTATCTTTAATTCAAACAAGAATAATTATCAGCTCTGAGACCATAAACATATCATTGGGCTGCTGTAAAAGAATAAAGCTAAGTGTAGCACAGCTTTGCTCTTTTGACAGCCTACCAACAATAAACACTTTTTACAGTTATAGACTAGAAACACATACCAGCAGCTGCCGTAAAAGAGTGAAGCTGAGCGTAGCACAGCTTTGCTCTTTTGGCAGCCAGCCAGCACATCTTTCCTTTTACCAGCTATAGGCTAGAAATACATACCAGCAACCATCATTAAACACTTTTTACCAGATTTAACTGGAAACACATATCAGCAGGCTGCCGTAAAAGAGTGAAGCTGAGCATAGCACAGCTTTGCTCTTTTGGCAGCCTGCCTGACACATCTTTCCTTTTACCAGCTATAGGCTAGAAATACATACCAGCAACCATCATTAAACGCTTTTTACCAGATATAACTTGAAACACATATCAGCGGGCTGCCGTAAAAGAGTGAAGCTGAGCGTAGCACAGCTTTGTTCTTTTGGCAGCCAGTCTGACACATCTTTCATTTTACCAGCTATAGACTAGAAACACATACCAGCAACCATCATTAAACGCTTTTTACCAGATATAACTTGAAACACATATCAGCGGGCTGCCGTAAAAAAGTGAAGCTGAGCATAGCACAGCTTTGCTCTTTTGGAAGCCTGCCAGCACATCTTTTCTTTTACCAGCTATAGGCTAGAAATACATACCAGCAACCATCATTAAACGCTTTTTACCAGATATAACTTGAAACACATATCAGCAGGCTGCCGTAAAAGAGTGAAGCTGAGCATAGCACAGCTTTGCTCTTTTGGCAGCCTGCCTGCACATCTTTCCTTTTACCAGCTATAGGCTAGAAATACATACCAGCAACCATCATTAAACGCTTTTTACCAGATATAACTTGAAACACATATCAGCGGGCTGCCGTAAAAGAGTGAAGCTGAGCATAGCACAGCTTTGCTCTTTTGGAAGCCTGCCAGCACATCTTTTCTTTTACCAGCTTTAGACTAGAAATACATACCAGCAACCATCATTAAACACTTTTTACCAGATTTAACTGGAAACACATATCAGCGGGCTGCTGTAAAAAAGTGAAGCTGAGCGTAGCACAGCTTTGCTCTTTTGGCAGCCTGCCTGCACATCTTTCCTTTTACCAGCTATAGGCTAAAAATACATACCAGCAACCATCATTAAACGCTTTTTACCATATATAACTCAAAACACATATCAGCGGGCTGCCGTAAAAGAGTGAAGCTGAGCGTAGCACAGCTTTTTTCTTTTGGCAGCCAGTCTGACACATCTTTCATTTTACCAGCTATAGACTAGAAACACATACTAGCAACCATCATTAAACACTTTTTGCCAGATATAACTTGAAACACATATCAGCGGGCTGCCGTAAAAGAGTGAAGCTGAGCATAGCACAGCTTTGCTCTTTTGGAAGCCTGCCAGCACATCTTTTCTTTTACCAGCTATAGACTAGAAATACATACCAGCAACCATCATTAAACACTTTTTACCAGATTTAACTGGAAACACATATCAGCGGGCTGCTGTAAAAAGTGAAGCTGAGCGTAGCACAGCTTTGCTCTTTTGGCAGCCTGCCTGCACATCTTTCCTTTTACCAGCTATAGGCTAGAAATACATACCAGCAACAATCATTAAACGCTTTTTACCATATATAACTCAAAACACATATCAGCGGGCTGCCGTAAAAGAGTGAAGCTGAGCGTAGCACAGCTTTTTTCTTTTGGCACCCAGTCTGACACATCTTTTCTTTTACCAGCTATAGACTAGAAACACATACCAGCAACCATTATTAAACGCTTTTTACCAGATATAAACTAGACACACGTACCAGCAGGCAGCCGTAAAAGAGTGAAGCAGAGCGTAGAACAACTTTGCTCTTTTGGTAGCCTGCCTGCACATCTTTTCTTTTACCAGCTATAGGCTAGAAATGCATACCAGCAACCATCATTAAACGCTTTTTACCAGATATAACTGGAAACACATACCAGCAGGCTGCCGTAAAAGAGTGAAGCTGAGCATAGCACAGCTTTGCTCTTTTGGCAGCCTACCTGACACACCTTTCCTTTTACCAACTAGAGTTTAACAAAATAGTTTTAAAAGGCCACTGATTTAAATAAACAAAATAATGTGGCTCAACTAGGATACCTGGACGCGTACCTAGGCGGGATGCCGTAAAAGAACAAAGCTGAGCTTTGTCTGCTTTGCCCTTTTACGGCATCTCACCCGCCACACCACGCTTGCTGCTTCAGTCCTGACAAGTCCCTGAGTAAGCTTTTTCTCATGCAGCCTGTCAGGTTGCCCGTCTGGCCGGCATAGCTGTCAGCGGAGCTGCTGGGTGTTTCCTTTTCCTGCTGATGTAGATTGTTCTGGTTTCAGTTTGGAAGCTTCCAAGCTGCGTTTGATTGGCTAAGAAATTGAATTTAAATTTAAGAACCAATCATTAACAATGAAATAATGAATAACCAATCAGATACTTACCAAAGAAGATTCAATTACATTTGATAGGAAAGGTAAGCCTTAACTAAACACAATACTAACTTTTTCAACTCAAATTTAGACAATTCACTTCAAAACAAAGGTAAGCTTCAAAATATACATACAATACTAACTGTTTTAAGCATATATGATCATTAATATTCAAGGTAAGCATATTTTTAAAAAATTTGAAGCTAACTTTGCTTTATAAAAGTAATAATTAAAAAAACTAATTCATTTCAAAAATCTATTAGATTCCTCATTTCAGGTAAGCTTTTCCTTAAAAATACTAACCTTCTTCAAATCCTTTTAGATGGGCTTGATTCACAGCAGATCTTGGGGTGGGTAAGTTATTTATTCATCAACTTTACTAACCTAAATTAGAAAGTTCAGATTTTTGCCCTGAAGTTAAAATGAGAATGGTAAGCAAAGTTTTATTCACTAATATTTTTCAATCAAGCTGCATTTCAGGTAAGCCCTTCCTTAAAAGTACTAACCTTAGTTTCCTTTTAGATAGACTTAGTCTACAGCAGATCTTGGGGTGGTAAGTTTTTTTTCACTAAATTTCCAGCCTATATTAAAAAAACAAAGACTTTTGCCTCAAGCAGATCTTGATTTAGGTAAGCCATTTTTTCTAAACTTACTAAACTTGATTAGGGACTCCCAGATTTTTATCATAAAGCCAATCTTGGGCCAGGTAAGCTTTTTGATAACTTACTAACCTTTTTTAAAAAACCACAAACTTTCCCCCTGCAGCAGATCTTGGGGTTGGTAAGTCATTTTTCACTAATTTTTACTAACCTTAATTTCAAGCCCCAGATTTCTGCCTACAGCAGATCCAGGGTTGGGTAAGTTTTTTTTAGAGTAAGCAGATATTTTAACAAAAAAACTGTTTCTCCAATTCATTTTTTTAATCCAACTAGCTCTTTTAAACTCAAATTCAAATTTTTACTATTAAGGTAATCTCTTTGACTTCCTTTTTACTTTTATTATCTAGATCTACAAAATCAGACACTATCCTAACAAAAATAGGAAATAATGATATCAAAAATCAGAGTACCCCATAGAATTTAACTTATATTTAAAAAGCTAATTAAGATCAATATGTTGTCAATAAAATATGCAGTCACTATTAGATAAAGACTGTATCTTAGTAACAAAGTGTGCTGCAAAATAATATATTAAGCCTATAAACTACAAAATAAAGTTCAGGAAACAAAGAGATTTTTATAACATGTACTTGATCTTTATTAATTTGGGGAATTATAATTTCCATTGGAGTTCAAAATATATACTGAAAATAAAGAAAATAAAAAGGGCTGCAGTTTCATTATGTGGATAAAAATTCAGTACTTTTTCTCAGCTGTTGAAATAGACAACCAAAACCAAGTGCTGAGCACACAGAAATTTATGCACAAAACAAATCTTAAGTGGGCTAATTTTATTGTTAACATTTATAAAGTGTTGATTTTTTATGTGAGAAAACTTGGTGTTATATGTTTGGGTTTGTCTGTGTATCTCAACAGCTCTTAAAAGTACTTTAATTAATCTCCATTCTCTTAAATGCAAAAATAAGCATAATAAAAGGTAGAAACCTCTAATAAAGCCTTGATAATAGTATAATAGAGTATTTACAAAGCATACACCCTTACTTCTCTAATTGAAAGAAGCAATAATAATAAAGATATCATTTTTATATTAAAAAAATACTTTAGATATCATTAAATCATCTTTTAACAACCAGAATAGTAAATAAATTTAAAAAGATATACTGAACTACCAAAAAGGTATTTCTGCTAGGAAAGAAGAAAAAAATAACTGAAAAGCTTTGCAAGAATGGGGCTGAGATAGCACAGCATTTTTCTTTTGATAGCCTACTCACCGCTCAACTTTATATACTCAATGATTTCTCTTATTTTTCATTGACAAATCTAAATAATTGTTACCAAGAAACCATAAGGAGGCTGCATCTTTAAACAGGTTTTTACTAGGTATGAGACCAGAGACGCATGCTAGCAGGCTGCCATCACCTCTGGGGTTCATTAAAAAGATTTATGATAAAGATCATTAAAAAGCCAAAAAATTTAAAGTCCAAAATATATAAACTTCATACCACCCTTTGATCATAGTTTTTACCAGCTATAACTGGAAACACATACTAGCGGGCTGCCGTAAAAGAGTGAAGCTGAGCGTAGCACAGCTTTGCTCTTTTGGCAGCCTGCCTACACGTCTTTCCTTTTATCAGCTATAGGCTAGAAATGCATACCAGCAACCATCATTAGTGCTTTTTACCAGATATAGACTAGAAACATGTATCAGCGGGCTGCCATAAAAGAGTGAAGCTGAGCGTAGCACAGCTTTGCTCTTTTGGCAGCCAGTCTGACACATCTTTCATTTTACCAGCTATAGACTAGAAACACATACCAGCAACCATTATTAAACGCTTTTTACCAGATATAAACTAGACGCACATACCAGCAGGCTGCTGTAAAAGAGTGAAGCTGAGCGTAGCACAGCTTTGCTCTTTTGGCAGCCTGCCTGACACACCTTTCCTTTTACCAACTAGAGTTTAACAAAATAGTTTTAAAAGGCCACTTATTTAAATAAACAAAATAATGTGGCTCAATTAGGATACCTGGGCGCGTACCTAGGCGGGATGCCATAAAAGGGCAAATCAGGCAAAGCTCAGCTTTGTTCTTTTGGCATCCCGCCCGCCACACCACGCTTGTCTAGTATAGACCACTCTTGTCCCTGGAGAAGCTTTTTACTATGTTTTTGGCTGGAAAATTGGTCCAATTTTTACATCCAAACAAGGACAATGACAATACCAATTGTGCCTAAACAATAGGAAGGTTTAGGTAGTAGATGCTGCTGCAGGAGGAGTTGCGGGACACTTGGCAGTGTCTCACGGCATCCCCACCTACAGCAGTTTGAAATAAAGTAGATTATTATGAAAATAGATGTAAACTATTTTGGTATGCTATTAAGGTAAGCCATTCAAAAATGAACATAAAACCTTACTGTAAATGATTGGAAAGCAAGATGCCACTATCCACTATGATTGGATAATTTTAAGCCTGGGAGATAAGATTAGAGTTTGACGCTCAAGGTAAGGCTTTGCTAGACATAATACTAACTTTTTCAACTTAAACTTAATAGATTTACTTCAAACTCAAAGGTAAGCTTTGAAATATGCTTAATACTAAATATTTAGTTCAGAAACATCAAAGCTTTTGTAGGTAAGATAAAGCTTTAAATTTCAAAGCTAATTTTGATTTAAAAAAGTAACTAAAGTTAAATAGATCTAATTTATTAAAAATTCAAAACAAAGGCTTAATTTCAGGTAATTATTTTTTATAAACTACTAATCTTCTTCAAATCCTTTTAGATGGACTAGGCCCACAGCAGATCAAGGTTAGGTAAGCTTATTTACTAAATTAGCTAAGCCAGATTAAAAAAATTTCGCCATGAAGTAGATCAAGGTTTGGTAAGTATTCTTTTGATTCACTAACCTTTTTTAAACAAAGATGAGTTTCAGCAGGTAATCATTTCTAATAACCTACTAATCTTCAAATTTTTTAAATAGACTTGGTCTAAAGCAGATCTTGGGGTGGGTAAGTTTAATTTTCACTAAATTATAGACCTAGATTTTTAAAAAAACAGACTTTTATCCAGAAGCAGATCTTGGGTTAGGCAAGCCATTTTTCTAACTTTACTAAGCTAGATTGGAGACTCCCAGATTTTTACCCCAAAGCCAATCTTGGGCTGGGTAAGTCATTTTTTTGGGTAAACTACTAACTTTTATCTAAAAAAACCCTATTTACCTGCTGCAGATCATGAGCAGGGCTTTGATTTGATTTGATCAATAAAATTTAATAAATTTTACCTGATTCAAACAACCAGTTTCTATAAAAGGTAATTTTTAAAAAGCCAAAAGATACTAACCCATAAAACTATATATCTAATCTGCTGTTGGTCTATGATAAATCTTTCACACCCCTGACCCAGGTTTAAATAACCTATTAAATAAAAATAAACTATTTTTTATCCAAAAAAAGACTATAATCTTTCTTTATAACCCTGACCCAGGTTTAAATAAATAAACTATTAAATAAAAATAAACTGTATTTTTATTTTATCTAATAAAGGCTATAAGGACTTAAAAGAGTTTGACTAAAGGATATCTCTTTTTAAAGTGTTCAAACTGATATTTTAAATATTTTAAAGTAGTATACAATATTGTCATTATTTTTTTCTGGGCATTTCTATTAAAAAGCTGTGTTACTTGAAAGCTTACTTTCAAATGGCAGTAATTTAATACTAAGCCCATGTTTTTATGAATACAGAGATAACTGCCCCAAAGAACCCTAATATGGGCTTCTTTGGGGCTTAACTGTGTATATACAAATTTACATCCACTGATTATACTATTACACTTAAAGAGTTAGTTTAAAGATGGCTAGAAGAAACTTTAACTTGGTTGATCTTAATGAGCAAAACCTTCAGAATCTTATAGCTGACCAAAATCAAGAGGATAGACAAAATGCAAACCTTCAACACTGCATCAAGTGTCTTCTATACTATGATGCTGCCCAGTTTTGCACCCCCAATGGCTGTCGGGTTGGGACTTGCAAAATCTGCTGTGACATTAGAGCCCAGAAGCCTGCTGAGAGAGGGGCTGCTAATGCTGAAAACAACCTTGAAGAGAATCCTGATGCTTTTTTTACCAGAAGTCATACCTGGCTTCCTCTTAATATAGGCAATATGGATAAAGTGTATGAGCGCTGTCATGCTTTACATTGGGCCTGTGAGGGTACCCGGGTTACTAGACCCACTTGCCTTAGGTTTACCCTTTGCTGCAATGATGGAACTATTCAGCTACCCCTGCTTCAGCCTATTCCTGAAGAGATTCATGCCCTGTATACCCAACGCGCCCCCCAGGCAATTAACTTTCTTGCCAATATCCGCCAGTATAATGCTGCCTTGGCAATGAATTTGCTAATTGCAGGTACATATTTCAATTTTTATTTGACTGCTATAATTTACATTTTATTTAACCTTTTTTAGAGCAAGATCAGCGCTTGGGAAACAACCCTCAGGATGTCCCTTATTTTATCCATGGTGAGTTGTATCATGTCCAGTATTTCTTTTTGCCTACAGAGGGTCAAAATTATGTGTACAATCAGCTGTACTTTATTGACCCTGCACTTGCCTTACGCCAGCGTATGGAGCAAAATCCTGGCCTGAATGAGGAGACACTTAGATTGCTTGACTGTGTGATCCGCCAAGTAAATCCATTTGTGAAAATCTATTGCTCTGCCACAGAAATTATTCAGGAGTATACTCAAGCTCATCCTGAGGCTGTAGCCTATCTGCACCCCAACTTAAATTTGACAGTTGAAGCAGGCAATAATCACCGTACCTACAATTTACCTCAACAGCCCCAGATTGCTGCCCTGATGCCCCCTGCAATGGCTGCTGTAGAGGATAGCAAGCGTAACCGGCGGCATGTGCTAATGCGTTTACGTGATGAGCATACTGAACGTATTGATCCTACAGTTGCCAAATATATGCTAACCCACTATGTACTTCTCTTTCCCCGAGGAGACTTGGGATTTAGCTTTGGTTTGCATCACATGGATGGGGATACACCTACAGCTTGCTGGCTCAGCATGCAGAGCTTTTACTGTTACCGTCTTTTTCCAAGAAATGACCAACCACTGATAATTTTCCTTGCCCGCAGACTGTTTCAGCAGTTTATTGTAGATGCCTGGGCTTCATGTGACATGATCCGCCTACAGTATATTGAAAGTCATCAAGATGTTTTCAGAGCAGAGCTGTATAACAACCTTACTGATTATTATGACCGCACAGATATTGATGACCCACATACTATGGTTGGTCACCACACAATTCTCCCCTCCTCTCACATTGGCTCCCGACGCCACATGCAACAGCTTTATCAGGATGTGATGTGCATTGTCCGCCATCTTGGCAAGCCTACCTTATTTATAACTTTTACAGCCAATGGTAATTGGAAGGAGATCCAAAGAGAGCTTAGCCCCCATGAAGATTCAATGGACTGTCCGGATATTGTTGCCCGGGTTTTTCATATTAAGATAAAAGAGCTTATCCAGGATATGCAGCGTGGATTCTTTGGACCATATTGTGGGCACTTTTGTGTCATGGAGTATCAAAAACGTGGACTTCCTCACATGCATTGTGTCCTTTCTCTGTTTTTAACTGATAACTTCTATATGAAGCCTCAAAATATTGACCAGCTAATTTGGGCAGAGATCCCCCCTGTAGCTGCTACTGCTTACCACAATGAGCTCAGACGTTTGGTTTTGAGCTACATGATTCATACACCATGCAACCAGAATCAAGATTCATCTTGCATGCATACCTTCCCAACAGGCCGCCGCTGCTCAAAGTACTTCCCAAAGCCTTTCCAAAATGAGACAGTTCTACCTGCTAATGGGTATCCAAATTATAGGCGCCAAAGCCCCCAGAATGCGATTGGATTGGAGACTGTGACTGGGCAAGATAACATTGTAGTCAATAACAGCTGGGTTGTTCCGTACTCTCCTGCCCTTATCTGGAAGTACAAGGCACACATAAATGTTGAAGCCTGTATGAATCTCCGTACAATCAAGTACATTCTCAAGTATATCTCAAAGGGAGAAGACATGTATACGGCAACAATTGAGGGTCAAGCACCGTTGGCTGATATTGTGCGTCAACACCTGATGCTGTTAATAATGAGGTCTGCCAGCATCTCCATGGTTGCTACATTGCCCCGCCAAAGGCTGTCTGGGAGCTGATGGAGTTCCCTCATCATTCAATATACCCTTCCATCATCCGCTTGGCTGTCCATGCTGAGAATCAACAGATGGTTTATTTTGCTCCTGGTGATGATGTCCTTCATCAGGTAGAAAACCCTCCCAGAACAACCCTCATGGGCTGGATGTTATATAATGCCCAAAATGACAATGATTGTCATCTGCTATATTCAGATTTCCCTCAGTATTATACTTGGCATGCTGCCACTTGGACCTGGAGAAGACGCCAGCAGCAGGAGCAATTTTGACGGATGTACAATGTTAGCCCTAATCAAGGAGAACGCTTCTTTGTACGCCTTCTCTTAACTATTCAGCATGGGTGCACAAGCTTTGCTGACTTAAGGACTGTTGGTGAAGGCCTAGAGTGCAGAACATATCTCACCAACCGCCTGGCATGTGAGGCCTTGGGCTTACTATGTGATGATGAGTACTGGAGAATTGCCTTCCAGGAGACTGCTTAAACCCACTCTGGCCACAGAAAGCGCCTTCTGTTTGTACAGGGCCTCACCTCTGGAGATATAACCAATGGCTTAAGAATCTGGAATGAGTTTAGAGAGATCTTTTGCGATGATCTGGAGCACTGGATGCAATTTCTGACTATCCCAGAAGGTCTTCAAGATCCTCATTTTGATTATGGGCTTTTTTTAATTGCCCAAGAACTTCAAAAGTTTGGTCAAAGCTTAGAAGCTTACCATCTCCCTAACTATGATGAAGGCTGGGAGGATCCCAGAAGCCCTGTTCAGGACTTCAATCCTCCAGTTGAACTGCCCCATGTTAACCCAGATTGTCTCAATGCAGATCAACGGGCAGCCTTTAACCAGATTGTTGAGCAGATTACCCAGGATCCTACACATGCTCACTTCTTTCTTCAAGGCTCTGGGGTACTGGAAAGACATTTCTTTACCAAGCTCTGGCTGCCCATTACCGTGATCAGGGTATGCACGTCATCTGCGTTGCTTCCACTGGCTTAGCTGCCAGCCTTCTGCCCATGGGACAGACTGCCCATTCAACTTTTAAGGTGCCTCTTAACCTAGATGAGAACTTGGTCTGTAACATCTCTGTCTAAACTCAGCTGGCTGCTCAGTTTTGCCAGACAAGCTTGATTATATGGGATGAGGCTCCCATGCAGCATAAGAATGTTGTTATGGCTGTTGAGTGTGCCCTCAAAGATATTTGCAATAACCAAGCTCTCTTTGGTGGGATCCCAGTAGTTTTTGGAGGTGACTTTAAGCAGACCCTTCCAGTGATCTGGCATGGTGGTCATGCACAGCAGGTTGAAGCTTTCATTCAGAAGTATATGATTTGGCCCCAGCTTCAGATTTTTTTCCTGAACCAGAACATGTGTTTGCATCAGACTGAAGAGAATGAGGCTTATGCCCGGTACCTGGAGGATCTTTCCTTTGATCAAACTCTCCGTGGATCAGTTCAATTACCTCCTTATATTGCTACAGTTGCTGCCACTGAGCAGCTGAATCATGCTATCTACTCACTTGACCAGCTTCAAGCTCTCACTCTTAATACTGCAGCTGAATTTTTTAGGGGCCGGGCAATCTTAGCCCTTACCAATTTTCAGATTGGTGTAACCAACTCTGACATTGTTAATATTTATCCTGGAGCCACTCATGTCTATAATGCTGAAAATTATGCTGACCCAGAAGAGGGGGATGATGCATATTTAATTAGTGCTGAGGTTATGCAGTCTCTCAATTGTAGCAGCTTGCCCTTATCTCACCTCACCCTAAAGATGGGTGTTCCAGTGATGATCCTCCGCAATATCTATGCCACTGAAGGCCTCTGCAACTGTACAATGGCCATAGTTACAGCTCTTTTCCAGAACACAATTGAAGTTACTGTCATATCTGGGTTCTATCAAGGCCGCTGCTACCTAATTCCCCGCCTGAAGATGATTGAGGAGAATGAGTTTCATTTTACCCTTCAGCGTTGACAGTTCCCTGTCCATCTTGGATTCTCTATGACTATCAACAAGTCTCAGGGGCAGTCCTTAAGACATGTTGGAATTGATCTCACCCATGATCCCTTTGCCCATGGACAGCTCTATGTTGCTCTTTCTTGCACTACCAATGTGCAAGGTGTTGTAGCCTTAGTTGACCCCAACCATAATCATGGTATGACCCAAAATGTTGTCTACCCAGAAGTTCTTCTCCGCCAAGATCCTCAGCCTGAGTAAGCTTTTTAGTAACTATTATTGTTATAATAAACTTTTATTTGAAAAAATATTAGATAAAAAGTTAAAAATATCTTTTTATCATAAAATTACACTTTGAAAATGGTTAAAAACCCATCAAAAGCAACTATTTAAACCCAATATAATATGAAGCTATTTAAAACTGTTATAATTATTCTTCAAAAAATACAACATAAAGGTATTAACCTATTTAAAAGGGTAGTTTATAAAATTCAAAAAAATCTTTACAATAAAACATCTTATTCACAAATGTCTTAAAAGATTAATCAGTCATTCATAATTATTTCCATTAATTTAATTCAAAAAAACAACATTTGAATAACAATTTAGGCTTTTATTAAATAAAACAACAAAATAAATATTTAGAAATTTTTTACTAAAAAAATATATACAGCTAGAATGCCAGAAGCATATATTAGCAGGCTGCCGTAAAAGAGTGAAGCTGAGCGTAGCACAGCTTTGCTCTTTTGGCAGCCTGCCTGACACACTTTTCCTTTTACCAACTAGAGTATAAGATAATATTTTAGAAGGCCACTGATTTAAAAAACAAAAAAAAGGTTTTCAGCTAGGATACCTAGACATGTACCCAGGCGGGATGCCGTAAAAGGGCAAAGCAGGTGAAGCTCAGCTTCACTCTTTTGGCATCCCGCCCGCCACATCACGCTTGCACATACCAGCAGGCTGCCATAAAAGAGTGAAGCTGAGCGTAGCACAGCTTTGCTCTTTTGGCAGCCAGCCTGACATATCTTTCCTTTTATCAACTAGAGTATAAGATAAAGATTTTAGAAGGCCACTGATTTAAAAAACAAAACAAAAAATTGCATCTAGGATACCTAGACACGTACCCAGGCGGGATGCCGTAAAAGGGCAAAGCAGGCGAAGCTCAGCTTTGTTCTTTTGGCATCCCGCCCGCCACACCATGCTTGTAGTCAATCAGATATGGAATAACAACCATATGGGGGTTATATTCCTGACAAGAATGAAACACTGTCTTGACACTCTAAAGGGGTAAATTCTTAATAGGGTATATAGGTTTATCAGATGAAAATAATAGCAAGATGGTACAGAAGAGCACCCATTTGATTAAAAGTGACTGAACTAGCTGTGTGAATTTGTTCACATACTAATCTAGGAAAGGAAGGCAACTTTTTCATGGTAGGGGAGGCCTTGTGTGGGATCCAGGAAATTCATGCTCAAATAATCATTACCACTTCCCAATAGACTCTTGTTATTTGATGTGTCATGTTGTAAAACTTTGACAAGTTTTGACTTTAACTGAGCCACCTTAGCGCTCAACTCCTCATTATCCTCTCACCAACTTGCCATCATATCTATGCTTTTCTCTTCTCTGAGCTTGAATCCTTCATTTACCCTATCCATGGCACCCTTCTATTGCAAGAAAATTTTATCTAACCAAACCAGAAGGTTATAAGGGTCACAGGCAAAACTTGGTTCCCTTGGGCAGAGTTACCTTCACAGGAGCAATAGTTCTGAAAAAGCATTTTGTATACATCATTTTTTCTTCAACAGAATTCCTGAGTAAAGTCTTTACCATCTCCAGATCTCCCCAAGACTCCTTCAATGTCTTCTTGGGAAATCTACTTCTATATTGCAATGTCCTTCCCCTTGGAGACTCCAAAATTTTCTTTGTTCTAAGCAAAAACAAGCATACATAAATCAAAAGATGTGTTAAGGGGAAAGCAACAATTATTGTATATACTATTGTATTTTTATTCAACTTTACATTTTATACTATTTTGGGATATTTTTTTCTGAAACCCCACCAGTTTTAAAATCATACCTATATTACTAACACATAATCTATGATATGACAGTGTCATTCAATCAAGATCTTTACTAAAAAGAACTCCACACTCTTACACTATAAGAACACACCCAAGTACATTCCAGAATCACCTGATTATTTTTGTGGACATTTACCTTCATGGTGTAAAGCATTCTGGGCTTCCAGCGCCAAAACCTGGTAAAATATTTGTATTACTAATATATATATTGATAGTTTCAACTGAGAACCAGCTGGACAATACCAGATATATTACTTTTGATGATTTCCCCTAATTAGTTATTTGCTCTTACTAGAAAACAAGACAGTTTGAAATAAAAATCTGGCACTACTGTGGCCCCCAGAAGCAATCCTAGGCTACGCTGTGGCATCTCATTACCTGAAACATTCCCTAGTTAGTGCCTTGGTGCTTTGAAATTAGTAGACAGTGTTTGGGACTTTTATCCTACCAATTTTGATGGCTTGTTGTTTTGAACCACTATTTGAAGGTTCATCTTTGGTTACCCCAAACCTTTTCTTGAAAAAGTCCAGCCAATCACAGACCTATAATTAAGCTCATATTACTCATATTTCTGGGTATGTATTTGTTAACCTCCTGGTTAGTTAATTGTTCTTTAAATACATCTAGTCTCTAACTTACATGGCCAAATTAGTTTTGCCTCATTATAAACAGCATTTTTGTCTTATTCAAGAATATCCAGTGAATTTCCCAGCCAATAAATTGGCTATAAACACCTAATCTCATAATCTGATGCTGTAAAATTATCCAATCTGTTCTTCAATTAGTGTGGCCCAATTAATTCTGGGAAAATATAGCTCCGCATATAAGAGAACTGGGGTATTCTCATAATCCTATCTGGGGAATCTCCAAATACATTCCTGTATGGCTTCTTATTTCAACCTGCCAAAATTAAAATGTGTTTGGTAGCTTTATTTTAACATGGATCAAAGTGACAGTAGTACAGTCACAGGCCTTATAATTCCTTTTAGGGATCCTAAAGCAGAATATAAAACATTCAGAATATAAGATGATTAGGGTAATATTGGATTACTCTAAGGATGGTTTTTGAAATTAGGATACTTTAATAGAAGTATCTAACTGCAAAAGTATTTGTGTAAAGAATGATTGCCTAACTATTGACACAGTGATCAGTTGATGAGGTGGCCTCATTGCGCCTGATATATTGTTAATTTAAACAAACCACAGTTTTTTATCAAAGACTTGAAGTGATGAGCTATAATTTCATAATTTAATATTAAAAATGGCAAGAAGATTATGGCAACAGCACACAAATTTCATGGTCCCTATCAACCAGAAATCTAGATTCTACTAAGAGAATCAATAGTTAAGTAAGCTTAATTAACATCTTTATTTGCTTTCTGAGTTGCAGCCCCAAAAAACAGGGTGGAAATGTGACCCTGTTGTCACAATTTAATATTAACCTTAATAAATATCCTGCTTTACCCTATTTTTTCTTTTACTTTTATTAGTTAAATCTAACTTTTTCCAGGCCAAAAACTTGACATAAAGTTTATAATGTCAACACCTTTTAAGTATACCCTGTTTTCAACAATAAAAACAGAATGCTTACAATATGAAATTATCACTTCACTATAAGATGTTATTTTTATTAGATTTATATTGAAATATTCTAAGAATATATAGTAGTCTATTAAAAAATAATGTTATAGATTAATATTTGGTGAGAACACTATTGTCAGGAATGACAATTTACCCCCTCTGGAACCCCAGGCCCAGGAGCGGGAATCAAACCCGGAACCTGGATCCCCCCGGGCCGCCGGGCCTGAGGACTGCAAGACTGCCCGCCTGCATTTTTCTGGAATCAAGCCCCCGTGAGCTGACGTTGAAGAAGATGACCCACCAAGAAAAGTAGATTGAGCCAAGGAAAGTACTGCACTAAGTGAAGTGCCAATCACAACACCTAATGGAGGTGACCCAGCAACTATTGACCTTATGAGTTTGAAGTCTTCACCAGCAACCAATCAAGAGCCAACCCAAGGAAGAGGCACTGGCCCGCAACTTGGCCCCATGACCTCAATGCTAAATCAAGATAATCAGGTAGCTAAGTTGGGATCTGCAACCAATGAAAGAACTCCTGGGCTGAGCACCATTTTTCTGCCTTTAAACCCAAGTCCCCAATTCCCCAGCCCTGCCCTTCACAATGCCCTGATGACCCCCCCCCCGCAAAAATGTTAAGTTTGGAGGTGGGGTGCTATATAGACCCAAGGACCCTGCCCTCCAAACTTATTGCCATTTTGAAATAAAGGTTATGTTACTTTGGCCTATGCAGCTATTAACGTATTTTGTATTTGCCGTCTATCAGTTCAGCTCAAGATCTTCTGGCCCAACTGCCCCACCGCCTGCAGTATTCCGTCCATTTGGTGTACCCTTTGGGCCTGTCCATTTCACCAAGTATCCTTTAAAACCCAAGTACAAAAACTACATGCCAGAGAAAATCATCAGACTAGATCCATTAGCCTGCATCTAATCCGCTATCAGATACAACTGCCAAGGCCCGTGGATATTCTCTACACCCAAACTGTTTAAAGGAAAGTTCAACTATCTCCCGGCCTACAATATCTACATGGAACCGCCAGTAACACCCAAACCAATGCCCGCTTCTTTGCCCAACTTACCAACTGACCATACCGGCAAGCTTTTTGGTATAGTGTACATCACCCTCACAGGGGTGGTGGACACTATTACACCGGCCGCCGGCCCATGGTCTTGTGTGGGGAAGTCCGTGTCCTACCTTCTCAAGTTAGCTCCTCTCTTGTGGTTGGCCCTGCCTGCAAAAAACCCGGCCCAAGTTATCCCCAAAAATGAAAGGCTGGCTGCCTGGGACTGGATCCCTTACAACTATCTAGAAAACACCATCTAGAAAATGAGTCCAAAAACATCATCTCAAAACAGCCCATATAGAAACCCTATATCAAATTTCTGGCTAAACTGCGCCTGATAACTTTAAATATTAATAAAGGCCCAAAAGCATTCCAAAAATAATATATAAAACACATGGATAGAATAAAAGCCATTTAATAATTTCAAATATGCAATGAAAATTTGGGGTCAGCTAGTAGCAAATACAGTGTAAAGCTTTTAAACTAGCACATCCCAAAACTGTGATATTTTCATATTGAAATTTGTTCCTATGTTTATATCTATATACTTAAACTAAAGCAAAAATTAAATATTTGGAAGTAAATTATTTAATGGAAAATTAAATTGATCAGTATTTAGCCCCAAGAGCCTTGACAATGCCTTTGAGATGGGTAAGACAGCCTTATCTGATGTGATAGATTGAAAACCCCTTAGTAACACTTGCAAACTTGACCTGCTGGCCAGGGCAACCGCCAGAATTAACTCATTTTGCAAGTTGACTTACTGAATGTTGACAATTTGTCAACATTTAGTAAGTCAACATTATTTTAGTATTTATTTGCCGGAATTGGGCATTTCCAAAACTAAGCTAATTTTTCATAGTGAATTTTTAAGTCAGAATTGCAAAATTAAAAAGGAACAGACATAATGTTGACACCATTTAAACAAAGGCTTAATTTTAAGCCAAAAACCTAATATAATTTGCTATGAAAATTTAGGTTTCTTTGTACTTTTACATTAAGGTCAACTACAGTAAGTAATATCTGGATGTCAACCCCAAATAAGAATCCATAAATTTCTTAATAAAATACACAATATTCTAAAAATAACTATTTTTTATATTTTATACTACTGTTTTTATTAAATAAATAGTAAAATAAGCATTAAAAAAACATATGCCAACTTTCAGAGCATTCTTTGTATTATTTAGATATTTACTGTTATTTTAAACTCACTGGATAAACTATAGCTTATTTCCAGAAGTCCACTTAAGCCAAAACACATATGTTAAAAATAGAAATTATGTATGTAATTATAATGTTGACTTTGTGTCAAATCAACACGTTACCTAAATTGCAACAAAGGGGTTTGGCTAAGCAAACAAAGTGACATAATTTAAGCAAGATTTAATTGGAGAGTTGCTATAAAAGAACACTGACTGCCTGAATGTTGACACCTTCACTGGTTTATTAGTAAAACACTGCCGCTTAACAAAAAGCACACATACAATGGTACAGTAATTCAGGCCAAAGTACCCAGGGATGTACTTTAGACTTCCCTCTATAATCCCTATCATTTAGTTTTCATAAGTTACTTATGCAAAGCTTTAAATTTATAAATTTAAAGATAATCAATTTTGGACTTAAAAAACCAACTCTGGAAAATATTAACCAAGCTTTATAAGTAATTTACATAGTGGTTTTCTAGTTTTATGCTGACTTTCAGTATGTCAACATCATAATTAAAGCATTTTTTTATGCTGACAAACTAAATTAAATATTTTTGACTATTGTGACTACCAGAATGTCAACTTTTTATTTAAACATTGGGTTTTTTCTATTCTTTACTAATAAACTAGCTCTAAAATTAATTTCTATACTTCTATAAACTATTTACTTAATAATAAAATTTAAAACAAGTGATTATTATTTAATTTTATTTGTCTCACATTATTATTCTTACTTTATGAACTCTACTCTAATTATTGTAGGACAAATCTTCCAAGAAGCCACAAAAGAGCCCCAAGTCAACCAAGAAAGTACCCAAAGCCTCTGGAAAGGCCCAAAGTCCCTACCCCAACAAAAAACCAGCCAAAGAGTCCTCAAGGAAACAGAAGACAAAGGAGAAGACCCCAGACCCTGAAAACAAAGAGCCCTCTCCTGCCCCCTCCTCTTCTCCAAGCTGGTACCAATCAGAAGGAGATGAGGTTCCACTAAACAAACAAGGAAGAACAAAGATACACAAGAGTCCAGAACCCCAGTCAAGCCCAGATGAATCAAGCTCAAAAGAATCAAGCCCCAAGGAATCAAGCTCATCCTAGTCCAGAAAGCGCAAGAATCCAACTCCAGATAATTCCCCTCCACCACCCAATAGATCTACACCTCCATCCTCCTCATCAAGTATCAATAAAGAAGATCCTGATGATTACCTGTCTGACTATCATCAAGCACCAATTGGCCCATGGGATCCCCTAAAGGTTCACAATATATGTAACGTCAATGGAGAGTTTAAGCTCCCAAAGAAGCCCCCTTGGTTTTCCCTCTAATGTTTGTCAAAGGAGGTGCAAGTTTAGTCTTTGATGGCTATGTTTTCAATTGTGACAATCAAAAGAGAGCAGGAAAAAGCAAGCATTATGTATGTGAAGATAGAAGCTGTGCTGCCAGGATCAATACAGAAGGATGGGATAAAGTCACTAGTGAAAAAGGAGAGCACACATGCAATACTCCAATCAATCTTATTTAAAAGCTTATAAAGTGGTACCTCTGCCAAATGGTCCCAGTCTCCAAAGATGTCAAGGCTTCTAATCTGGCAGTTAAGGCCACCACACACCTAAGTAATGAGAACCTTAATCTCATCCCTGACCACGACCAGTTAGTAAAGTACATATGTGACAAACGCCGTGATCTATTCCCCCATAAGAAATCTGCCATGGTCCAAGGAGGGTTAGTCTTGACAGAGGAGTTAAAGATGTTCAATGGTGATGAGGTATTCCTTTTACATGATGACAGGCCTACAGCAGAGGCAAGAATTATATGCTATGCTACACAGCAGAACCTGGAGCAGTTGAGGGATTCAGACACTTGGTTATGTGACAGTACCTTTGCAGTATGCCCTCGCCTTTTTTACCAAATATGGGTTGTACATTCCCTTATTGAAGGCAAGGTGCTCCCATTTGCCTACTTTTTGCTTCCTGGGGCAACAGAAGAGATCTACACAGGGGCTTTTAAAACCCTTCAGGAGGGCATCAAAGCCCTACCTAATAATAGAAAGAGTCCCCCTGGCCATAACACTAGAGCCAATCCAGATGATGATGAAAAGGATGAAGCCACCCTTGCTGCAGAACAAGAAGCTCAAGATAAAGCACTTGGCCCCTCAACTATAATCATGGACTATGAAACTACCCAGTATAACGCTTTTGTAAACACCTTTGATGGAGAAGTCCAGGGGTGTTTTTTCCATTATTGACAGGCTGTCAACAGGCAACTAAAGGGTCTACCTGAGCTCAGCAAGCTCCACCGTCTAGATACATCAGGAAAGTGCAAGTTCTTAATTCAGCAGTTTATAGCACTAGCCTTTGTAAAGCCAGAGCATACTGGACAAGCCTTTGACCTCCTATGCCAGGACCCATATGCCAAGAAACATGATGGTGCCTTCTACCCTTTCATTGAATATTATGAACCACAGTGGATTGGACGTAAGGTCACTAAGCGCCAGAGCAAGCCCAGAGCCAAAGCCAACTGGAACTGCTACCAGGAAGTTCTTAAGGATGAGATGAAAAAGACTTCATCTTTGAAGGGCTGGCATAAGCATATCAAGTCCTCCTTTGGAATCAAGCCCAGATACAACACCTTCTATGAGCACCTCAAAGTCCAACAGGGGAAGACTGCTGCATCTATCAGAGATATTAAGAACCGCTCATCCAAGAAGAAGAGAACCACCAAAGAGAAACAATATCAAAAGAAGATAAAGGAAGTTGTCAAGGCCAAATATAAGCCTTCAGAGATTGGTGAATACATCAAGAAGATTGCCACAGCTCTTAATGGCAACCAGGTGATCACAGTCTAGCTTTCAATTAAATTTATTGAGTATTGCCTAATTTTTTATATAGTTCTTATATATTAAGTATAATATTTTTAAATAAATAGTTATTCTAAATAACTCATTAATAATTTGTGGTACTTTTTTTTATAAAATCATTGATTTTCTATTGATAGTTTGATGCTTTAGACTGTATTACATGACCCATATTGGTATTTTACTAGTAAATTATATGTTTTTTGTGGTTTTCAATATAAAAAACTTTATATTACTTTTTATGATTGTTATATTTTGCTATAATATGTAACTTTTTATGTAGTATCTTTTTGTGTATTTGATTTTTTTGTTTTTATAAGTGGGAAAAAATTTATTATAGTAAAGATAGCTAATTTCATAGTAAAATAAAATAAAAGCGTATTTTTATGAATTTTTTTAATTGTCATGTATACCTTTTTATGGACTTTTTAAAATTCATGTTGTCACATTACCCTAAAAAATATCTTAAAGCTTAATTTTTATTAAGTAAAATGTTCAGGAAACAGGTTTCTGCTTATTAAATTTTTTTTGACATTTAGTAGTCTACATGAGTTAAAACTTAATTCTGACTTTTCAATGCTGTCAACATAAAAGTATTTTTAATTCTGATTATCAACATATAGTAAGTTGACTTGCAGAATGAGTTAATTCTGGCGGTTGCCACTGGCCAGCATGCTTGGATACAGCAGCTTTGATTTTAATGGCCTGGGGGTATAGCTGATCCCCATGAGCATGCTTAATTTTCATATTGTTGATAATTACCTTAAATCTAGACTTCTTTACCTTAACCAGACAAGAAAATTGATTGTGCTGACCTTCAAGTGATGAGGTGGTCTTGGTGACGCCTTCTTTAACCTGTTTGCAGCATCTCTAGTTGTGGATCCCCACCCTTTCAGATGTGGCACTATTAATAGAACACATCCATACACTGGTTTTTAAAACCTATTAAATGAATGGATTGAAGGCTTCTTGATTATCAGCAATGAAATTGTCCTTGAGAAGCTTGTTGTAAAAGATTTTTACTTTATCTTTTTCTGACCATGGTCAGGACAGCAAAGCAATTAAAGACATTTTTGGCCTCCTTTGTGCCATCCTTACATACAAACTTGTTAAGGGCTGGATTTTTTATCAGTTTTTTGTGCAGAGCCTGGTAGTAGTGGAAGAAGCAGTCTTGGGACCTGCTCTTAAATACTTTAATGAAGGTTTTGGCCTGTGCTTCCTCAAATTCAACCATCAGATATGTATGGTAGGAAAGTGACTCTGGGACCTTTTTGGCTATGAACTTTTCCTGGGTAGCCTTTGGATTGGCCTTTTTCTTTTTGCGGCCCCTCTTCTCAGTTGGCTCCTCATTAAGAGTGGGCAAGATGTCATCCAACTTTTGCTTGAGGATGGTAAGGGCAAGGATATAAGTATCCTCCCTTTTATTAGAGGAGAGGAGGAACACAAAGAGAATAGTATGCACACCCACCTGGACAGGATAGTCCAAAGCTGGTAAAATATCTTTGGGCAATATGCAAATGTTTCATCAGCAAACCAGGTGTCACATTTTAGGAGGCGTGTGAGATTCTCTTGGGTTGAAAAGCACAAAATACAGTTTGGTGCTCCTTGTCTATCATCATACAAGAGAAAATTTTATAAGCAAGGTTGTTTTCTGATATTCTGTTAGCACAAGCTTGTCAATATTTCTGGTGCTGACGCCAAGATTTTCTTTGATTGAGTGTTGGTTGGTGACATATTGTTGGAGTTTGGTCTTATTGCCAACCTTTTCACTCTGATTCTCATTCAGGTGGAGGAGGGCATGAGTGATTAGCTCAGATGAAGCCATGTATTTTTTGAATGGAATGGCTTGGTGTAGGTATCAGCGCATGAGATAATATAGTATCTAATCAGAGGCCATGCAGTCATGCTCAATGGTGAGCTTCTTAACTTGGGTAAAACCAATTGTTGTTAATTGTGTGAGACAGGCTAGACTATCACAGCAGTAGTAATGATGTGACATGTTCTTCTTTTGATTGTTGCACCTGATCAGAGACCCATCATTTAATTTTCCAGCACCCCCCTTCTTGGTCATAATAATGAAGGAGTCAGGAAAGACGCCAGAGACTTCAAACTGCTCATTGTCATTGCAGATATTAGAAAATGCATGCAAGTCCTACTCTATAATGGGCTCCTCTTCTGAGAAAGTTGATAGATGCCCAAAAGAGTTGTTTTAAAAGCCCCCTTTATTCCCATCTTCATCATTGGAGTTGAAGTGCTTCTCCTGGGGATCAGAGGTGGAGTCTTCAGGATACTGCATCCCAGTAGGGGTTTTGTTAGCCTCATCTGCCAACTTACTCTGTTGGGAAGAGGGTAGAGATCACCATAGCAAGGGTGCTAACTTGATGAGATAAGATGCTGAGTGGCTTACCAAAGCCCATGGTCCTGTGGATGGAACTATTATGTTTACCAGTTCAGCCAAGGTAATTTAGGCTATTCCTGCATATTGATTGGCAGTTGATGGAGATGGAGCAGGGCTGGGAGACAGGCAGTCAGGTTTTGGTGTGGGGGTGCTTCTATATCAGTATGGTAAGCAGTAATATAGCTGTATTTCTCTCATAATAAGGCAGTGGGGTGCTTGTACCAGGCTTCTTTGTGATAAACTGTTTGTGGAGCTCTCTGTTGAGCCAGGAGTTCAAAGTGGAGAATATTGCCCAAGGTAAACTCCTTGTGCTCTGGCTTAATCAGATAGTCAGAGAAATGCAGTGGGCTAAAGGGCGCTCCAGGAGAAGGATAGAACACAGGCCGGGTTTTGGGGGCTTCCTCAGAAAGGTGGGCTATCAGGCCAGGACTTTCTGTTAGAATAGTAGTGAAGTGGAAATCAAACAAGATTAAATAATGAATAAAATGGTAGAACCAAGGTCCCATAATCTTATTTATTTCAGAATGTCAATAACATTTTACCAAGTCTTCACAGAGCTTAAAATATCATTCAAATGCTAAGTTTGGATTAAACCATCACCTGATAACTGAGTTAATCAGGTTCTTTTGGCCTGAGAGTTCTAGGCCCATTCTGAACCTTATGGCTCATTGTTTCCTCTGTTAAAATGACCTCCATCTGACAGTCCAAAGATAACATCTTCATGGCTTCATCATTGCTACTAGTGTTCCTGTCATCCTGGATCATGAGACCTTCAGAAACTATAAGCCAGATCAACTTTTAACCCATAAGTTGTGCATCTTCTGGAGTAACTTATGGGTCACTGTCTGGCAGGAGATCACATGACCAGGCAGCCCAAACTTTTAGCTAATCATCTGAAATCACTTTGGACTTTGACTCTTCATGCTGAGCAGCAATTCCTTTTCAGACAGTCTGCCAGTTATAACAGGTGTTGAGAATTTTGACCAAGCAATGATGCCAATTATGACAGAGCCCACGGATTGGGACTGTTACAACCAAATCCATAAATTAGTAGGCAAAATACAATGATAATAATTATGACAGAGCTCACAGATATGAATTGCAGCTACCAAATTACATAAATTGGTAGTATAAACTATATGCATATTGGATCAGCAGTAGTCTGCTGACCTGAGCCTTAAATTAGTCAATGATAAGCACTGCTGCAGCAATTAAATGATACATGATTTGCCACTGCAGCACTTTAAAAATACACAAGCACCGCCTAGCAATTAGATTAGGCGCCAAAGCACCAAACTACTTTTACGTCAAGCACTGCCCCACCACCTAAAAATTATTGCAAGCACCGTGGCGCTGCCTGGCAAATATTGCAGGTGCTAATGCACCACTTCACTTTTACATTGAGCGCCAAGGCGCTGGGTTCAATTCCCCATAATCTTGAATTCCCATATTTATCACATTAATAAGCATTAAGCTTGCGGTATGCCAGAGAAGTAGGAAGTGATCCTGAAGTACTAAATTATTCCATGCCAGCAAGGATCACCTGTACTGGGTGAAGATGAAAATATTCTATTGGTTGACGTTCAATAAGCGCCAAACCTAGATTAATAATTACCCAAATTAGGGGCGTGTTAGAATGCCCTATAAGACATTACTAGCATCCCAGAGATTACCCTTGTAGAAGGTATAAGAAGAATGAATCATTTACAATAAAATCATCTTTTGAACCATCTTTATTTTATCCTTAATCTGGTTGACCTTTATCCTAATCCTTAAGTGCTTCTGTGTGATCAGAAGCCATTGCTGGGCAATAATTGTGGTTCCGTTCAATCCTGGCTCTTCTGATACAGTACTACTCATATCCTCACATATGACTGTATTATGGCAGATGTCCTGTGCCTTATAATCTCAAATAATTGTGGCGCTGTAAAGCAAAAAGCGCAATAACAGAAATGACAATATATTGGTTCAAAGCTTCCAGAAGTCTAGATTGGTCTGGAGTAGTTGCCAGCCTATGTCACTCTTCTTCACTCTGCAAGTCCTTACCCAGGCAAACCCAAAAATTTCCCTGATTTTTCAGAATCAAATTGTTGCCTGTTCCAGCTTGCTCATTGGCTAGCGTAAACAATATGGGCAGCTGGCCCAGGGGTCTGCAAGGTTCACCAAATCATCAGAGAAATGTTCTAAGCTTGATTCCCCTAGTTGAGGCTCATTATTCATTTTGAGAAAAATGTCATTCATGACAGGAGTGAAAAAAAGAGCAGGTAGGGGTAGGGCTGTCAGCCTCAGGCTCAGGGAAAGGTGTTGGAGTCTTGGCAGGTGTTTTTTCCCTTGGAGGTTGCTTAGATGGGGTAGCCTTGGGGTTTCTGGCCTTAGTGGGAGTACAATTGCCTTGGGGACCTTGGTGGTAGGCTTGGGAGGTATCTAAGGGAGAATTAGCATCAGAAAATTTTCAAAGTAAAAGATGAGAATGTTTGAAATATAAAATTTTAATTTTTTTACATATTCTTGTAGGAAAAAATCTCAAAATATATAATATCAAAGAAATGAGAATTTACTTTTGTCTAAAAATGTTTTTATTAGTAGCAAAGGGTTGCAAAACTTAAAGTTTTTTTGCTGCAACTTTGTTTCTAGATGCTGTTTATAGATGCTGTTTTTGAGATGGTGTTGGGCAAAAACATAAGAATTATGTATATTTCTTATTTTTTATCAATAAATTCACAGTGGAGCTATCTCAACTGGGTCAAAGAGTAAATCTTGAATTTTATTTAAAATTAGCTTTTACAACTGGGATTAAAAAGTACCCAGTTGTTTAGACAAGAACAAAAAATACATGTATGCAAATTTCCAGAGGTTTTATTACACTTTTTATTTAAGTGAAAGTTGGCATCAAATTATACTTTTTAAAAGTGAAAACAGTCTATTTGCAATGGCAAGCTCTATATAGCGTCCTATAACACCATATGTTAAAACAGGTTAGTTCTTGGTGCCACATTAATGGGCATCACTTCTATTAGACACTGTCACAAGTGACAAATTCCTGCTATTAATTAGCAAGGAAAAATCCCAATTTTGATATTTGAATCCCAGGACCCTGTGGGCCGCCAGTCTGCGTTTTTTTGGGCTTGAATCAGAAACAGATTCAATTTCAGAGAAACCTCTGAAACCCACCAGTGTAGCACCTTCCACAATCAAACCCTGCCCTCTGAGGGATCCTCTTAGCCTATCCAATAAAAGCACCAACCCAAGCAAAATCCCCACAATAACTTGGGCCACTGCCAATGGAGTGCTGCAAAAATTTCCACAAGAACAAGGGCCAACAAATGATGACAAATCCCATGTCTCAAAGAAGGAAATCAAGATTCCTTGTCCCAGACCAGCCAATGATGACTTGTCTACGTTGGATGCCACCAAGGATTTATAAATCCTGGTAAATGCTACCACCTAGCCCACAAGAATTTGCAAAAGTTTTCACATTTTATATGAACATACTTATACCCAAGAGATGATGGGGAAATGCTCATTGCCATTCTTACAATAAAGTGTTATGAACCTTTTGTTCACGCAGGTCTTACCCTACATCTTTTTAGCACTTTAAAATTTTCAATTAAAATCTCCAGGTCTGTCCCTGCTTCCCACCAAGCCCAAGAAAACACAGACCAACCACCTAAATTATTCCGTCCTCCAGGAGCTCCCTAAAGCCTGTTTCATTTTACAGAGTATCCTTCAAACCCAGATTATTTGGAGATTACCTTAAAGGAGACCCTAATTTACAACCCATAAGCCTGTACCAGAGAACAGAGCTTATTGATTGTGAAGTAACTTGGATCACTGTGCAACCTTTTCTATTTTCCAACAAATATAACTACCTGCCCGCGTATTTGGTACCAATGTCCCCTCCCTTGACCCTGCAGCCCAACCACCCACAAGAATCTGTTGCTACTAGTGAGTCCACCTCCACCCAGATATTTGGAGTCATGTACATCACCCTCACTGGTTTAATTAATTCTATGGTTCCCACTAGCGGGCCCTGGACCATCCTTGGGAAATCACTATACTACATTGTAAAGTTAGCCCCCATCCTGTGATGGGCCCTTCCTTCTGTGCCTGCAGGCCGTCCACCTGCAAGTTCTCAGGAACCTACCACAGGATGGATTCCTGACAGACACTTAGAAACCTAGTAGATTTGTAATGTTGTGTTTCACAATTTTTTAAATAGCCACTTTTATATATAAAACCACTAGTAAAACATTTTATTGTTGAAACCCAAATATCATCATTTTTTCTATGATAAGTAATAAAATTGTCATGTGAAAAGCGTTTTTTCAAATGGCTGTGTTTGTCAGAGATCCTGTCTTGGCAGCCAGCCCATTGGTTTTGGGGATCATCCAGGCCAGGGTTTTTGTGGGTAAAGCCCACCACAAGAAATGAGCTAACTTAAAAGGTTAGGAGAAGGGCTTCCCCACCCAGGATCACAGACCGGCAGCTGGTATTATAGTGTCAATAACCCCTGTGAGGATGATGTACACAATCCCAAACAGCTTGCCAGTGTAGTCAGTTGGGAGGTTGGGTGAGGAAGAAGGCATAGGCTTGGGAGTCACAGGCAGTTCCATACAGAGCTTGTAGGCAGGCAGGTAGTTGAATTTGCCTCTAAACAACTTGGGTGTTGAGAATATACAGGGGCCTTGATGATTGTATCTAACTGTGGATTGTATTGAGCCAAAAGATCTAGTTCAAGGATCTTTTCCATGATGTAGTCCTTATATTCAGGTTTCAGAGGGTACTCTGTGAAGTAGACGGGTCCAAAGGGAACATCTATAGGGCAGGAAACTGCAGGTAAAGGGGCAGGAGGACTGGAAGATCTTGTACTAATTTGATAAATGTTAAAGGAAAAATAAGGCAGTAGCTGTGTAAGCCAAAATAACATAACCTTTATTCAAAAATGGCAATAATTTTGAAGCACTGGGTCCTTTGGTCTATATAGCACCCCACTTCCAAACTTAATATTTTCTATTAGGGGTTCATCAGGGTATAGGGAAAGGCGGGCCCAGGGGTTCTGGGTGCTCTGGTTCAAAGGTGGCAAAATGGCACCTGGGCCAGGAGTTCTTTCATTGATCAGAGATCTCAAATTGGCTACTTGATTATCTTGCTCTAGAGTTGTGGTCATGGGGTCAGGCTGTGGACCTGTGCCTCCTTCTGGGGATGACTCTTGATTGGCCACCAGTGTAGACTTCAAGCTCATGAAGCTAATGGTTGAAGTTTTGTTGCCTTCATTAGGTGCCTTGATTACTCCTCCATTTGGTGTGCTTATTTCTTTGGTTTGTCTTGCTTTACCATTTTGACCATCATTCTTGGCTTCAGCTTGTGGGGGCTCAATATCAGGAAAATGCAGGCAGGTGACTCCTCAGTTCATAGGACCAGCGGCCTGCAGGGATTAAGGATCAGGTTTCAAATCCCAACCTTGGGCCGGTTTATAAGGGTAAAAGAATTGTCAATCCTGACAGTATTATATGGAGAAGGTACTATTAAAGTGCTGTTAATTTGGGTTGATTTATTATGTGGGATCTTGAATTAATACCATACTTTATTTCCAGCTAATAAGGGAAAGGCTCAGATTTATCACATAAAAGTATAATTATTATTTGATTCCAGATGCCATCTTTCTAGATGGTGTCTTTTGTGATGGCGTATTTTAGAGTATAAGTGATTTTATACTTGAAAACCTTTGTCAGGATTTTTGACCAAGCAATGTTATTAAGTAAGACAGAGCCCGCAGATTAGAATTATAACAACCAAGCCCCATATATAATATAAAAATTATATATGGGGTTGTCAGTATAATTATGACTGTTATGACAAAACACCCAAGGATAAGTGCCACCACACCACTTAAAAAAGCTCTAGGCACTGCATTACTGCCTAGAGAAAATTTTAAGCACAAAAGCACTGTCCTAATTTTACATCAAGTGCTGCTGTGCCAACTGGATTTTATTCCAAGCGCCACACTGCCTGGAGCTTTTTATAATTGGCACTTATCCTTGGGTGAGTTTTGTCATAACAGTCATAATTCTACTGACAACCTCATATATAATTTTTATATTATTCTTCTATGAAACATGGTTGTTATAATTCTAATCTGCGGGCTCTGTCTTACTTGATAACATTGCTTGGTCAACAAATCCCAACAATTAAAGTGAAAGCATAATTTTTCCTACCCATATAGAACTTGCTATGCTTTTTGCATAACTGCAAAAAATTCTTTGTAATTTAGGGTACAGAGCATTTGCTTGAGTACTTCTAATATGTGATTATATTATTAGTAAGGTATAAGAAGAGCTAGAATCAATGGAAACATAATGATTGTCAAAGAATGGCTTCTGATCACATAGAAGTACTTGAAGATTAAAAGACTACTTTATTTAAACTAATTTATTCTTCTTATACCTTATTGAGGGACAATCCCTGGGCTTCTAGTAAGGTCTTCTAGGACATTCTAGCACACCCTCATTTTAGGTCATCAGTAATCTAGGTTTGGTGCTTATTGCGCATCAACCAATAGAATATATTCATCTTCACCCAGAAAAGGATCCTTGCTGGTATGGATTTGGTAGCTTAGGGATTGCTTCCTTTTATCCTGAACATACTTCAAATTTAGTGCTTAGAAAATATAACTAATTAGGGATTTCACATTTTGGGGATTCAAACCTAGCGCCTCTGCAGCACTTGATGTAAAGTTGTAGTGGCACTTTAGCACCTAAAATATTTTCTAGGCATCAACGCGGCGCCTGAAGCTTTTCATAGATGGTGCAGTGGTGCTTATTATTAAATACTCTTGTTGTAGCGGTCATAAATCCACTTCCAATTATACATATAATTTTTATACTGTTGTTTTATTATGTTTGGTTCTTGTAATTCTAATCTGTGGGCTCTGTCTTAATTATCATCATCTCTTGGTCAAAAAATCCCAACAATTACAAAGAAATCATCCTTTTTCCTACCCATATAAAACTTAATAAAATACTGTTTGTTACAACTAAAATTGATCAATGTCTTCAGAACCATAATATTGCAAGACATGTAGTGATTGTGTGCGCCTGCCCAACAATCCTTCTTTCAAAGCTGCTGGTGTACACCAAGTTTTGACAACCTTATTTGAATAGCACACTTATTATTTTGATTTGTGTTGGTGTTTTTGTAATGCAGTTTTTTGAGATGCTGTATTAGAAACCAATATGTAGAAATTAACTATTTAGTAATTTTTATTACTGTAAATTCAGAACCTAAATGTAAAAATTTGGGATTGTCAAATCCTTGGTCCAAATTTCATATCACTTTTGCGGGCAACTCAGCTGAGTGAAAATTAAAATATTTAAATAAATCAACCATTTAATTTGACTTTTTTGATTTATTTAAATTGGCAAATTTTGAATCCCTTGAGAAGATAACTCAACTAATAAAATAAAAAACACAGCAAACAAATGTGGGATACATGAATCAGAAATGCAGGATTCTAATGTACAATTTGAGATTCCCTGTATGCCAAACAAATCATAGACATCATGTAAAAATTAAAAAATCTGAAATTGCGGGATTGACAAATCCAAGAACCAAATTTCAAATCAAAAATGAGGTGAATTCAAAATAAATATAATTTATGGGTGTCTCAAAAAGAATACTAAAGGATCTAGAGTGGATTTGTGCTAATTCTTTTAGGAATCATAGGCATTCTCAAAAATCACCCTATTCTATTTTAGGACAGCTAAAATTTAGATGCTTGATTACAGTAGATTTTAAAAAACACTAATAATAAAAAAGAATTATATATTACAATCTATCTTTTCACATTGTCTTTTCCTTGATGTGTTGATAGTTTATTTGCTGTTGATAATGTTCTTGCGTTTAATTGGATAGTTTCACCTCCAGTTGCCTTGGCAATAGAAAATCAAGTTGCCACCCCAAGACCAGCTGTGTTTGTGGAGGCAAATTGATTTCCTATTGCCAAAGCAACTGGAGGTGAAACTATCAAATTAAACACAAGCACATTATCAACAGCAAATGAACTATCAACACATCAAGGAAAAGACAACGTGATAAGATAGATTGTAATATATAATTCTATTTTATTATTAGCGTTTTTTAAAATATACTGTAATCAAGTATCCTTAATAGCAATTCATTAACACATAGTGTAGTAATCCAGTGATGTTTCACTTTTGAGATTTTTCTTTTCCACCTCTCCTTGCTTCCTTGAAAAGAAGTTTGTTTGGCCCCTGGCTATGCTGGGGGCCAAAAAACTTTTAAAAAAATTCTGCGTCATCAGGAGGATGGCTCATATATCCTTATATGGGTTTGTGGTTGTTATATTAGTGATTTAGAGTGGAGAATATTGCATTATTTCTAGTTTAGATAATTTTACATTTCACTTAATTTCATGTCTAAACATGGTTGTTGAGATTAAGTTATTCATTTGATTTTATCCAGAGTGGAGCTTCTTGATTTGGGTTGATTTGTCCTAGTTTCTTACTGTACATTCAATTTGGATTCCAGTTCCTGTTATTATCTGAGTTTACTAGTGGCATTCAAAAGTGATTTGAAATTTGGTTCTTGGATTTGAAAATCCCGCAATTCCAAAAAACATAGTAAACTTAATGAAAATGGTTGATGGATTTGAATACTTCAAATCTGATTCCAGTTAATTCATTTTGTCCATTGGGAATATGCAGTTCAACTTGAACTTTGCAAAGTGTCTATGAGTTCCCACATTTTTAAAAATCCAAATAAAAATACAAAGAATTCAATTTAATTAAAAAAGGCTATCCCGCAAAAGTGATTCAAAATTTGGACCAAGGATTTTACAATCCTGCATTTTTATATTCAGGTTCTGAATTTACAGTAATCTTTTTTAGTTTTTCTGATGTAAATCCTGACTCTATTATGAAAACCTTTCAAGATGGCGCTTTCTAGATGGTGTATCCCACTATTTAAGGGTTGGATAGTTTTTTCATATTAACAGTTTTCCTTGTAGATTAATTATAACATTTTCCAAAATTTATAAAGCTTTCCTAAAATAAATGCTTGGTTTTAAAGTTAGGAAAAATTAATCATATCATCCAATATCTATCTTTCAGCCTAAATGTATCTTTGAGTTTTTGTTTTACCCCCCAAAGAGAGTAATTAAGTGTACATCACTAGACAAGATGAGAACCAAGAAATTGCACTTTAACACCTTTAATTGCTGCATGAGGCAGTTTTAGCCACCCACAACACTAAATGTAACTTGATTATAAAAGCATGAAGTTTAAAAATACACCAATACTTTATTTTAAACCAAATCAACTAAAAGCTGATATAGCTATTGGATACAAGGTAAAGATTTTTGCTTTTGACACATTTTATATAAGCTGGTTTGTTTTATATTGCTTTGACATTTATAATTTTGCATTATTAAAATATTCAGAAGTAAATTTTTTAAATATTTTGAAGATTTCAAGGTATTCTATAAGTATATTGAGAAAAGGCTTGATTACACTATTAGCCCTTTTAAAAGTCATATTTAATATTGATTCATAAATACTTTTGTTATATTAAACTTAAAAGCTTTTTTATTATGAATAAAGAGAGAACAATTATAAGATAGTACTTAGAAAATAATTGAGGAAACAATAAGCTTGTTCACCAATTCTTGATTCTGAAATAATCTAAAGATATCACTCAATTTTAGAATATGCTATTGAATTTAATATAAAGAAAGAAAGAAAGTTAATTATTTTAAGTGTAACAGAATTATATGATAAATATTACTGATGTTTCTATCAATATAATCTGACCTTAATGTTACAACTGAACCAATTATAGTTCAGTATTTAGATTGGGAAAGACAACAGTCCAAATAGAAAAGTCAAGAATAGGAATTAGATATTGGTTAATGGAAAATATTGTAATCATATACCATAGTGAGAAGCCACAAGTTCACCCAGGGGTGACATAGTGGAAGGTTCAGCATAAAGTTTGGGTTGAGAATAACTTGAGGAAGATATCAGTGTGTTGAATTGACAGTGCTCCTAATTAGGAGATAGTGCCCATAATTTGACATTACACTCAAATTGGTCCATACTGTTTGTCATATCATGGGGCAACTCATTGAGCACCCCCTGTTTATTGTGAGATACATTAGCAGGCAGGGAAGTAACCTTGGTTGCAACATCCCCCTTGCCACTGTTTGTTGTTGGATACCAGAATTGAAGTCTGTGGAAGGTTTTATTCAAATTTGGCAGAGTTAGGGTTGAGGGTGTAGACAGGAACACCTACAGCATATCTTGCTTTGAGATGTTTAGTTGCTCTCTTGATCCACCCTTGTTTGATGTCACAGGCCTTGTAATGCCACTGGATCAGTGAAGGGGTATTAATGAGGGGAAGTTTTTTTTGGGAAAGTGGACTGTAACTTTCCCCCCTCTATGCCAGTTAAACCATTGGGAGCCCCAAAGGCTAGGGTTCTGGGGCTGAAGCCTGTATCACAGTTGACCATAGCTCACAATATAAGCAAGGCAGTGGGAAGATGCTTGGTCCAGGCAGTGTTGGGGTGTTCCTGAGAGAGTTTGGAAATTAGTTGTACCAGAGAGCCATTTAGATGCTCTACGTGTCCATTGGCCTGAGGATGGTATGGTGTCATGACTACTCATTGAAGGGTGTTCTTGGTGCAGTATTCTTTCATAACATTACCTGCAAGTCCAGGTCCCCCATTGGTGATACAACACTTGGGAAGTCCAAAGCGCACCACAATCTCCTTGCCAATGAACCAAGTGATGGTTGTGGCAGTGTGATTGGTGGTTGCCCACGCTACAGGCCAACAGGTAAAGTTGTGAGAATTGGGGAGCAGGTTAAGAGGAAATAAAACCAAGATCTCAACCACAATAAAATTGCAGTTTCAGCAACAACCAAAAGGCTGTTGCCAACAATTCCTGGGTAGGTCAAAGGTGGGAAGGAGTCAACTGAACACTGCAAAGAAACAGATAAAATCAAATGACCAAAATTACTAACAAATTTCAAACTTTATTAGATTAGAGAATGATAAAGCAAGGTCTTTTACAACTCTTGCATTCATTTAAGGGATGAGATAGAATTGGGGTGGTAGATTGAATGTCACAAACCAATTGACCAATGATATGGGCGGATAAAAATGCATTTCTTGAGGCAGGAAGATCTTGACAAATTTTGAATGGACATAGTCAAAAGGAAAACCAAACCAACTAACATCAGGAATATGCTTTAGATGCAATTACCACTGTGCCTGGCCACTCTTGCACATGATATTTAACCAGAGGTGTCTCTTGGGTGGGTTAGGTGGGAGAAACTTCAGAATAATTACAGAATATTAAATTGATGGCCTTTTTTGGGCTTTTTCAGCAACCTTTTAGATAAAATATTCAAACATAATTTGGGTAGAAATTCCCAAGAATTTGGAAGAAGTTGAAGTGGAGGCCTAAGGGGGAGGCATAACTTTACAAAAGTAGTCAATAGCTGTGATGGTGTACTTTTTGCCCAGTCTGTCTTCAGGTAGGGGCCCTAAAATACCAAGAGCCCATTGTTTGAAGGTTTCCATGGCTTTGATTGGCAGAACTGACTTGAGCGGGGCAGGTTTGGATGTGTTCTTTTCACACAACACACATTTTGAGGAGGTCCAGGATGTCCTGGCGCATACAGGGCCACCAAACCTTGAGCTTCATGATTTCAAAGATCTTAATTCCTCTGATATGACCTAAGGTATGGTGGTAGTGCAATATGGTGTCTCCTTTTTGTGTGGTAGGAATGTAAGGCGTCTTTTTGCCTGTCTCTGCTTGGCAGCAGACATTGCCAGCATTAGTAGTGAACTGGCTTTCATTTTCCTTCAGCTTGGAAATAGTTGCAGAATTGAGGCCTTTGTAACAAGTGGTTTTATAATGCAGGTAGAGCATGGGACAGTCTGGATCCAAGCCGTCATCTCCTGTGATGGACACTAAATAGAGTCTAGAGAGAGCTTTAGCTGTGACAAGCTCCTTCTCAGGTTTGTATTTGATGTGCAACTGGTACAGTGACAGATGTTCAACCCATTTTTTCTGGAGTCAATTAAAGTATGACTAGGTATTAAAATACTGAAGAGACTTGTGATATATCAAGACCTGGGATGAAAATGTGGCCCCTTCCAGGTAACAGCTCTATTTCTTGATGCAGTGCACAATTGCTTCTAACTCTTTATCATGTATGGGGTAGTGCTACTCTGAGTTGATAAGCTTCCTGGATTTGTAGGCCATGGAAAGGAAACACCTTCATCAGTTTTTGCCATTAATATGCCCCCTATGGCCCTGTCAGAGGCGTCAGTCTTGAGTTTGTACTGGCAATTCTGATTGGTAAATTATAGTATAGGTGCAGTTGTGAGCCTTTGCTTTAATGTCTCACAGGCCTGATCTCTGGTGGGTGTCCAGTGAAAGCGCTTTTTGGTGTTTAAAAGCTCGGTAAGAGGTGCAATTAGTTCTCCACAGTTTGGGATAAGCTTTTGCACATAGGCAACCATGCACAAGAATGTATGCACCTGGCCCACATCAATGGGGGATGACATGCTTGTGATTGCCTTTATCTTGGTAGGGTTGGGATTTATCCCTTGGGCAGAGATAGTTTGCCCCAGGAATAGAAGCTCTGATCAGAGGAACTTGCATTTGGAAGTCTTGGCCTTTAACTGATGTTTACAAAGGGTGTTAAGTACAGCACAGAGGTGTTGGAGATGTGTGGTTTGGTATTGACTGAAGACAATAACACCATCAAGATAAACAACAACACACTTTCCAATCAGGTCTTTAAAGGCTTTATTTATTAACATGGCAAAGGTGGAGGGAGTGTTAGTCATTCCAAAGTTCATGACACGACACTCAAACAACCTGTAGTGTGTGCAAAAGACAGTTTTTGCCTCATTCCCAGGTGCAATGTGGGCCTGATTATACCCCGCGGTGAGATTGGTCTTACTGAAGACCTTTGCACCTGCAAGCATATCAAACAGATTGTCAATTAACAGCAAGGGGTACTTGTTCTTGACTGTCACCTTGTTTAGGGTGCAGTAGTTGGTTACAAGGCAAATGGACCCATCTTTCTTGGCTATAAAGAAGACTACAGCTCAATATGATGAGAGAGAGAGGTGGATGAAGCCCTTGTCAAGCACGTCCACAAGGTGTTAAAAAAGAGTTTTATCTTCCTTGTGTGTAAAGCAATAGAGAGGCTATGCCTTGGGCAGCAACCCTTGTAACTGGACAGAATGTTGTATTTCTCTTGGAGGGGTAAGTTGGTCTAGTGTTTTTCTGAATATGTCCTTGTACTCCTCAAGAAGTGATACTAGTGCTGGAGGTAATAGTGTGTTGGAGGGGGAGATGTTGTGGGTTCAGAGTGAATGACTTTCACTGAACACTGGTTGAATTCCAGCTTTCCTCTTAAAGTCATAGGAGCCAGTTTCTGTGAAACGGACAAACACAGTGTTGTGGAGCAGTTTACTCATTTTTGACAGGGTAGATCTGAAAGCCTGCTCCATTCTGGTTGTTGTGATCACAGAGGTGTCCCAGTTGATATAGGCTTAATTGTGTTGGAGCCAGTTGAGGTCAGCAATAAGTTTGTGGCTGATCCCTGCCATTATTGGCCCAGGGAGCTTAACCTGGAAGTTTCTCATTTTTACAGAGAATGATACTGTCTCATAAGTGATGATCACCCTACAGGAGTCAGCCACATGTACTGCCTTAAAGTGACTGGGTACTTGGTCTAGCTGTTGGAGTCTGTGAATTTCTGATTGACCATGGTGTGATTGGCCCCAGTGTCTACCAAAAGTTTGCAGGTGTTCTCACAGAAACAAAAGGGGTAGGACAAGCGGGTGATTTTATTTGATGAATGACTGGCTTGGAGAGTGGGGTTGTCACTGTGAACTTGGAATATGTTAGGGTCTACACTTTGTGCATGTTGTAGTTGCAGGGATTCTTGGCAAGGAGGGACTGAGAGTGTGGATCAAGGGAGGTTGTAGAACCTCTTGTATCTACAACCCCCAGGCTTTTCCCAAATCCTCAATTTGGGCTAACTGAAGCTCCCCCTTTCAGGGGCGCTTGGCCCCATTTTTCTGCTGACAAGACTGTAAGCAGCCAACTTGGTTGTGGGTGCTGCCAGGCACAGGCAAGGTTGGGAAAGAGCATTGTTGGATCTTTGAAATTTCATCAAGACCTGATTTTTATCCTCCACAATGGCCTTTTAGCAGTCATTAACAGAGGTGCAACATCCTACAGGGACCCATTTACAGATGTGGGGCTTCAGCCCATTGATAATGAGGGTGAGTATCATTGCATTTCTGTCAGTGATAGTTTTGGGGTGGCAGCAAGAGCCTGTTGCCAGGCGGCAAGGTACTCAGGAACAGAACCAGTTTGTTTGATTGCTAGAAGAGGGGTCCCCAGACAATGGGGGAGAAGGTTTTTTTGTAGCAGGACTTGGCGGCATCTTGGAATGCTGCCCAGGTAACGTCAAGTTCTTGACTGGCCCAGTTGGTGAACCACACAGCAGCAGGCCCTGTAGGGCGCCCAGAAGCAGTGGCAACCCACATGGGCTCAGATACTTGGCAGATACAGAGACAGGTTTCTGTGGAGTGGAGCCAACTGACAATGACAGGCCCCTCCACAACACCTGTGAAAGATTTGAGTTGGAGATTCAACATGTGTTGCAAAAGATCTGATTGAGGTGGGGTGACACTTGCATCACGCTGCCCTAGGCGGGGACAATTGTACATGCTTGTGAACACAAGCTGATCCTGGTAGATAATGTACCCTTTGAGGATGTCCCCATCAGGGATAGGGAGGAAGGTTTACTAGTGTGGAGTAGCCATACAGCCTGTACTCTGTCCTTTCTTGGGGGAATTTCCTTTTAGGTAGGTCATGACCTACCGCTGCTACCACTGTTGCAACTGAACCAATGATAGTTCAGTATTTGATTGAGGAAGATAACAGTCCAATGAAAATGACAAGAATGAGAAGAATAAGATAAGGTTTATTAATTGGTATTGTGACTAATAGACTATATGGGGAGAGCCACAAGGCCACCAGGGGGTGGCACAGTGGCAAGTTTCATGTAAGGTTTGGAGCCAAGAAATAACTTGTGTGGTAATCAGCGATGTCAAATTGGCAGTGCTCCTAATTAGGAGATAGTGCCCGTAACTCGACATCACCATCAGATTGATCCATGCCATTAGATATGTCATGGGGCGACTCATCGAGCGCCCCCTGTGTATTGTGAGATACATTAGCAGGCGAGAGGGGAATCTCAGTTGCAACAGTGCCAACCAATCTAAAAGTAAGCAAAAGTTTTGTTTGTATTTTTATTTGTTTAATGTGTTTAAAGGTAATCAGCTTTAATTGATGGTCTAGCCAGTGTTTTTGTTTGCTAAATGCATAACTGTTTATACTAGATAGCATCTTTATATCATTGCTAATTAGGAGCTGAAGGTATTATCATAAACACTACACGGTATGACAATTTGTAATATTTTTGTCGCAGAGATCTTACTACAGAGGAGCAAATTTGGACTTTATTTACAAGATAATAACAATAATAAGAGGAAAAGTTTAAAAATGATTGAATATTAGAGAGCAATGATAAAATTGCACTGATTAACTATCTTTTTATATAGCCTCTTGCTAGTGAAGAATAGCGTTCAAAAATAGTGTAAGTTTGACCATGGCTTTATTTAAAGATGAAAATATTTTTATGCCTCCTTTTATCGACAAACACGCGTTCTTTATGAAAATAAAGATTCAATAATGGTAGTTTTAGCTTAAAGCATAGTTATTTTTTTCCGATTAAGTGTTTGGTTCTCTGTGAAGCCAATCATAATGAAAGCCTTTATCGAAAAGATATACAGGATGTTTGCTAAACACTGCAAAACAATCGGCAGGAAACAGGCTTCTAAGGTATTTCTTTAAGCACACTTTTCTGCGTTTACGTTTAAAATGAGCTTCAGACTTCTGAAAACCAAGCCAGTCACATAAACACATTGATTGTGAGATGGAAATTGAAAAAAAAACTTTATATTGAGACGTTTTGCTGGGCGATAGACTTTCTCATTCAAATGAATATACTCGAGTCATATGATGTAGAAATACCCATTTAGCTTTTTCGTTAAAGTAGAAGTAGAATGGACATAAATCTATTTAATTTCCAAAGAATTTAAAAAAGCCAGAGAGAAAAGCCTTCTATAGAATGCAGGAAATCGAGTGTTTAAGCCGTTCAATATTTTGGTATTTTTACAGAAGTGGATTCAAACTTAGAAGTTAGAGAAAAAATATGAAGGGCTTATACCTTCCATTTTATCAGAATCAGTGACATAGGTGGGTGTTTTGGCAAGGGCTTTGGCAGGTAGGTTGACGATTTGAGCAATAGCCCTTTCAGTCTTTCATTGTAAAATCAGTATAATGTATTAAAACTAATGTTTAAAAAAGAAGATAAAATAAAAGTTTTGGAAGAGCTAGGATCGAAAAATTAGTTACCAGCATCTTTCTTTGAGCAATTTTCTTCAACTTTTTGCTTGAAGGTTGACGGCCGCGAAGGATATCTTTAGGCTCGCTGGCTTTACGGCTTGCCTTTTTGGCGAGGTATCTGGCGCGGATCTGCTTGCGCTTGGCGATAATGACATTGTTGCTGTTGTGGAGTGAGACACCCATCTTTAATGATCGTAAAAAGTAGGTTGTTGGAATACAAACGGATTTGTACTGAACTTGCTATCATTGCTAAAATCAAATATTTTAATGTTTACGCTTTGGTTTTTTCTTAATCAGATGGGATGTAGTTTAGATTCCAAGCGAAAATCTAGGGCTATTATCGGACTGTTTTAAAGTGTTTAGACAGAATCCATAAAATTTTCCTAAACTAAAATTGCGTTTCATAGAAGACGCCCTAATTTGCGTGCTCCAAGAACTAAAAGCTGTTCTTACTATGCTGTTTTGCTTGGATGAGAACGGATTAATTTAAGATCCAACTTTCTTGATTTGCTAAAGCGAAACTAGTTGAAAGTCTTCTTTGATTTTTATCAACCAATCAGTTCTATTAAAAATGTCTATAACATTTATAATTGCTTGTAAGTCAGGGAGAAAGCATTTTAATAGAGTTTTTCCTAAAAAAGTCAGGGAGAAAGCACCCCTCCAGATGATAAGCTAAACCAGTCAAACATGGAATGAAATTAAAATAGCCCAAGCTTTTATAAAATCAAAAAATTCAAATTATAAAAAAGTAGGAGACTCCCCTGAATATTTTCTTCAGTATGAGTGCTTGTTTTTTTTTAAAAAAAAGTGTTGCAACCAAAATTAACCCCTCATCTGCCAATGTGTCTTATGACACACAGGGGCACTCACAGAGCTACCTCATGATGTATCTAACAGCACAAGACATTTCATCATCAATGTCAAAATATGGGCAATATTCCAAAATTAAGAATGTAGCCAATTTCAGGTGATGATCTCTCAATTAGTTATTTGTCACTCATCCCATATCTGAATTCTTCTACAATACCACCCTCTTGTGTGTTAGTGGCTTTTTTATAGTATATTAACTGATACTTCTCAATGAAGCTGTAAGACTTCAGACTTTTTCAACAACAGCTGCAGTTATATCAAAGCCTGCACTTAATCATCACCAATAAATATTGTTTCTGAAGGATAAGAAAGATACAGCTAGGATTAAGACAATAGGTTTGTTGATAAGCCTAAACAGGAAGATATCAAATGCTTGAGCTAACAGAAATGTGAGGGCTTTTATATACAAATTAATGAAAATGTGATGATAGGAAAATACTTTAAGTGTGATTAACTCATAAGTTTGAATCAGAAATATACTGTCAAAAGTAATGTTGTAGCTGTTCTGTTTTAGCAGAGTTACAAGGGAAAAAATATTTAGGAACTAGATAATAATCTTTATTGAGAGATACATATTATATGGTCATTGTGAACTTTGGATAACAGGAACATGATAGTGTTGATCACACGATGGGATGATGAAGGGGGTGGCCTGATCCTGGTAATGAGTCAAGTGCCAAAACAAGGTATCCACCATAAGAGATCATCATTTGTTCATGTTATTGGATTTAGAAATTTGAGTCAACTTCCTAGTTTGGCTTTGAGTGACTGGATAAGTGGATCACAGGTTGTGAACCCGTTTACTTGGAACCTTGCTGGCGGGTCAAGCCTACTGTTTTGACAATAAGATTCTGAAACCTGGAATTAAAGCTTTTTATTGACACTAGTTTGGGCTAAAACAGTTGATTATTTGCAGAAGTATAGGCCATCAAAGATGGTAAGGGAGAAACAATCAATAGAAACAGAAGTCCTGGCATAAATATCAACAAAATCAGAAACATCAGCTGTGGCTTAAACTTTCTTCCCTGCCAGCAACTTAAATATCAACAGACTGGTTGTTATTAGACTAGATTAACTCTAGCCGCTAAATTTAAACTCAAGCAAATGGAATAAGTGTCTGTAAAAGATGAGAACAGATCACAAAGATCCATAAAAAGACATTTAATTTCTCATAATAGAAGTGTAAAGGCTGCAACCCTGACGTTTTAGCGGCACCAGGCACACCAACAATCCCCTTGCTTGATTGGCCAGACGGGCACGAGCAGAACCCCCTGAATCCAATTGGCTGCTTTGCGCATTTGCTCCCCGTATAGTTCTGCTTTATTGAGCAAATAGATAGAAGGTTTATTCATATCTTTATTTCTCCTGCTTAGTGTTGGCTACTTCTTTACTCACCCTAGGTAAAGCTTTAAGAGAAGAGGTATATAGCACATTTAGTAGATTGATACACCAGATTGGCCTAAATCTGTGACACACACCCTTGCTTGTTTTCATTATGGATTTTTTTATCTTGGATCAGCTTATTGCTAGCTTGGGCTGTACATTTGTATTTTCTGGGGTTGCAGCTTATCGTGCTAGGTGGCTGGTTATTGGGACAAGTGTTCTCTGTACGTCCTCTGCATGGTTGGGGGTTCAATTAAGGCTATCTGCTGTTTGTGCCGCACGTCTCTCTCCCTGGAAGGGTTTCTGAAGGTTTGTATAGTTTTTAGCTCAAGGGGCCCGTGGCATAGGGTGGGAGGCCAGGGTAGAGGTTCATGCTGGTAGACAGGCCATCAAAGTTTATGGGGCTGGATGCTCTATTACAGTTGTCTTTTCAGGCGCCAGTATACTCATCAATGGTCCCTGTCATCTTGGGCTTCTTGAGTTCTTGGGGATCACTGTGACAGTATGGTGAATGTGATGCTTTCAATGAAAGCCCATTTGAAGAGGGCCCAGTTCTTTTTCTGAGCTGGATTGACTGCAAACCATTGGCCTACAAATTTGGCCAAGCTTCCTGTGGCTCTGGATAAGATCCCCCTTGGCCAGAGTATTTGGGGATACCCAACCTGTATGGATTTGTCTGCATGTTCTGGATTCAGAGGCAGTGGTTTTTTGGTGCAAGCCGGCAAAGGTGCCAATCTGGGTGGAGCATGGGCATCACATGACTACAGGGGGTATCCCAGGAGGTTTCTGTTAGGCTAGTTGGTTAAAGGTGCCTCATACAGTGAGGTAGTCAGACTGTTTGATAGGTACATGGACATTGTTGAAGATGGCGTATCCTGCAGGGATGACTTATCCTTCTTTGCAAGCTTTTCAACCAGCAAAGAGCACCATTTCCTGTGAGTCCTTTTTTAAAAAGACAATCCACAAGTTGGGTAGGTGGGCATAATTTATCTGTGCTACCACTGACAATTGTATACTTATGAAAAATAAATACCCTAACATAAACAAACATTTAGAAGAGATAGATATCTTTATTGAAATAAAAATAGAGGCTTATAAAGCTGAAAAGATGCTACAATGCTAGGTAGACAGTATGGGTGTAAGGTCTCATAGTTTGGGGAGAAGGTTATAGACTAAAGCTTTAATACCGTTGATATTTATGTTGGTCAAATACAAAAAAGTAGGTAAAGTTTGTAGTAACAACTGGACTAGGGCTCCTAAAAGCTTGTAGGAGGTAAAATAAGGACTGAGGCAATTGATTAATCCTAAGAAAATAAAATAGAACCCAGTCTTAATGACTGAGGACTTGGTCAAAAAGTCAATTACTAAGTCAGGGAATTGCTCACCACTAGTTAGAGGGTTAAAACTATCAATAATCAGATTATGTGTATTATTATAGAAACTACCTAACTGGTGAAATAGAAAGTCAAAAGGAATCATAAGATCGAAGAAGAAAAAATAGTTACCTAAATTAAAAAGGAAACACAAGCCACAAAACCTAACAAGTACCTTTTTTGAGGTGCAAGTCAAACAATCTCAACTTACTGTTGAGATTGGAAAACCAAGCCTTTTTATTTACTTGGTATTTGAGGTGCAGAATTGAGGTGAGATACTTAACCAAGATTGGTTATTGAAAATAGTGGGAGAAAAACAACCGCAGAAACACATGTTACTTATGGTTTAAACTTAAAAAGTTAGTCACCAGCGTAAAGGAGACGACAGAAGGACGGTGATGCTTGGCAGGAGGTCAGAGCAAGAACGAAAAGCAGAAGAGCAGGAAAAACCTGGTCTGAGGATGCTGGCGTAAGCGGGAAAGCGAAAAGGTATTCAGGTTTTGGATTTGAAATATTATTACTAACATCTTAGGTCTGCAGTTCGAAACTCGACCAGAATGAAAACAAGGTAAGCTTCAAACTTAACACTAACTGTAAAAAATAGAAAGGATGATGCCAGTCAAAGGAGAATGAAAATAAGGAATCTTTCTGAAAAATGAGCCAATCTTAACCCAATTCTTCAAAAGTAAAACAATGGAGTCCAAAGAAAAAAACTAGCAGCGAAAAATAGAAAGGAGAATCCTGACAATGAGTTGATAAGTTTCAAAAGGGATTTTCTGTCGGGGGTAATTTAGGTTGCACCAGCAGTAACTTGCTACCTGTGCTTATAAAGTGAAGTGTTTGTTCAATCTGGACTGATCTCTTCTAGATGCAGCTCGCTTTGGTTGCTTTATTTGCTGTACTGGCTTCAAGATGGGTTGGTATTCCCTGACTTCTACATGATCTGTACTGTACTTCATAGGCTATATCTTTATTCACATCAATTTGCATAGTTTTTTTTAAAAATCTAAAGCATCTGAATTAAATAATTTATGCTGGGGATATAGACTGGCAGTAGAAAATACAATGATATAACAGACTCAAAGCTGAACGTCTACAAGGGTGTTCTTCTACTATTCAAGCTCAAAATGGCCTACTCACAGGTAGGATAAAAGATCAGTAAGCTTAAAATACAGTAAAGTCATGGATTGTAAGTTCTTATAAGGGACAAGAAAGATGATGGAAAATAGCTCAAAAGGTTGCCACATCCAAAAGTTATAGATTGGATAAACAAGGCAAGGTTTGCAAAGCCAACTTATACGGGGTAACCGATAAGCAGCAGTTTCTAAAACAATTTGTAAACTCTTTTTAACTTAAGCATATTAAAAAAGCTTTCAAAGTTTTATATGATAAGGTAATGAGATTGTATATCGGGGAAATTGTCCACTTGAGAAAAGTTGAACTGATACTCAAAATTTTCTGGTGTGAAGGCGAATGTAAAAGCAATCTTGTATCTGTTCAAAATAAAGCCTCTAGGATCACATTAAATAATAACAATAAGGGCATAAAAAATGTTTAAAAAGCTAACAGGGGTTTAAACTTGCAATAATCAATAGAGACTAAAGTGTAGCTACATTTAAAAAGCCAGAAAAAATAGTTGGACAGAAATGATTTTAGCTTAAGAGCTAATAAATTGTATTTTAGAGCCGTAAAATTTAGACAAAAAAGATAAATTTTGAAATTTAAATCGAGTAAACTTAGCTGTTAAAAGCTAAAAATATTATAGCTCAAGGGAAAGACATTGGCTAGTGATTAAGGTGAATTTATAAAAAGCTTCTTAAAATACGAGATGATTTTGAAGCACTGTATAAGAAAGTTAGCAAAATAATCAAGTGCTTGTTAGTTTTTTTTGAATAAAATAAAGCTACTTTTCTTTTAAAAACTTTTAATTAAATAGCATATTAAATCACTTCACCTTAAATATCACTTAATAGAAAAGCTTGTATATAAAAGTTAGCCAACTGTAACAAAAAGAAAATAGAGCATGCAGTGCCTGTACAAGCTGCTGAAAATTTGGATGGCAATTATTCTAGTGGCATGGGCTAATACTTCTACCTAGATTTCCAGCTGATGCGTACATAGATATAATAGGAATCGAAAGGGTTGCATAAATTTTAGATAAAACCAGCGCTGTGATCAGTCAATTGCAGTAGTATAGATTTGATATGAAACTAACTTATATCACTAGCTAAAAAATTGAGTTCTGTGTAAATCTCCTAATTGCATGTTCAGGAAATAGAAGGCTACTCTTACTATTTTTCTTGTATAATAATATACCGTTAAGTTCAAACCTAAACTCTTCAATTTCGCTAATTTCACTAGAGGTGATAGCCAAAATCCTCAGTTGGAGGCCTATCATGCAATATGTTTAAACAAATTTTCTTAAGATACTTGATAAATGGTACATACAAGTCAGTAAGTTTTGGATATCGACTCTCTTTTACCTTCAGATCACAATTTCAGGATTAGTCGTCATTAAATTACCGTTTAAACAATGCTTTCATACCTCAACCAGATGCAAGGCTATCTTCGAAGAAACGCTAACAGGCTTACTAATGGTCCGGTAAGTCCTAGTTGGAGTACAGGCAAATCAAGCGATAAAGCGTTTATTTGAGGAGAAAGTGGAAAGACTATATAGTTGCCAGAATGCTAGTGTGAAATCATTGATATACCCCACTCTATTCTTGCATATGCAAGTATAGGGGTGTAATCAAGGCAGTTCGAGGTATAAGAATTGGATTGTATAATCTAGGTCCATTTCTTCATGGGAGTGGAGTCTGGATAGAGGTGATGAATAGAATTTGGATGTTTTCAAGAAGTTTTTGGGAATTGCAGTGAAAGATCTCTGTATCGGTTAACTACCAGTTAACCGATTCTTGCGCCAAACTGGCCGCCTAATCTAACCTCTTCTATTCACGACAAGTGGAATCAGCCATTTCAACTTGTCACTTCGGATTCATGCAAGTCAACGTAGTTATAACGATTTCTATCTTCGAGGGGATAAATTGAGCAGCTTTTAGTTTTGAACGTAATTCTTAATTGGGAAAGTTAGAACTCTCTAACGAGTTCTTGATCTCCTCACCGAACCTTCGCCAAAATTTTTATGGCCCATGCAAGCTACATGGATTAAAAAAGTGAGGACGTTAATAGGCAATCCAAGCAGCAGCTGAGAAAGAGATCGATACTATAGAATTTTGGCAACCAGTAGTTAAAAATGTCATCTGAAGCGCCCGTCAAGGTTGAAGGTGCAACAGCTTCTCAAATCGCGTTGGGTGCCGAGGCTCAACCAGCTGTCAGGTCCAATGAAGGCGCTGGCTTAGGGCAGCGTGGCGTTGCACCGATAAAAAAAGAGTAATCCATTTAAAAAATTTGCAATAGCCTGATAAAAATCCCCAACCCACCCCTTTTGAAAGCGAATCGCCATTAACTCTGAGATTTAGATTCATAAAGCATAGAAATCCACTCGAAGTCGGCACAGAAAACATAGACGTAAGCATGGTTCACGATATTTGGTTTCGACTCGATAGATATACGTATCGTGGGTTTGCTAAATCCCCAGAATTTAAAGCAGGGCGAAGATGGCTCTAGTCGCACTAGCTGCAAAAAAGAAACTATCGAGCCCAAAGGGGATCCAAGGGATGACCGCGACAGAAGATCGCACAAGAATAAGAAGGAGTTTCGTGGGCAAAACAAGAACCGCAAGATCTCACACTCCCAAGATTCTTACAAGGTACAGTCCTTAGCTTTTCATATCCCCTCTGAAGATACCTCTTCTGGGGCTTTGGATCTTTTATGTTTGCGCTTTCGTAGGCTCCTGCTGATCTAAATCAAGCCTTTTGACATTATATGGATTTTCTTGAACCCAGTATCCTTTGAAATGGCAAAGAACCAGATATGTGGACTAAGGCTTTCCATATCTACTTTGATATTCAAAATTTAACAAGCTTGGAAATTCTATTGAAATTTAAAGCCAACCTTTCCATCCCTTCATACTTGTTAGGCTAAAACATAAATAAATCATAGCTTTGTGCTCAAGTCAGCTCCGGAAAAGAGTGTTCTCATGGGGCTGAGTAATGTATATTCAAATGCACCAGATAACTTACCCTCTCATAGCTGCAAATTTGGACATTCAATAGAAGAGTTTCTTCTCTCAAAGGAAGAAGATATTGGCGATAGATGTGTCAATTTTGAACTCAGCGGAAAGTAAAAACTCAGCAATGCTCCTTACTGATGTGTAGGTGTCCTTTTGGATTGCGATGCAGATACTTGAAGGCTCACTACAAAGATGGGCAACTAGTCACGGATGAAGAGGTTGATACAGAAATATGCCATTACTAACATGCTTAGAAATTCCAGGCATTTAAGCCTCAAACGACCAACATGATAGATATGCCATTCCTCCAGCGGCTCAGAAAGCGTCAGGTTCGATACTAAATTTACTGGTTAAACCTCAGTATGATTTTTCCAAATCTGATGCAATCATCGCAAGCTTAAAGAGCGAGGCATCCGAGGCCTTTACAAACCAGCTCCCTGAGAGCCTTAAGGAAGATCCCGTTGAAAAGGAGGAATATGTCGAAGTCCCGTTGCAGCCACGCGAACGGAAGCTGGTAAATTATATTCGATACCTTGATTTTAAAGCTCAGATCGATTTCCGCAACAAAACATACCTTGCGCCTCTTACCACTGTTGGCAATCTCCCTTTCCGCCGTCTTTGCAAAGGCTTTGGGGTGGACATAACTTGCGGTGAAATGGCCATGGCAACCAGCCTGCTTTTGGCCCAGAAGCAGGAGTGGTCACTTGTCAGACGCCATAGCAGTGAAACCATTTTTGGGGTTCAGATCACTGGCAACAAGCCTGATACGCTTGTGCGCTGTGCCCAAGTTTTTGCTGAAACTCTCCATGTAGACTTTGTAGATATCAATGCCGGTTGTCCCATTGACATGGTTTATAAAAACGTAAGCAGTTTATCTTCGGCTTCTAATTGGCTAGGGTGCCGGTTCTTCGCTCATGAACAGCACTGGTAAGCTAGGTAGGATCATCCGAGGAATGAACGAGGTCTTACACTGTCCTCTTACAATCAAATTCAGAACAGGCGTCTTTTCACATAAGCCTACCGCGCACATGCTGATCCCACAACTATCTTCATGGGGCTGTGCAGCAGGGATATTGCACGGGCGCTCTCGTGAGCAGCGCTACACTAAACTAGCTGATTGGGATTACATCCGCCGTTGTGGTGCCGATCGCCCCATGCAACTCTTTGGCAATGGAGACATCATGTCACACACTGAGTACTATGCTCAACTCGAAACTGGCCAGGTTGATGGGGTTATGATTGGGCGAGGTGCTCTAATCAAACCCTGGATCTTTGAAGAGATTCGCCGCCGTGACTACTGGGATATTTCCTCCCGCGAGCGTCTGGACGTTGTCAAAGACTTTTGCAATCACGGGCTCGAACATTGGGGCTCTGACACTTTGGGGGTCAACTCTACTCGCCGTTTTCTGCTGGAGTGGATGTCGTTTGCTCATCGCTATATCCCTACTGGGCTGCTTGAGGTGCTACCTCAAGGGATGAATGATCGCCCCCCTCCCTTCTTTGGCCGCGATGACATGGAAACCTTGATGGCTTCAACCAACGTCAACGACTGGATCAAAATAAGGTAAGCCGCCATCTACTCTTTTCTAAACATCCAGTGAAATGTTCTTGGGAAAGACTCCCTCGGACTTCATCTTTATTCCCAAGCACAAGTCGAACAGCTACGATAATGCCCAAGGATAGACTGAGCTTCCATACCACTACTTTACTGGTTCAACTGCTAATAAAGCTCGGCTGATAGATAGCATACCAATAGTTATTCTCGGCTGAAGCTGATACAAAACATACTTGCTTCTTAGATTTCTCTAAACATGCATTCTCATAGCAGCAAAGCCTCCAATCAAGGTTAGCTCGCAACACATAGAACTCACTCCAAAGGCCTGTTTAATACTTTAAGCCAATTAAATCGCAATAATCGACTCAAACATGTAAGCCATACAAACTTCCAAGTCAAGACGAAAAGCCAGCCATCTTAAACACCAGCATGTTTGCAATATTGCATCGAGAGTGTACAAAATCAATTCAACACCTTTCCCCAACCTAAAACGTAGCTGTTGGACAATCCAAATCAGGATAAAAAGCTAGCTCACAAGCTTTATTTCTAATTTTCCAAGCAGCTCTTTTTAAAGGAAAATATCTAAACACCACAAACGATCACGATATTGCCATAAAAACACAGATATGCAACAAGACTGTATCCATTCAAGACCAATAAGCCCTTACACGAGGTGGAGCAGGGGTAATACCAAGAATTTAAACCCCAAAATAGTAGCCTACCTCTATAAATATCATCCACTCTAAACCTGGGGCACTATCGATAGATTGATCTATTAGCCATGCCACTGAATACTCTGGATCTTCTCTTATCCTTCCCCTCATTTATTTGAAGAGTCACACCGCTTTTACTAGAAGATGGGTCTACTCTCTAAAATATATAATAACATACAGTAGTTTTAAAAGCTATAGCGACAACCAAAAATACTTCAGATTTAAACAAAATGATTTCAGATTTAAGTGAAATCCAACTTTCAGGTTAAAATATACACTCTGTTAACAGGGTTTATTGGCGTTAATGGGCAAAATGAGTCAACACAGCAACAAAGGGCTCACGCGCAAAGCAAAACTATTCAAAATACATTGATTCACAAACAAAATGGTGTGAGTTGACTTTCAGTGTACATATGTTTACTATTTGAATCAGTGACAAAATACACCCAAGCAAGATGAGTCAAAACTCAAACCAAAAACGAAATCACTCACTCAGTATGTGCAATGGATTGTAATCAAGAATGATACCAAGGTATCTAAAATAGGGCATGCAATCTGAAACACAAATTTTAAAAATATTGTATTGGGTGTTTTAATTTGGCAGTAAAATCTGGGAAAATGGGTGGATTTTTTTTGAGTATTCTAAAATGGGTGTTGTAAAACCAAAAACAACTAATTAAGAAACAAAAAATCTATAATTGGGATATTGGGGGGAATATTAATCAAATATCCATATTAATATAAAAGCAAAAATTAAAGTTAAGGAGTGACTTAATTAAGTTTTATTTATTATTTTATTAAATTGTAAAATGAAAGGTACAAAACAACAGAGGGACAATGCACTTGTTGTGCGCTGCAATTGCAGTTGCCCCCGCAGGTTAAAGAACAGAGTTAGTGCAACCCAAGTGTCTACTCAGGAAGGAGATGGGAGAGGAGAGTTTGATAGTGACGCTGCACTGACACAGCCAGTTCAAGGAGCACAAGCTGCTAGGGTGCAGAGCATAAACCCTTGGGTCCCCAAGCTGACCCAGAAGCCCACCAAGGTCATCACTACAAAGAAAGTTAGAAACAAGGAGGTAGAACTTACTTTGTATGTGTTTGACGTTGTGTACCAGCAAGAGTTGGTCCCATCAGCCATGCTGGAGAAGGTGAAGCCTGTACTTGATACTAGCTACGAGCCCTATGTCAGTGATGGTAATCAGGAATAGGACAAGGAGCCTGAGTTCTTCAGAACTGATGAGGAGCAGTTAGTGTTGAAGAAAGTTGCTGTGTTTTACACCAAGGTGCCCATGCCCTGTGTTGTGCCCAATGCCAACAAGTCAATCCCCACCACTAAAAAGCCCGCTCAGAAGCGCATCCTTGACATTAAATGCATCATCCTGCTTAAGCTAATGTGTGAATCAGGTAATTACAAGGCAGCCACGGCCCTTGTTGGAGTGGATCCCAAGTATGTCTCCAAGACCTTTAACAAGTTCATTAACACGGGTTGAGTCCTTGCTGCGGAGAAATCCATGTGCGTTTCTACCATGCTCACCAAGGAGCACAAATGGGCAATCCGCCTGTGGATTACCCGGGACTGACATCTTGAACTGGCAAATATACAGGCAATGTTCAAGTCCACTTTTGGGGTTGAGGCTTCAATTTCCTTTTACTACCATCTGCTGAAGAAGATGCGCTTTTTTTGGGGAAAAAAGCTCAGGGTATCTCTGTATAATTGGAATAGCCCAACCAACATTGAGACCCGGAAAAACTACGCAGAGGCGTACACTGCCCTCAAAGCCAAGGGGAGGGTCAAATTTTACTATATTGACAAATCTGCATTTGCCCCGTCTATGCACAATGCATATGGCTATGTCCCCAAAGGCTCAAATGATAGGATGACTCAGCGTGCTGCAGTCCGCGTCACAGCCTAATCAATGATGGATCTCCTTGGTCCAAAGGGGGTTGAGCTATACCAAATGATTTTGGGATCTCACAATAGCTGGACCTTCCTATCATTTCTCCAATTGGTCCAGGAGCACCTGAGGCGCACGAGCCCTGGCTTCACCAACATCATTGTATTAGACAACATTGGTCTCCACAAAGTGACTGACATTCTCGAGGAATTTCCATCAATTGACACCAGCATTGCTGTGGGCCCTCAGCAATTGGCCACGGCAAATTTGCGCCTTCTCTTCCTCCCAGCCTATTCACCCTTTCTAAATTCCATCAAGGAAGTCTTTGAGTGGCTCAAGCGAGTTGTCAAGTGAGGAACCCCAACTGGGACCAAAGACCTGTTTAATTTGCTGCAGGCCAGGATCCACACCCTCCCAGCTGAGACCATGGCCAAATTTTATGGCCACACTGATTCATTTATCCCCGCATGCCTAGCCAAACAGCCAATCAATTAAAGGCTTAGCTTGTCCAAATTTTTTATATTCTCTAATTTACTATTCAAGATTTATTAATTATTAGTTTATATTTAGATGTTTTCACGCCCGCAATCACATTCAGAAGATCCATCAATAGATGTAAGTAACTTATTTATTTATAATCATTTTTTATTGTGTCATCTAAGGGTATTCCAAACGCTTGATACTGGATTACGCAAACGCATTAATATCACTTTTTGCAAATAAATATAAAAATCAAATTAAAAAAGTTAAATGTAAAGTGTACAAATTGGAAGTAGATTTTATTGACATATATTATTATGCTTTTATTAAGACCTTCCCTGGGATATATTTTGCAGATCTTGTTTGCTAAAATAAGAATTAGAAAATTTTATTATAATAAAAATAATATGAATTGTAATGAAATTTATTGGAAGAGAGAATTTATTAAGAGCACCTGTAGTGGGTTCTTTGGTATGTACCCACCCCGCAATGGAGGTGGCGCACAACCTCTACCGCCACACTGTGGACAGTGGATACATCCTTATTAAAAAACTCTTGCCTGTTGGTGAAGAAGAGTAGGGTAAGGTGCAAACTGAGGAGCAGGTTTTCAGGCAGGGCTGCAAACCTGTAAATCCCTGCCAGGACCAGGGCGTCTTGGATTACATGGTCCACTGAGTCTTATCCAGGGGGGACCTTCTTCCTGTTGAGTGCGAGCTGAGCCTCGTCAATTCCCAGAAGAACCCTGTCCAGGTCCTCTACAGACGCGCCCATTCCAAAGTAGAATAGGAACCCCAGGTAAACAACCAGATGAAGCCTTTGCCCAGCAAAGGCTTCCGTGAACTCACACAGTTTATTATAGACCACGCTGATCTTCTTGTTGTGCCTGGTCTTTGCAAAGGTCAGCTCCATGGCTGCAGGGAGCCCCATCTCACTGGCACTCCAGGCCAACCCAAAGTTGGCAAGAAGGATTTTTGTCTTTGTGACAGCTTTTGCGTCTGCAACAGCCAATTTGCCCACTGCACGCCCAAAGTTCTCCAATAGGTAAGATAGGGTGTGCTCCAACAGGAAGCAGAAGCAAGCAGCCGCATGAGCCTGGCCCATATCTGGTACATTCTTGAATAGGAGCGTTGCCAGGACGTCCCAAACAAGCTCAATGGAGTTTACACAGTAAACTCCACTGAGTGATACCAGGTCCAGATATACCAGTTGGGATCCTTGTAGGCAGTAACTGCTCACTTGGATGCCCCCTCGGCATGCATAATTTCTGCCAACGCCTCCCACGACATCGGAAAGGACCCATGAATACAGTCCTCCAGCTCCTGCATGACAGGGGGGACATATACAATTGCTTGGCCACATGAGTGGCATAATTTGCATAAAAGGTGGCCGGGACAAAGGGGACCAGGACATGGCGGAGTTTGCTGTCTACGTTTTCTAAGAAAAAAGATAAGTTTTTTGAAAATTTATTAATTTTGTTTTTTAGGCTATCTTCTTGTGTTTCTTCCTTGCCCGCAGCCTCAGCCAGCTTGGCCATTCTTGGCGCAATCAATTGTGCTGGCAATTTAGTATCCTCTGCCCTGGCAGGCTTGGCGGGTTTGAGATGTTCATACATCTCCGGGTCATCAACCCAGACGGACGGCGCAGAAAGATTGTATGCCTTAAATTGCAGGCCCTCCACCACTGTCTTCTGGATGTTGAGAAGACGCTTGATGGTCTTCTCTGGGGTGTCTGGTATTTTTGACATCAGTGCCTTTGCCAACACCTTGTCAATTTTAGTCTCCAGTGAGGACGGCGGACTTCACTTTGGCTTTGACCTTGCGGTCAATGTCCTTGATTTTGGCAATCGCCAAGTTGAGGTCTTTGAGTTCTCTCATTTGATTTTTTTACTAACCTTTCCCTATGTTTTTATAGCTTTTGCCCCAATAAATTCTGTATTATTTTGATACTGTTGCCTCTTTGTTTATTTCTTTTTGTTTTCCCATCTACTACATTATGCCACCTTTTTACCCATTTTGTATATGTTTTACGCTCATCTTGATATGTGTTGTTTGCTTTGTGTTGGCATTGTTTCCTTGATTACCATATTATTTTTGGCGCTTGACATAGCCCCTTGTGAAAATATTAACAACTATTTGATGATCAGCTAAATTTGAATTAGAAAATTATAGTGTTAACTGTTTTTAGATAAAGTTGTTACTGATCCAAATTCAAAACCTTAATGATAAACTTTAAGCCAATCAGGAGCCAAGTGATAAAGTGCACATGCACCAAAGAATTATTGAATAATCCTTTATATCATAACAATCACTTTATCACTTGGCTCCTGATTGGCTTAAAGTTTATCATTAAGGTTTTGAATTTGGATCAGTAACAGCTTTATCTAAAAACAGTTAACACTATAATTTTCTAATTCAAATTTAGCTAATCACCAAATTGTTGTTAATATTTTCACAAGGGGCTATGTTTAAGTGCTAAAAAAAAACCGTGTTCTGGATCTAGATACATGACATAGTAAATATATGATTTTATAGAAATAAGCTGAACATAAAGAATAAAACCAACTATAAACAAAGAGATCATGAACAATTGAAATTCAAAATACTGATAATATAAATAGAAAATGTTTGGTGACAGGGGTTTATTAGGGAGAGGGAGAGTGATGCCTAGGAGGCAGAATAACACGGGAAGGAAGACGTAGAGGCGGTGCTGGCCTGGGGGGTCTGGGATTGGGTGGATGGGGCTGAAAGGTGGGGGGTGGTGGCGGGGGTAGGGGTAGGAGGATTGCGTGTGATGGCTGTCATATAACGCTCATCATATTCCTTGTCCGTCATTGGCTGGATGGGCTGGTAGGTGGCAGTGGCACAAGGTGATAGGCATTTGTCCTTCTGTGATTGTTTGCCCATGTTCACATGAAAGACAATTTGGGCAAACAAGTCAGCCACCATTTGGCGGCCAAAGAGAAAATTGTGGTCAAGGACCCCAAGATAGAGGTTGTTGAAAGCCTGAGGGTGGCGCTCCCAGAGTGTATCTCCAATATTAAAGAACACAACATCAGCCAGATGGATGTCAGCGTGACCAGCTGGATACACAGAGGCCTGATGTCCGTGTTCCTGGATGGCCTCAAGGGCAGTGGAGCTACCCTCCATCTGGTGGCTCAAGAAAACCCAATGCTTTGAATTTGAGCCATCCCAGGAGTTGAGTAATCCACCAAGGATGTGGCTGTACAAGTAGCCATCAATGAAATCTGGGTTTGTCTGATAGTAGACAAAACCCTTGGCTGAAACAGCCAGAAATGCACCAATAAACGTCCCCTTCTTGACCTTCTTCCTTCTATTCTTGGTGGCAGCTTTTCCTTGCTCACCAAAATTGTCAAAATGCAATCAATAACCTGTAGTAGGAGATAAACATGACACCATCTGATAGATTAGTCAAGCATCAGACCAGGGTTGATTTGATGTCTAGATCATACGGGAAATACTCAGCGCCATCCCATTGGTCACCGGCAAAATTGATAAGAACCCGTATGAAAGCCACCTTTCCGTGCATCCAGAGCTGCACCATGCGCTCAGAGACCCATATTTTATGGTGCACAAGCTGTTTGCGGACCTGGGTTAGGGGAAGCTTGGGGTCCCTCTGGAGGAGGTCAAGCATTATTGGGTATGCCTCATTGATTTGGGACTTGGGGGCCTTCTTTGGCTTCTTGGCTGTCCCAATCAGATTCCCCTTATTCATTAAGTTATTGAATTCCCGCATTATTGTGGCTTGGGTGAATTGCAACTGGGCAGCAATCTGGTCCTATGACAGACCCTGTAGGTTTAGTGCCACAATTTTCTGGAGAATTTGGGCGGTGATGATTTGTTGTTTGGGGTGCTGGGCCACAGGAACTGAAGCCTGATTGGTTGTAGAGGGGCAGGTTGGCTAGTGGCAGAAAGTTGTTCCAAATCAAGGTTACCATCTTGATTGGTTGGTTGACAGGAAGCTTGTGTGAGGGTGGGTACAGGAGCAGGGGCAGAGCTAGACGCTAAGTGACTCTCAAACAATTCAAAGCCATATGGGTCAGGGGTCAGTAACAGGTCAGCTTTCTTGTTACATGCCTCAAAGGCTTGGGTATAAACAGGTGCCTCCACGCCCTGAGCCTCACCTCCATTGAAGCTGGCTTGGCTGCTGGCGCCGTTAAAGATGTTGCTGTTGAAAACCATATTGAAAAAAACCTAGGATAAAATCACTAAAAGTAGAAAATTTAAAATTTAACAATTTATTTTTATTGTAATCTTGAGTCCTTATTTGGAAGGTTCTCAAAACCATTCCATACAAATAAGGATCCATGAAAATGAATAAAATGCCTCTGTCCCTAAATTGAATAACTGTTTATTGGCTATTAAACTGTTATTCTTCTATTTTAGGCTACTCATACTACACATCTTGTGTGAGTTCATTTTGTTTTGTGCTTGTGAAATCTTGCTTCTAGATTGCTCAAATTTTGTTTCATTTTAGTCCTTCTGTTGGTGCCTCATATGAATCCTGATTGAATTATAATATGCTCCGGAACAGCATCCATCCATTTCACTTGTTGTGTCAGTTCATTTTGTTTGTGGTTTGAACTACACCACTTGATGTTTGATATAATTTGTATGATGGGCTAGTAAAATTTCGTTTTTTGTTTGACAGTTCATTTATTAACTGAAATTTTATAAATTAATTGAATCCTGAATCTTGCGCAACTTGGATTTTGTTCAAATCTGAAATCATTTTATTTAAATCTGAAGTATTTTTGGTTGTTGCCATAGCTTTTAAAACTAGGTATTAAAATTGAGCCTTTTTTGCTTATACCCAATCAACTTCATTGGAAACATCCAAACAACCACAAAACAATCCTCATCACTCCCCGTTTAATTATAAAAAGGATCAGCCAATGAGCTATCCTGTAGAGTTGGAACCTACTTAACGCAAGATTTTTTGATCCCATATACATGTTTTACTGTCTGAGATGTGGTTTAGCAACCCATCACTGAACTGATATCCCAATATCTTATCTAATTAAAATATGCAGATCCCGTAGGCACACTGTAAGCTCCAAGAAGTACCTGCATCCTGTACACAGACAGGCTGAACCAATAGGTATCTGAGAGGGATCAATCATATCTCCCAACCTTTTTTATTGAGCTGGCAGTACCCTTCCCAGCAGTGAGGATAGGCAAGATGGAGTCATCTGTGACCAAGATGGACGCAGGCCTAAATGAAGTCAACTCAGGCAAGTTACCAACTGCAGATGATTTGGATGTTCCTGGTGAGCTGGAAAAAGGCTAAACAAGAGGCACATCACCCCTCAGATCAGACGTTGTACAGCATACCCCAAGCTACAGACCAAGTACAACAACCAAGATGGGCCAAGGTTGTTCCAGGATACCAACAAGATACCAGCAGGAGGGCGGGACAGAAAAAAACTGGACCAACATGAGAACAAGATTCCACAAGCACAGAAAAGAACAAAGCCACATAGGATAATATCTACATCCTAAAATAGAATAACTTTTTACTGCAACCAAACCCTATCAAATCTGGGGACCTATGCATTCCATCAACCTTCACAGCTCCTTATCTGTGGATGATGGGGTAGGAACTATCCAAATCAGAACTCATGATCACAATAAAACCAAGGCCACAAAGATTTAACCTTCTTCCCCCTAGTTTCTTGGTTGCTTTAGTTCTACAAAGGTTTTCCTAGTGACTTTGATTTTTGACGTGCTTGATGAGCAATATAAGAGTCAGTCCAGTATCAGTGGCCAGGGGACCTGGTATAGCAAAGCCTTTATTTACACCCAGATCTTTGATGTGGGCAATGAGAGGGCTGAACTATACCTGGCTCCCAGCCCAGCTGGGCATAACACACTTGAGCATCACCAAGAGACTAGTTCTGCTAGTTCTGCTTGTACTCCTTTGCTCAATTTCTCACAGTGCAACAGCCAATCAACTATTGGTTCAGCAGATCAGTTCTAGAACCATCAACATCAGGCAGCCAACCACCTCTAGCTACAGCCAATCCAGCCAAGTCTCCTGTAACTCTGAGGTCCACACAGCAAATCATCACCCCAAATCTTCCAGAAGATTGTGGTGCTAAACCAGCATAACCTAACTTGGGATGAGATTGCAAGCCAGTTGAAGCTTTTCTGGGCCACCAGGATTCAGGGATTCACAGTATCTTTTGAACCTGTGAGATGAGCAGAAGATTCCAGATCCAATCAGGGCTTCTCAGCCAAGAAAAAGACCATAACAGCACCAAACCTATTGCCAATCAATACAACCTCAACACCTATCAACCTTTTTTGATCCAAGCTTTTTGATCAGCCCCATAGCTTTGAGACCTACTGTAGCAACCTCATAAATAAGGAAAATGACACCAGGGTCAAGATGCACAAAAGAGCTCCCAAGTCTCATATCACCAAAGCATACATCATTATACTTATCCCCTGCAGCAAGGCCTCAAGCTTCCTTTGACCCAAGTTAGGAATCACCTTGGCCATTGCAACATCTGAGTACCATGTTGTATAGTATAGCTCTGAATGAATGAGATGATGTTTATGTCCCTGCTGATTCAGATTACTGGGGCAACTACTAGGATGGCACTCCATATCCCCCCTATGATCCTACCCGTGTAGCCACTATAGCTCAGCGCTTGACTGATATTTCAGATGGTGTAACAATTTCTAATGCTGAAAAATGTCAGCTGTGCTGAATGATTCAGGAAGAAACAGGAAAGGTAATCAGAGCTCTGGGAGAAAAAATGACAGAAAGGGGATGTCCATTGGTGCGTTTCTGGATGTCTTGACAAGAGGATCTTTCTACTACTGGACAAACCCTGATCAACCCACAGGCTATGACTGCAGTCAGGTCCTCACTGGATCACTTGACACATGGGTTAGTTTAAATTCCACCTACCAGGGTTTGCTAAGCCACCAGATGAGAAATGGTGTGCAAGCCATCAAGACCATTATTGAACAGGGTGGCAACTCTCAATTCACCCAGCTGACAACACAAATATTTATCTAGGAAATGTGATTTTCTACAACATAGGGGACGTTTCTGGCAGCAAAGCCTACACACATTCAACTCTCTGTGCTTTGGTGCCCAAGACCATGCTTTGCTCTTTGATTGGCAGGCTGTGACAGACTTGTTTGCCCTTTTTGGTTTCATTGGGATAGAGCAGCTTATCACATAAGGATAAGAGCTTGTTGGCCCAGGTCCCAGCTGTCTACCAGCTAATTGAACCAACAATTGATGAGAAGCATAATGAGTTACATCAGTTGTCCCTCCAGAAAGCCCCCTCAGTTTACCCTCTCCTGCCACCACTATTCTCCTGGTGTCAATTTTTTCCACCAAGCCCCAGATGCAGACTGTCAACCTAATTCTACATTCTCCCTTATTTCCCTCACTACTCTACCTTGCAAGCACAGTTTTTTGGGCCTTAAATAAAAGTCCTTCTGTTGAGAAACATCCATCTCTATATCAGTATGCTTCATCAGCTTAATTATAAACAGTGTGTATGTCTCTTTAATTTCTTTGTAGATATTCATCTGGGGTTACTAGCTTTAATATAACAATCCATGGATATCCTGACATATATCTGGATCTAGAGCCGCTGTCTTATTTTAGTATGCTAGAGCATCCTCTTTTATGAAAGTGCCAGCAGGCTTGCTGTTTGTTTTATTATGGCGAGCAGATCTGGAGCTGTTTGGCAGGCAAGGGCTGATGTTTATCAAATAAGGTTTGGTTGTCTAGGAGAGATAAATGGTTGTTGTCTTATTTGTTTTCCAGCTCCAATAACTGTTGTTTGACCAACTGCACGGCTTGGCATTTGCTTTTTATTTCTTAAGGTGCTAATAGAAGGGAAACCTATTGATACTATGCAGGGGTAGTTATGTGCCCTGGGATGGAAACATTAGATGGGAATGAAATCCTGAGATCAACTGGGGTAATAAAATAAAGTTGGGTTTTACCACCACAAGGGTAAAAGCTCTTCTGTCTTTGCCTTATGAGTATCTTTAAAGAGGGGCCTACTGCTATCATGCAAGCATAGTGTGCCTAAAATCATCATTGAGGTGGCTGTTTAGAGAAGCATCATCTAGAATAAGTGGGGCAGGAAGGTATTCTGTCAATTCTTTTCCGCTGACTGATTTTCAGTCAAATTTGATCCAACTATGAATTTCTTCACATGTAAATTATTTAACTTTACAATAAATCAAAAAATTAAACAAGTTTCATTTAAAAATAAAGCTATGCTTCTCACACATAAGTATTTTTAATTTATTTCTTTTGGATTTAAGAGGCTTAATTTTAAATGAATACTTTTTTAAAGCTAATTAATTAAATCTGCTGCTAAAATGTAAATAAACAATATTAAGATTCTCATGGAATAGCTTTTATGGAGAAGAACTTCTTTATTTTTAATTTTTAATTTTTTTATTGCTGCAAAGGGGAAAAATACATGTGAAGAAAATTATAGTTGGATCAAATTTTACTGAAAATCAGTCAACAGGAAAAAAATTGACACAATATTTTCCTTCCCCAAATAAGTGAATTATGGTGCCTATGAAGTAAAGTTGGTTAATCTGTGCAGAAAATCTCAGGCTAACCACTTGGGTGAATAAAAGGCAATTTACTACAACATGAATGCTTGCCTCTGAAAGGCTTAGTTGGGTGACATAACTAGTGGCAATGACTACCCTTAATAGATATACAACATGCTAGACCATTAGAGTAGGTATAAACATGTTCAAGGAAATGTTGAAGGATGCAATACAACATTTCTCTGAGGCATTTTGCAACAAAGTCAAAATGACAAATAATTCAGTAAAAACCTCACTACAGCTTTGCTATGAGGGTAAAATAAAAGCAAAAAAATGAGGGAACCATGGGGGAAAATCCCTCAGTAACTTCACATGTAAAATAGTGGAGTTCAAACAAGGAGAAACTTTGAAGCAAAGCCGCAAAATTGTTCAGGGCGTGTGGCATAAATTTTTAACACATTGGCTGGTGAAAAGTTTGCTTTCTATTCAAATCCCAGCAAAATGTGAAGACAGCAAAGCAATTCAAACGTTTGAAGATGTTGAGCATTAACATCATTGGTTAAGCTTAAGGGTTATTTTAATCATGTTTTTCATCAGTCAAAAACACCAAAGCTTAATAGATATGTTAAAGAGCATTAGAATAATGTTCTGGGATCAGACAAAGTAATTTTGAAAGCTTATTTTATTATAGAAAAGTGTAAGCATATGCTAGTTTAGGCTCTGAAAATATCCATCCTAAAGGGGAATAGCCTGAGACTAGGGGCTATACATCAAGGTTTAACAAAATGTCTTTAAATATATGTGCATTTGATATTGGGTTTGGACATGTCTTTGGGTTGAATCTTGAAGAAATCTATCTGAAGCCCACTTTAGAAGTATCTGGGGCCTTTAAAAGACATAATTAACGGAGAAATTAGTCAAGAGGACTGCAAACAGTGGCAAATCAGAAGGTTTCTAAGGAATTCTTTTCTATTGAATAAATACTCTCAAATCTCCTAAACATTTTCAATTATTTTGGCTATGGAATCCTTTCCCCACATCTATTACCCAAGTGTTAGGCAGGAAAAACAGTACAAGCAACACTATATAAAGTTTGAACAACACTAGATACCTAGGGAAGAATTTAATATGTTGGCAGGAGCTTTAACACTTACAGAAATAGGACAAGATTTTCTTACCAGTGATTTTACAGTACTTTTTCAGACGTTTTATGTGTCCAAAAAGAGACAAGCAAAGGCAGGCATGAAGATTTATTGTGCTGATTCTGGCATTCTGGTTGAAAAGATAATAAAGTATTTTGCAGGATTGCAAAATCAGTATAATGCTCTGAATTTAAAGCTCAGTCACTCAAATAACGTCACCACAAACCAGTGGCACTTGGTTTGACCCAGGATACACCTAAATATCCTCTCAGAAGCAGCAGGAGCACCGCATGGTGCCAATCATGGTGCACATAAGCTGTGTTGCCAATTTGTTGTTGTGTTCCTTTGATTTACCATAAATTTTTAATTAAGCTAAATTAATCCTCAATCCTGCTTTTATGTTTTTTATCTGAATATGGTTATTTGATTAGAATATACATCATCTAAATGCCTATTTATAGATTTTCATATCTTAAGTAGCCATTTCTGGGTTTGCACATCCTCTTTTAGAACCAATAAATTAATTAGCAACCAATTCAATCAGATTTAGACACCAATAATTTTTTATATACTTTATATTTCAAATCATGTATCTTTTTTAGATAGCTAGGTATCATTCTTGTTTACAGCTTATTTTGTACAACAAATGAGTGATTTTTTGTGAGCTGAGTTATCAATGGGTTTTGTTTTTGGTTTGGGCTTTGAATCACTGCAACTGAATGTTTTTTCACCAATTTAAATAGTAAATGTATGTGCAAAAATTCAACTGAATCCATTTCTTTCACAATATCATAGATTTAATAGCATATCTCAATTGTTTTCTCATGTCATATGAGCTGTTTGGTGCCTTTTTAAGTCATTTTGCTTATTGACATTTTGAACCCCTGTTAAAAGAGGGTATGTTTTACACCAGAGATTGAAATTGGTTTAAGTTTGAGTTCATTATGCTTTCAGATAACTAAATTTCACTCATCCTTACAGCTTTGAAAGCTGCTTTAAATTGGGGCCCAACAATATAGCATCTTGGACCCTATTTTTAAGCTTCTATTGATATAATGGGCACCCACCTTATTTCCAACAAAAATTCTCTGAGGAACCAAAACTGTCATTATACAGTATTTCTAGAAGTTTAAATGGTTTTTGTAAATCAAAAGCTAGAAATGGTATCATGATGTCAGATTTTGGTCCCCAGAAGACTTTTGTTGGAAATAAGATGGTAATATAAAATACATTGCTGGTTTCAAGATACTATTGATAACAACATAAAAAATAAACCATCTCTTAGTACTTCTTAATGTAAAATATCTTTTCTACTCTATTGAATTTTAAATGTATTTTAGAAGTGTTGTATATTTTAGTAGTGTAAACGGCAACAGTGGCAAAATTGACTGTATGAATTCCAAAGTGAGAATTTAGAAGTGGCCAAGTCAATAATTTTAAAATTTTAAAATTAAATTAAAACAGCTCATCTGAAATTAAAGTTTATTATGGTCATATAAAATACTTTTTATTCCTTCTCTCAACTAAAAAAGTCAAGAAAGAGTAATTACTTTATTATAAAAAGCCATTTTGAAAATTTAAAAAGTGTCAACATGGCCACTTTTAGATTCTCACTTTTGAATTCTCACTTTTACATCCCTACAGTTGATTTTTCCACTGTTGCTGTGTAAACTAGTGGAATTTGATGGCAGCTTGGATTGATTAGTCTTGACAGAAAGTTTGGTTATTTTTAGTTGGGATTAAAATCCATCATGTTTTTTAATTTCCTTTCATCATCTTAAGGTAAAACAAGGCAAAAAAATTCTTTGAATAAAAAACTATGTAATATAAAGTGATAAATTTTAAAAATATCTACTAACATATAAAAAGGGAATGCTTGATATAAAGGGCTTTTAACACAGAACTTGAAGTGAGATTATGGAGTTTAAAGAGAGTAATCTGATAATTTTTAGTGACTTACTATTAATTAGTTCAGTTTTATTTTAGCCTTTGATTTATGGAATAATTTTTTTAAATGATAGTAAATTGTGAGCTTGTGTTTATTGAAGAGAAACTTGCATTTTAAAATCATGGCTTGGTTAGATAATGGATATTGGGATATTTGTTTAATTCTAAAAATAACATGCTTTTTGGGCAACAGTGGCAAAATTGACTATATGAATGAAGAAGTGAGAAGTCAAAAGTGAGAATCTAAAAGTGGCCAAGTCAATACTTTTTAAATTTTCAAAATGGCTTTTTATAATAAAGTAATTACTTTTTCTTGACTTTTTTAGTTGAGAGAAGGAATAAAAAGTATTTTATATGACCATAATAAACTTTAAATTCAGATGAGCTGTTTTAATTTAATTTTAAAATTTTAAAATTATTGACTTGGCCACTTCTAAATTCTCACTTTGGAATTCATACAGTCAATTTTGCCACTGTTGCTGATTTTTGAATAAGCACCCATAGGAACTAATGTCCTAATTGCCTGTCAGGGATTTCTTCCCTGTCTACTTCAATTATATGGGTAATGCCTTACAATATTTCAAGGAAAACAGAACCAGCAATCAAAGTCTAGACACTGCTTTTACCTTAAACACTATCCCCAACAGGGATTGAACCCAAACCCTACAGACAAGTCAACTGTTAGTATATACTATCTATATGATGTTATATTACTTATTTATATTGGTTCCCTTCACTTGAAGTTCATTTTTGACTTTGATTTCTCTCCAGAAATCTTAAAGAACCATTTAAAGTATGTCAATATACACTCAAAGCCTGATTGGCTGCCTTGGTTCACTCTGCTGCTCTCAATTCTAAGGTCTCTTCACAAGGACATGGCTCTATACTCTAATTTCTGATGTATTAAGCCTTTAACCTGCTTAATTGTTTCTTCTCTTATTTCTTACTTCTGACTCATATATTGCAACTATAAGGCTGTACAAACCATTCAGTTCCAAATTAAGTCAGATATGCAACAGGTATTATTTTTAAACATTATCTTAATGAAAATCACTGTCAAATCACCTCCTACCATAAGGTCCTCTTAAATAACCCAGCCTCACTCTTTTGGTATTTAAGAGAGTTATTTCTATCATTTTAACTTGTTCCAACAATAAAGACTTTATCCTACACCTGCTACTCATTCATCTTCTGATAACATATTTTTGAAGCCACAAGAGGAATTCTATTCCTGTTCTGGTTTCTAGATTCCTTCTTGCCAGTGGTATCAACCTTGGAAAACCCAACACCTACAGCTGACTGGTACAACTCTTCTCCAGATGACGCCCATCAAAAGAAATCCCTCACCCATGAATGGTTCAAATACCCCTCTGGCCACCAGGACATAAATTCCATTATGGTTGTTTGTTTACTCTGCCTCCTACCAAACCTGCTCTGGTTAGACCTTACAACTCCTTCTACCTCTTGATGTACGTGGTGGGTTACTACCTACTTGGTTGGTTCAGTTCTATGTTTAGAAGATTTGCTTACCTGGGACACCTAGGACACCTTGCAATGGTCACGGTTCCTATCAGCTTGGTAATATCAGGATTTAACTTAGGGGCCTTGGCCCACCAATTAGGGAACTTATTTTCTGCCAAGTGGGTCCCTGAAAGTTTATCGGAATCCATCTTTAGCTTCTTACTTATAAGTTCAGAACCAACCCCTGCAAGCTACCTGCTTTATACTGCACTTATCAAGAGTTTGGCAGTCACCTTGGTTACCGCCATCATTAGCCTTACCACCTATTGTCTGGTTTGCCTTTTCCTGCATACCAAGACCTCCGTTGCCTCCAGCGCAACTGCTCCTCAACAGGTTCAAAACCAAACCGTGGTACTAAACCAGATTTCAGAAGTATCTCCCAACAACAACAAAGGGAACAAGATCCTTATGCTCCTGGATTTATCACAATCACTGTTTGAAACATCTCCTGCACAATTCCAGACTGACACACAGAAGGTACATCACGTGGCCAAAAAGCTCACAGGCAAGGCTTGCGTCTGGTACACCAAAGCCACCCTTCAAGGGGAGAAATTACCAAACAACTACCCTGCCTTTTGCAACTCCTTGTTGTTTACTGTAGTGCCAGCACAAACCACAGAAGAACTCAGAGACCGCATAATGACCTTATATAAAGGCAGAATGGCCATCAAGGACTATATTGAAGAATTCTCTCGCCTCAAGGAAGCAATTGGGATGACTGATGCCAAATCTTGTTACCTCTTCCAGAAGAAACTGTCTCCTGAACTCAAGAACTTCCTGGCCCATCATGTATTAACTGACAAGTTTTCTGATCTTACCAAAGAGGTTTTGAAATGGTCCTCCAAGGTAAAACAGCATCCTTATTGGAACAACACCAAGACTCTGCCTGCCTGTAACTTGCCATCTCCTGCTGAGGCTCCAAAGGGATTAGTTCCTAAACCCAGGGGAGGTTACCAATTGGCCCCCAATGAGAAACAACGTCAAGTCCGCAAAGGACTGTGTCTCTACTGTGGGCAATCAGGTCATTCCGCCAAGGAGTGTCAGGCACTCTCCAAGGTACAATCCGCTTCAGGCCATCTTCTTTCAACCACAGATGCCAATAAATCTTCAACTCAGTCTTACGCTCTTTTGCCTGTTTTTCTAAACCACAAATTTGGCACTACAACCAGCTACACACTGATTGACACAGGAGCAATGAGGAGCTTCATTGATCAAGACTTTTTGACTTCCTTAGGGTTTGAGACCTCAGGAATAGCCTCTGTAAGACTGGCTGAAGGTACCCCTGCCCAAGTAGGGCGCCTAGTCAAACCCCTCCACGCTCAGGTGGGGAACAACTCATACCACCTACCCACCTCTATGCTCTCTAACTTGGCTTTCCCGTTAGTCTTGGGATTTCCCTGGTGTCAGGAAGCCAAGTTACAGTTCAACTGGGACACCAATTCAGTCACACTTTACTCTCATGGAAAACCTACCACCATGCCTCTCAAGAGGCCATATCACCAGGTACTAGAGAATTTCATGGCCTACCTGAACTCTCTACTTCTTTTGGGTGACCAAGGACAGGACTCCATACCAGAAGAAATCCAAGACTTAAAGAAGGCCTTTGGCAAAGAACTCTGCTCCATCCTCCCCAAGAGAAGACCATCCAATCTTAGAATTGACTTGATACCAGGTTCCTCCCCCACTTGGGGAAAACTCTATCCCATGAACCAAGCACAGGGAATTGCAATGAACGTGTACCTTGACAAAAACTTAACAAAAGGGTTTATGCGTCAATCCAACTCCCCATGTTCATCACCCATGTTCTTTGTAGGGAAAGCTGACAGGACCCTGAGACCAGTTGTGGACTTCACCAAACTGAACACCATAACCATTAAGAACCAAAACCCCTTACCATCTGCTGAGTCCCTTACCAACCAACTTACTCATGCCAAAGTTTTTTTAAACTAGACCTCCGCAGTGCTTATAACCAGATACATATTGCTGAAGGTCATGAATGGAAGACGGCAGTTTGCACTCCCTTTGTGCTCTATGAATACCTTGTGATGCCCTTTGGGTTGAGTAACTCCCCTTCAGCCTTTCAAGACCTAATGAGTGAGGTACTCTTCCCTCTACTTGATATCTGTGTGGTTGTCTACCTTGATAATATTCTGGTATACTCACAGAACAAGGAGACCCATACTACACACCTACAGGAGGTCCTCCAATTGCTCATTGACAACCAATTGTTTTGTAAACTTGAAAAATGCAAATTTTTTGTTACCAAAATGGAATTCCTTGGATACAAGATTAACCCAGGCGGTTTTGCGGTTGCTCTCTCCAAGGTACAGGCAGTCCTGGACTGGCTGAGACCCACAACACGTACCAAACTTTACGAGTTCTTAGGCCTAGCAAATTTTTGCTGAAAGTTTATCAAGGATTTCTCTTCTACTGCTCCCCCTCTCACTCACCTGACCTCCAAAAAGGTTCCCTTTGTCTGGTTGTCAGAAGCTGACCAGGCATTTGAGACCCTCAAGAAGCTTTTCACCTCAGCCCTGGTCCTTCTCCGCCCTGACCCTGAGCGCCAATTTTTTTGGACACAGACGCCTCTGACTTTGCCCTAGGAGGGGTGTTGCTGCAGCTTGGGGAGGATAGTGAACTCCACCCTGTGGTTTTCTACTCCTATAAGCTTCTTGACTGAGAGAGAAATTACCACATGTACAAGAAGAAACTATTTGCCATTGTCAAATCCTTGGACCACTGGTGTCACTACTTGGAAGGAAGTAAATTCCCCGTGCAAATCAGAACCAACCATAAGAACCCCCTCTACTTCACTGAGAAGAGAAAGGTTAGCCCACATCTGGAACAATAGGCTATATATCTTCTTGCCTTTGACTTCAATATTAGTTACACTCCAGGACACCAGAACATAGTACCAGACGCCATCAGTAGACAAGAGGACTTGGATGACCCAAGCCAGTCCTACGTTAAACACAATGAAAATGCTATACTCTCTGAAGATCATTTCCTCTCTCACATCATGAACATAGCTTATTTATTCACCTTGTATCAGAACATCATAGCATCCCAACTCCTTGATAAGGATAATACTCCCATTGGGCTTACTCTAAACAACGGATCTTGGTCAAAGAATGGAAGCCTTTATGTACCAACCGATGAACACTGACAAACAATTTTGGGAAGTTTCCACGGCTCCCCTCTCACAGGACATGGAGGCATTTGAAAAACAGTCAAGAGAATCCAACAAAGATACTAGTGGCCTAATATGAAGAAAACAGTTGCTGAATACATCTCCACATGCGTGCTGTGTGGCCGCAACAAACCTTTTACCATGAAGCCCCGAGGACTACTCAAACCATTACCCATTCCTCTGCGCCCTTGGCATTCCATCTCCATGGACTTTATTGTGGACTTTCAAGAGAGTGACAACATGACTGATATCTTTGTGATAGTAGATTGGCTAACAAAATATGCAATCTTTACGCCCTTCAAACGCGCAACGGTGGAAGACACTGCCAACATGCTCTTTACTCATGTAATCACCAACCACGGAATTCCCAATCACAACATCATCTCAGATTTAGGTACACAATTCACATCCAAGTTCTGGCAGTTCCTAATGAAGGAATTCTGTGCTAAAACTCTCATGTCTACATCCTTTCATCCTCAGACCAACAGACAAACAGAAAGAGTTAACCAAGTGCTGGAAGGTTTTCTCAGGAACTATGTGAAATTACAACAGGATGATTGGGTAACCTTACTTCCACTTGCCCAACTATGCTATAACACCAATCACTGTGACTCTATTGGAGTATCCCCCTTCTTTGCCAACTATGGATATAACCCTGAAGAACTTCCTGACCCTGCAACCAAAGACACTATTCCTTCTGCGCACCAATGTGCAACATCTTTAATCAAGAATCATCAACAACTCAAGACACAACTGGAAAAGTCCATCCTGCAGTATAAGATCCAAGCTGATAAACATTGAAGAACACCTGAAGACATCCAAGTGAGAGACTACATGTTTCTCAGTGCAAAGAATCTCAAACTGGACATTCCGGGGCAAAAACTAGGGCCAAAGAAGATTGGGCCCCTGTTGGTCATTGAGAAACACTCTGATGTTAATTTATGACTCAAACTTTCTGTAGGCTCCTCCGCCCATGATGTCTTCCACATTAGCCTTCTGTCTAAATTCAAAGGGTTATCATCTGACATGGACCACAAGGATCCTCCTCCTATCATCTTGAACCATACTCCGGAATGAGAAGTAGAAGACATCCTCAATCACTGTACCTCCCAAGGCAAACATCAATACTTGGTAAAATGAAAGGGTTGTGAGGTAGAATCCAATTCCTGGGAACCGGAAGAGAACCTAGAAAACACACCAGAAGCCCTCTCACGCTACAAAGAGACTCTAGAAGGGAAGGACCTTCCTGGGGAGGATAGTGTCAGGGATTTCTTCCCTGCCTACTTCAATTATATGGGTAATGCCTTACAATATTTCAAGGAAAACAGAACCAGCAATCAGAGTCTAGACACTGCTTTTACCTTAAACACTATCCCCAACAGGGATTGAACCCAAACCCTACAGACAAGTCAACTGTTAGTATATACTATCTATATGATGTTATATTACTTATTTATATTGGTTCCCTTCACTTGAAGTTCATTTTTGACTTTGATTTCTCTCCAGAAATCTTAAAGAACCATTTAAAGTATGTCAATATACACTCAAAGCCTGATTGGCTGCCTTAGTTCACTCTGCTGCTCTCAATTCTAAGGTCTCTTCACAAGGACATGGCTCTGTACTCTAATTTCTGATGTATTAAGCCTTTAACCCGTTTAATTGTTTCTTCTCTTATTTCTTACTTCTGGCTCATATATTGCAACTATAAGGCTGTACAAACCATTCAGTTCCAAATTAAGTCAGATATGCAACAGGTATTATTTCCAAACATTATCCTCATGAAAATCACTGTCAAATCACCTCCTACCATAAGATCCTCTTAAATAACCCAGCCTCACTATTTTGGTATTTAAGAGAGTTATTTCTATTATTTTCACTTGTTCCAATAATAAAGACTTTATCCTACACCTGCTACTCATTCATCTTCTGATAACATATTTTTGAAGCCACAAGAGGAATTCTATTCCTGTTCTGGTTTCTAGATTCCTTCTTGCCAGTGGTATCAACCTTGGAAAACCCAACACCTACAGCTGACTGGTACAACTCTTCTCCAGATGACGCCCATCAAAAGAAATCCCTCGCCCATGAATGGTTCAAATACCCCTCTGGCCACCAGGACATAAATTCCATTATGGTTGTTTGTTTACTCTGCCTCCTACCAAACCTGCTCTGGTTAGATTTTACGCCTCCTTCTACCTCTTGATATACGTGGTGGGTTACTACCTACTTGGTTGGTTCATTTCTATGTTTGGAAGATTTGCTTACCTGGGACACCTAGGACACCTTGCAATGGTCACGGTTCCTATTGGCTCAGTAATAGCAGGATTTAACTTAGGGGCCTTGGCCCACCAATTAGGGAACATGTTTTCTGTCAAGTGGGTCCCTGACATTGCCTATAAACTCATTCATAATGATTTGTGATATTTTAATTTACTGCATCCATTACCTGAGTAGCTGAATCGAATCTTTCTAGTAGAGAAATCTATTTAAAAACTACTGTATCAAGGGCTTGAATTGATTAATAAAATTTATTACATTTAATTAATTAGAGTTTCTTTGTTACTATTTATATCTTGGAGCCTAGCTGGAAATATAGTAGATTTGGGGTTTCCAAAATGGTATTCTATTATAAAATAGCTCCCTTACAAGTATAAGAGTAAGTTTCTTATGATGCATTCCTTATCAAAGTAGATTTAATATTTTTTAGTTTGTGGATTTATTAAAAATAGTCAAGATTGAGGCAGAGTTTGGTTTTAATTTAAATTTCGGATAGTTCTATATTTATTATTTGTATACTCTATTTTGGTGATTTCCTGACAGTGGTAGATCAGCAGAATCCATCGGAGCAGAATAGCTTCATTTCAGCTTGCCTACGGATGGCCAGGTCGGTAAGGTACTGGCCATTGACAGTTGTGAACGCCATGAAGCCGTTTGATGCTGCTACCAGATTCCCAGAATTGACGGCGGCAGGGATCTGCGATGCCCCAAAGGCCTGGGGGCCGACGTTGTATGCCAGCGAGACCATTGCCGCAAAGGCATTTGTTGATACATTGCTAGTAATGGCATCAGTGACGTACTGGGCACATGGTGCAATGTCGTTCATCATCAGATCGGTTGCCTGCTGCCTGCTGAGCGGAGCGATAATGTCATTACAATAGTTGCTTGACACGATGCATGCATGGCCAAACCCTATTGTGCGCACACCCTACTTGTTAGTTGTATCACTATGAGTACTTACTGCTTGGTCGTAATAGAAGTTTGGTTGGTACGTCTCGAAGTGCTCAATCAGATTGATTCCATCTTGGCAGATGGTTTGTGCTGCAAAACCAAATCCAAGTTGTGCTAAAATCATTGAGGCTCTCATTTTTGATGCTGCTTGCTATCCCCACCTCCCTTTATATACCTACCCATCCCAATCCACTTTCCCCAGTTCATCCAATCACACACCTCCGAAACAAGCCCCACCATTTTATTAATTGCCAAGTGTTTCAATTTAGATAAAATAAAGTACCCTTTTCACGCAAATCTTTTTGTTGATCTACCAAAGCTGAGCCACAGATCCGATGAATTAACTGCAGGTTCACCGGCCAACCCCATCCAATCAAATCCCCCCAACCACTTCAAACTACATTGCAATCAACCCCATATTTTCTAACGCCGATTCGCTCCCCAATCATCGCTGATCCCCATTTACTCAAGCGTAAATCAACTAATTTCCAACTACTCAAAAACCCATAAAAATCTATTCATTTTAAAACTGGTTAAAGATGTTCTTAATGTTAATTTATTAAGTGCTTTGATCCATATTGAACTAACCAGCCCACATCAAGATTGACGCATATGTAAAAATAGAGCCAATCATATAATATCACATATAAAGCAACTCCCCGAACAAGTCCAAATAAAAATAACCTACAACCATTAAAAAAGATTTGCGACATCTTTTAAAAAACGCCTTTCAATTTAGCACTGCAGAGAAAACTCAACAAAGCTACAGCTCGCTAACTCCTGATGGCGCACTCCGCCAAGAAACTGTGGGGACCGTAGGATGAGAAACCCCAGCTTGATCCCGCTGCTGCTCAACCCCAGATGGTATCCATTAGCTTCCCACCAAGAAGCTATCCCTCTAATCCAGTTGCCTCGTTAACCTTAAGTAGTCTCCTTTCCAAACCAGATTGGCCTGGCTATGGAAGCCATATGATATGACATTATAATGTGATATTAGAAACCTATAATTATATACCTGGATCATCCCAGGAGCTTATCGAAATGTATGCCTACAGTATGTCATATAAAATAGAAAGAGTGTTGCAACTGAACCAATGAGGGTTCAGTATTTAGAATTGGGGAAGACAACAGTCCAATAGAAAGGACAGAATAATAAGAATAAGGTATCATTTATTGTAGAATATTGTGATTAATATACTATATGGGGAAAGCCACAAGGCCACAAGGGGGTGGTATAGTGAGAAGTTCTATGTAAGTTTCAAAGCCAAGGAATAACTTGTGCAGGAATCAGCAAGTCAAATTGACAGCGCTCCTAATTAGGATGAAGTACCCGCCATTTGATATTGCCATCAGATTAACCCATAACATTAGATATGTCAAGGGGCGGCTCATTGAGCGCCCTCTGTGTATCGTAAGATACGTTAGCAGGCAAGTCTGGAAACTTGGTTGCAACACCCCCCTTTCCCCCTGCTTGTCATCAGATACCAGGACTGGAGTCTGCGGAAGGTCTGGGAAGGTCTGCACAAACAACCTTTGTGTGGGGATGGCACAGCAGGGGCGCAAGCAATCATGGTGAAGCTTCTTGGTGTTCCCTTGGGCATCCTCAAGTTGGTAGGTGTGATTGTCATAGACTGCAGCTATCTTGAAGGGCCCTAGGTGATTGGGTTCCAACTTGGCAGAATTGGGATTGAGGGTGTAGACGGGGTCACCTACAGTGTACCTAGCTTCAAGGTGCTTTGTCCCTCCTGCAATCCACTTTTGTTCAATTTCCCGGGCCTTGGCACGCCATTGATTCAGGGATGGGGTTGTTGTTAGGGGAGGCTTGTTGGGGACCTTGGACTGTAGCTTTCCCTGTTCAACCCCTGTCAGACTGTCAGGTGTCCCAAAGGCTAGGGTGCTGGGGCTGAACCCCGTGCCCCTGTTGATCCTTGCTCAAAGGATGAGTAGAGCGGTGGGCAGGTGTTCAGTCCACGCGGTGTTGGGGTGCTCTTGTGAGAGCTTGGCAATCAGTTGAACCAGTGAGCCATTTAACTGTTCCACACGTCCATTGTCTTGAGGATGGTAGGGGGTCGTAACTATACATTGGAGTGCGTTCTTGGCGCAGTATGCTTTCATGACATGCCCAACTAGTTCAGGACCACCATCTGTGATGAGACGTTTTGGTCGCCCAAAGCGGGCCACAACCTCTTTGCCAATAAAGCAGGTAATGGTGGTGGCAGTGTGGTTGGTTGTTGCCCAGGCCACTGGCCAACAAGTGAAGTAGTTGATGGCGGTGATAATGTACTTCTTTCCCAGTTTGTCTTTGGGGAGTGGCCCCACAATATCAAGGGCCCACTGCTTGAAGGGTTCCATGGCCTCAATGGACAGGACAGACTTGGGGATGCAGGTTTGGACGTGTTCTTCTCACACAATACACACATTTTGAGGAGGTCCAAGATGTCTTGATGCATGCGCGGCCACCAAACCTTATGTTTCATGACCTTGAAGAGGTTACACCCTCTGATGTGACCCAGGGTTTGGTGGTAGTGCAATATTGTGTCCCCTTGTTGCGTGGTGGGAATGTAAGGCGTATTCTCACCTGTCTCTGCCTGGCGGCAGACGTTACCAGCATTGGTGGTGAACTGACTTTTGTTGTCCTTCAACTTGGAGACAGTGACCGAGTTAAGGCCCTTGTAGTGGGTTGCCTCAGGGCAGAGGTAGAGCATGGGTCAATATGGATCTAAACCATTGTCCCCAGTGATGGACACTACGTAGAGCCGCAAAAGAGCATCAGCCATGACAAGTTCCTTCCCAGGTTTGTACTCAATGCGTAACTGGTAAGGGGATAGGCGCTACACCCATCCTGCTTGGCGGCGTGTCAGGTGAGACTGCGTGTTGAAGTACTGAAGTGACTTGTGGTCTGTCAGAACACGGGGTGGGAAGGTAACACCTTCCAGGTAACAGCGCCACTTCTCAAAGTAGTGTACAATGGCTGCTAATTCTTTATCATGGATGGGGTAGCGTTGCTCTGAGTCAGTAAGTTTCCTGGACTCATAGGCCACGGGGAGAAAGACACCATTGTCAGTTTCTACCCTTAGCACACCCCCTATGGCCCTGTCAGAGGCATTGATCTCTAGTTTATACTGTCAGTTTCAATTGGGGAACTGCAGTACTGGTGTGGTTTTTAGCCTTTGCTTCAACGTCTCAAAGGCTTGATCTCTGGCAGGGTTCCAATGGAAGCGCTGCTTGGTATTGAGGAGCTCAGTGAGAGGTGCAATTAGCTCTCTGCAATTGGGGATAAACTTGCGCACATAGGCAATCATGCCCAAGAAGGTACACACCTGGCCCACATCAGTGGGAGGTGGCATGCTGGTAATTGCCTTGATCTTGGCAGGGTTGGGCTTTATCCCTTGAGCAGAGATAGTGTGCCCAAGGAATAGTAGCTCCAACTTGAGGAACTTGCATTTGGAGGGTTTAGCTTTTAGCTGGTTTTTCCAAAGGGTGTTGAGGACAGCACAGAGGTGTTGGAGGTGTGTGGTTTGATCTTGACTGAAGACAATAATCTCATCAAGGTACACAACCACACATTTCCCAATCAGTTTCTCAAATGCTTTGTTCATCAACATGGCAAAGGTGGAGGGAGCATTGGTCATTCCAAAGTTCATGACCCAACACTCAAACAACCCGTAGCGTGTGCAGAAGGCAGTTTTTGCCTCATCCCCTGGTGCAATGCGGACCTGGTTGTACCCTGCAGTGAGATCAATCTTGCTAAAGACCTTTGCACCTGCAAGTGTATCAAACAGGTTGTCAATCAGCAGCAGGGGTACTTGTTCTTAACTGTCACTTCATTTAGGGCGCGGTAGTCTGTGACCAGGTGGAGGGACCCATCCTTCTTGGCTACAAAGAAGACCACTGCCTTGTATGGAGAGAGTGAGGGGCAAATGAAACCCTTATTGAGCGCGTCCACAAGGTGCTGGCGGAGGGTTTCATCTTCCTTTGGTATGACAGTATAACGGTTGTGCTTTGGGTAAGGATCCTTGAAGTTGTACAGCGTGCTGAATCTCCCAGAGAGGAGGTAGTTGTTCAAGTGTCTCACTGAATACATCCTTGTACTCCTTGAGGAGTGCAGCAAGCGCTGGTGGTGGTGAGGAGGTCAAGGGAGGGACCATGGATGGTTCAGCACAGATAACTTTGACTGAGCATTGGTTAAAGTCTAGTTTCCCCCCTTGAAACTGTACAAGCCTGTCTCTGTTATTCTGACAAACACAGTATCATGGAGTAACTTGCTCATTTCCACAGGGTAAATATGGAATCCCACCCCATTTCTGTTGAGGGTGATGACAGAGGTATCCCAATTGATGTAGGGGCGGTTGTGTCAAAGCCAGTTGAGACCAGCAATCACATTGTGGCTGAGCCCTGCCATGATTGGTCCAGAGAGCTTAACCTGGAAGTTCCCCATTCTCACAGAGAAGGGTACTGTCTTGTGGGTGATGGCCACTCTGCGGGAGTCAGCTACATGTACGGCTTTGAATTTGCTGGGCACTTGTACTAATTGTTGAGAGTTGGCAAACACCTGGTCCACCATAGTGTGGCCGGCCCTGGTATCTACCAGTAATTTGTGGGTGTTCCCACGGAAACAGAAGGGATAGGACAAGCGTGTTACTTTATTTGAGGAGTGGCTTGCTTGTAATACAGGGTCATCACTGTGGACTTGAAAGACGTCCAGGGTTTCAACTTTGTGAACGTTGTAGTCACAGGGATTTTTTGCGAGCAGGGATTGAGAGGATGGGTCAGGTGGGGTTGTAAAGCCTCTTATCATTACAATCCCCAGGCTTTTCCCGGGTCCTCAATCTGCGCTAGCTGGAGCTCCCCCTTGCGGGGGCGTTTGGCCCCATTATCCTGCTGACGTGGTTGACAGCAGCCTACTTGACTATGGCCATTGCCTGATGTTGTACGTGGTTGGGGTGGAGCGTCGCTGGTATGGCAGAAGCCCATTGAGGCCTGGTTGTTAGCCTCCACAATGGCTTTATAGCAGTCATTAATGGAGGTACAGCAACCTACAGGGACCCACTTGCAGATATGGGGGTTGACCCATTGACAATCAGAGTGAGTAGCATTGCATTCCCGTTGGTCACGGCTTCTTGGGCGGCAGCAAGGTACTCAGGGACGGAACCAGTTTGCTTGATTGCTAGAAGAGGAGTTCCCACAACAATGGGAGAGAAGGTTTCACTGTAACAGGACTTGGCGGCATCTCAAAATGCCGCCCAGGTAACGTCAAGTTCCTGGCTCAGTTGGTGAACCACACAGCGGCGGGCCCCGTAAGGCGCCCAGATGCAGTGGCAACCCACATGGGCTCAGGAACCTGGCAGATGCAAAGGCAGGTTTCAGTAGACTGGATCCAACTGACAATGTTGGCCCCCTTGACGCCACCAGCAAAGGATTCTAGTTGAAGGTTGAGCATGCGCTGGGACAGGTCTGACTGGGGCGGGGTGACGCTGGCGTCACGCTGCCCAAGGCGGAGCTAATTGTACACACTGGTGAGAATTAACTGGTCTTGATATATGACGTACCTGTTGAGGATGTCCCCCTTGGGGATTGGCAGGAAGGTCTCTTGTTGGGGAGTAGCCATACAGCCCGTAATCTGTCCTTTCTTGGGGGGAATTTTGTTTTTGGTAGATCAATAACCTACTGCTGCTACCACTGTTGCAACTGAACCAATGAGGGTTCAGTATTTGGAATTGGGGAAGACAACAGTCCAATAGAAAGGACATAATAATAAGAATAAGGTATTGTTTATTGTAGAATATTGTGATTAATATACTATATGGGGAAAGCCACAAGGCCACAAGGGGGTGGCATAGTGGGAAGTTCCATGTAAGTTTCAAAGCCAAGGAATAACTTGTGCAGGAATCAGCAAGTCAAATTGGCAGCGCTCCTAATTAGGATTAAGTGCCCGCCATTTGATATTGCTATCAGATTAACCCATAACGTTAGATATGTCAAGGGGCGGCTCATTGAGCGCCCTCTGTGTATCGTAAGATACGTTAGCAGGAAAGTCTGGAAACTTGGTTGCAACAAGAGCTAGAGATGCCATTATGGAATGTATTCAATAAGATATACATCTAATCTCCTCCTTTAGGGAAAGTCCTCTGACCAGAGAAAATTGATGTTTTTATAAGCATTATAGACATGAGCCTGCCTAGAAAATCTATTTTTGAGTCTGGGCTTTAAATATTCATCTTTTTTATATTACTTTTGTCAAAACTGCAGGGCCAACCCCCAACAAGGTTTCCCACAAGAGACCCCTTGACACTCGACTTGCCTATCTGAGTTCACATAGCCAAAAGTAGAAGTCAACTCAAGTTAAAATGAGGAAACAAAAACAGTCAATAACCCAAATTCAGAGCAAACTTGATTCAGCGCTTCACTCACTACCAGGATCAAGCCACCCCCTATACATCCAAGACAATCTATCAGTGGATACCTTGTTTCTTCTAAAGGACTCAAAGCTATTATATAATCTCTCATATTCTAAATAAAGATATTATCTATTTTACAATATTCCCCTTGCAACCCTGCTAATACAGCAGTGCTACAACACTTTATGTATCCCCTTCTAATATCACCTGCTACTGAAAAAAATCCCTACATACCTAAGGGATCTTCTTAATATCTCTTTGAATTGGTATTAAATAAGCCTTAAAATTATGATCTATATACATGTCCCGTTGTAATTCTCACATCATATAATTCTCTCCTTATGATAGATCAGTTTCACCAAGAATCAATGTTGAGGCCTCTAAAGCCAGTCCCTCCAAATCTAATCTAGATTACAGCCTCAATAGTGACAACAAGGCAAACACATAGAGAAAGCAATAAACAAATGAGAGGAGGGTATTTTTATTGAGAGAAAGTTTATAATTTTTAATCCAAAAAACTTTCACTTAATCCTGCTATGGTAGAAGGATAAAGTATTAGTGGTGAGATGGGGCAAATGGTTGTCAGGTGACTGAACTATATTTATGACAAAGGGGTGTAAAGATATACAATGAACACAATAGGTGGGTATTGCAGGCACGTATCATTGATGGCCATAATAAAGGCTTGCTGCCCAATTATAATGATTGCTGATGTTATCACTTTATCTTGCCATCACTTTTGGGTATCTTGTGGGAGGGCACATATATTTACTTGCAAGTATGGCAAAGCTGTACTGTGATGAGTATACTGCATGATATTGAAATAATGTGATCATTTTGGGCTATAATAAATATTGGGTACCCAATCACAACAACTAAAGTTTTCTCATTAAATATATTTTGGTAGCTTATGGGAAAAAAACTATTGGGTACTGTGCAAGAATGGGAAGCCTAAGACTACCATTGGAATATTTATTCAGGGAAATAGCTGCTGAAGCTCAATAATCTGTGGTTTAGGGAACAGATATGATTACTCTGTGATTTAGTGATTCCCAGAATGACCACTTTGTTAGAAAATGGCAAAGAAATATCATTTTTATCAGATCATAGAAGGAATAGTTGGAGGGATATCATAATTATCTTATGTGGCAGTTGAAAGGCTAGAAACCTATGCAATCACTTGTTGTTATGGTTTGGCTTGGCATCCCAGAGAAATTATGATAGGATACCCAAAAGATTTCCCCAAGGCAGTTTCCTAAAATGACAAAAGTAAAAATCTACAGGAAAACATTTACCAGGGCGGGTTTCTACAATTAAAAAACATTGACTAATAATGGTGAAAAGTTGACAGACCAGGAAATGTTAATAAATCAAATGTCAAAACATTGGAATTCCTATTTAGGGTTCAGAATTTTTTTAGATGTGAAGAAATGTGTTTAAGGGCAGTTAACAAGCGGAGCATTGGTTAAATATGAATTCTATTCCAATAACAAAGATCATTGGAAAATGATCTTAGAGCTTAATCAAATGATTAAAGAATATAGTGGGAATGTTTTAAGCTTTTATTAAGATAAGACTGAAAGCTAACTTTATGATCTGAACAAGACTGTAGAGAAAATTTTAAGCCTTTGAAAGAAAGCTTCCAAAGAGGAAACAGTTGAAACAAGGGTCATATATCATACATTAGGCAGTGAAACTAGAGGGTATTTACAGAGAGATAAAAGTCATCTGGAAGATTTAGCCATACATCAGTTTAATAGATTCATAAAAATCTACAACAAGAAAGAAAATAAGGACCACAGAGCAGTGGAACAGTAGAGCAACAGAATAATATTATGGGGTACTAAGTTAGAATGCTTCTAAAGGGCTCTTTCTATGGTTAAATAAAGATTGCTCACAACCCTTATCAAAGTTTACCCTTTAACAAAATGAAGAATTTCCCTCATAATTTCCTACTGTAACCCTGAAAAGATTGAGCTCATTAAAAGGGGCTTCAGGATTCTTACCCATAGACAAATATCAGATATTGACTGGTTAAAGATAAAAATATGTAAAGATTTTGCTGAGAAGGAAATAGTCTCTCTGGGAATAGTTTGCAGAGTTGTTTCATGAACTATATCAACCACAGGAAGAAAATCCCCATACATATCATATGGTTTCTGCAGTAGATTTCAGGATGTTCATTGGAAAACTGTTGGAAATAGTTTAAACGCCTCCAGGTGCAGCACAGTTTCCTTATTGCATAGAAATACCATCTGAAGTATGTCACTCCAGCCCAACCAGAGCCCAGCTTTGACCCAGGATACACCTTGGTGGTCTCTAAGCAGCAGGTTCACCAAAACTAGAGTTTTAAACCTATCTATAAGTACATGTATACATATTTTATAGATGAATCAAAAGAAAAATAATTTAAAAATAGTAAAGTGACTATAGATTTCAAAATCACTTAAATTTTTAGTTTATACTATGCCTTAATATATAAGACTCAGCATTTTGGTAACTAGAGATCCCAAAAGTTTCTTTTTTAAATAAACAAAGTTTACAAAGCCATCAGTAAATATAAAAGATAGATAGAATTACAGTAAAGGATCTCTTAAGTGTTGCAACCAAGATTCCCCTCTTGCCTGCCAACATATCTCACAATACACAGGGGGTGCTTGATAAGTTGCCCCATGATGTATCTAATGACATGGGCCATTCCAATAGCAATATTGAATTGCAGACACTTCTTCCTAATTAGGAGCGTTGCCAATTTGACCTGCTGATCCAGAACAAGTTATTCCTTGGCTTCAATCTTTACACAGAGCATGCCACCATGCCACCCCCTTGTGGCCTGGTGGCATTCCCCATATTGTATATTAATTGTAGTATTCTGCAATAAACAATACCTTATTCATATTATTCCTGTCCTTCTTATTGGACGGTTGTCTTCCCCAATCAAATACTGAACTATCATTGGTTCAGTTACAACAGTGGTAGCAGCAGTAGGTTCAAACCTACCTAAAAGAAAATCCCCCAAGAAAAGACAGAGTATGGGACATATGGCTACTCCACACCAGGAAACCTTCCTCCCTATCCCTGATGGGGACATCCCTGAGGGATATATTATCTACCAAGACCAGTTGGTACTCAAAAGCGTTTAAAATTGTATCTTCCTAGGGCAACATGACGCCTGTGCCAAGCTACCACAGTTAGACCTTTCACAATGTATGCTGAACCTCCAACTTGAGTCCTTCACGGGTGGTATGAAAGGGGCTGCCATTGTCAGCTGGCTCCACTCCACATAAACCTGCCTCTGCATTTGCCAAGTATCTGAGCCCATGTGTCAGGAATATTCCTGACATAAACCAAATTATCACTGGAGGACAAGTATGGAAAAGAAAAGGAGTTTTTCCAGTCAAGGAGGCAAAATTTAATGAGGAATTCCCCCCTTTAATTGGGGGAAATAAAAATCAAACCAAGGGAGAAACAGAATTTAATAGCTGCCAGAATAATTTAACATCCAGGCAGGCGTCTGCCACACCCGCCAGCACCCTCCCAGCTGCCCAGCCAGCTGCCCGCAAGCCCCCGCTCGCCTGCCAACCCCTCACTTCCCGACCAGACGCCTGCAAGCCCACCACCACCCACCCACCAGCCTCCCAGCTGCCAGTCAGGCCCCTGCCAGCCACTTACTTGCCCACCCAGCCACCAGCGGGCCCACTGCCAGCCCCCAGCTCACCCGCTTGCTCCCTGGGTCCCAGTTGGCAGCCAGCCAGTCACCCACCCGGGCCCCAGGCCCCAACCAACAGCCAATCAGAAAAGTCCCTGTTTGCAAAGGGGAAAATATTGATTAATTCCTGCCCTTCAGAAGAAGGGCAAATCCAGGGTTAAGATTCTGTAAAATATTCTGACTCCCCAGAAGATGGGAAAATTCAGGTTTCAAACTTTGAGAACAATTCAACTCCAAACCAATGGGATTCAGAGGACCAAATCACATGCTTGAGTCCAGACCCCAGCCAAACTAAGCCTTCCAAAACCAAAAAAGATTATGAAAATTTCATGAGTCTTCAACATCACCTGACTCCACTCCCAGGGGAAATCATTGGCTCTAGTCAAGAATGGCCAAACTCCCAACAGATTGTCAAGGAACAAGAATTTGGCCACCTTCCCAAACCCCAATCACATTTTCCAAACCTTTGGGCTCTCCAATCCCTTGTTTCCATTCCCACTTGCAAAACTTTGTACAATGGGAAGCACTATAAATAAGGGACCCCCTCCTCAGTAATAGATTGTGCTATTATTGAGTCTAATACCCCCAATAAAAGCTAAATTTACTTAAAACTTAAGTCAACTTTAAACTATTTAGTCCTTGCCAACTCCCCCAATCCAATGAAGATGAACCATATCATCTTCACAGCTGTGCTCACAGCTTGCCTTGAGATTGGAGGCTATCAACAAGGACCAGAGTTCTTTGGCACCTCACCAGAGGGCCTAGGGCATGATCCTCACTATGACCCTGGACAACTCAACTCCTCCTACTCTGGTTCCTGGCCCCCCCCTGGTGTCCCCGCATTCCACGCTGTCCATTGTGGTGTACTTTCCTTGTACTATGTGTTAACATACTTTTCTGGGAGCTTTGGAAGATACAACCTCCATGCTAAGGTCTTCTGTTGGTTGATGACCATCTAAATGATCATCACCTCCATTACTGGCTTCAAATTTGCCAACCTCCTGCCATACCTGCAGCAAGTAGTACCTTCTGTAATTGAGTATTATACCATGTGGGTTGCCACTGCTTCTGGGCGCCTCACAGGGCCTGCCACAGTATGGTTCACCAACTGGGCCAGTCAAGAACACAAAGTTACTTGGATCATCTTCAGGGATGCTGCCAGATCTTGCTACAGTAAAACCTTATTGCACATTGTAGTAGGGACCCCTCTACTTGCCATCAAGCAGACAGGCAGTGTCCCTGAGTACCTCAAAGCCCGGTAACAAGCACTTGTTGCTGCTCCTAAAGCCATCACTGACAGAAATGCAATGCTACTCACTCTCATTATCAATGGGTTAAAACCACATATCTGTAAATGGGTCCCTGTAGTACGCTGCACCTCTGTCAATGATTGCTACAAGGCCATCATGGAGGCCAATAATAAAGCTTCAATAGGATTCCAAAGATCCAACAATTCTCCCTCCCAACCTCATCCTGCACCTGGCAACACCCACAACCAAGTAGGCCACCGCCAATCTTGTCAGCAGGAGAATGGGGCCAAATGCTCCCGTGAGGGGGAGCTCCAGTTAGCCCAAATTAAGGACTTGGGAAAATCCTGGGGGTTGTAGATACAAGAGGTTCTCTAAACCCACTTGACCCATATTCCCAATCTCTCCTTGCCAAAAATCCCTGCAACTACAACGTACACAAAGTAGAGACCCTAACATATTCCAAGTTCACAGTGACAACCCCGCTCTCCAAGCCAGACATTCATCAAATAAATCACCCGCTTGTCCTATCCCTTTTTTTTCTGTGGGAACACCTGCAAACTTTTGGTAGACACTGGGGCCAATCACACCATGGTCAACCAGGAACTCACAGACTCCCAACAGCTCAAATGAGTACCCAGTTGCTTCAAGGCAGTGTGTGTGGCTGACTCCTGTAGGGTGATAATCACTCATGAGACAGTATCATTCTCTGTAAGAATGGGGAGCATCAAGGTTAAGCTCTCTGGGCAAATAATGGCAGGGATCAGCCACAACCTTATTGCTGACCTCAACTGGCTCCAACACAATTGAGCCTATATCAACTGGGACACCTCTGTGATCACACTCAACCAGAATGGGGCAGGCTTTCAGATCTACCCTGTCAAAAATGAGTAAACTGCTCCACAACACTGTGTTTGTCTGTTTCACAGAAACTGGCTCCTACAACTTTAAGGGGGAATCTGGACTTCAACCAGTGTTCAGTGGAAGTCATTCACTCTGAACACACAACATCTCCCCCTCCAACACATCATCACCTCCAGCACTAGTATCACTTCTTGAGGAGTACAAGGAAGTATTCAACAAAACACTAGACCAACTTCCCCCTCCAAGAGAAGTGCAACATGCTGTTCAGTTACAAGGATTGCTGCCCAAAGCACAACCCCTCTATTGCTTGATGCCCAAGGAAGACAAAACTTTTTGCAAAACCTTGTGGACGCGCTTGAAAAGGGCTTCATCCACCCCTCTCTCTCATTATATTGGGCTGCAGTCTTCTTTATAGCCAAGAAAGACAGGTCCATTTGCCTTGTAACCAACTACTGTGCACAAACAAGGGGACATTCAAGAACAAGTACCCCTTGCTGCTAATTGACAATATGTTTGATACACTTGCAGGTGCAAAGGTCTTCAGTAAGATTGATCTCACCGCAGGGTACAACCAGGTCCATATTGCACCAGGGGGTGAGGGAAAAACTGCCTTTCACACACGCTACAGGTTGTTCAAGTGTAGGGTCATGAACTTCAGAATGACCAACACTCCCTTCACCTTTGCCATGTTGATGAACAAAGCCTTTGAGGACCTGATTAGAAAGCGTGTTGTTGTGTATCTTGACGACATTATTGTCTTCAGTCAAGATCAAACCACACACCTCCAACACCTCTGTGCTGTCCTCAACACCCTTTGGAAAAACCAGCTAAAAGCTAAACCCTCCAAATGCGAGTTCCTCTGATCAGAGCTTCTATTCCTGGGGCAAACTATCTCTGCCCAAGGGAAAAATCCCAACCCTACCAAGATAAAGGCAATCACAAGCATGTCATCCCCCATTGATGTGGGCCAGGTGCATACATTCTTGTGCATGGTTGCCTATGTGCAAAAGCTTATCCCAAACTGTGGAGAACTAATTTCACCTCTCACTGAACTCCTAAACACCAAACAACCCATCCATTGGACACCTTTCAGAGACCAGGCCTTTGAGACGTTGAAGCAGAGACTTACAACAGCATCCATATTACAATTACCCAATTGGAATTGCCAGTATTAACTCAAAACTGACACCTCTGACAGGGCCATAGGGGGTGTTTTAAGGGTGGAAAACAATTAAGGAGTCTTCTTTTCTGTGACCTAAAAATCCAGAAAGCTCACCAACTCAGAACAGTGCTACCCCATACATTACAAGGAGTTAGCGGCTATTGTACACTGCATCAAGAAATGGCGCTGTTACCTGGAAGGAGCCACATTTTCACCCTGGGTCCTAACAGACCACAAGTCCCTTCAGTATTTCAATAAATAGTCCCACTTGACCCAATGCCAGGAAGAATGGGTCAAACTTCTGTCCCTGTACCAGTTGCACATCAAATGCAAACATTGAAAAGAGCTGGTCACAACTGATGCTCTCTCCAGACTCTATGTAGCGCCCATCACTGGAGACAACAGCCTGGGCCCAGAATGGCCCATGCTCTATCTGCGTACTGAGGCTATCTGTTATGTGGGCCTTAATTCTGTGACTATTTACAAGCTGAAGGACAACAAAAGCCAGTTCAACACTGACACTGGCAATGTTTGCTGCCGGGCAGAGACAGGTGAAAAGATGCCTTATGTTTCCATCACACAACAAGGAGACACTATCCTGCATTAACGCCACACCTTGGGTCATATAAGAGGATGTAATCTCTTTTAAATCATGAAGCACAAGGTTTGTTGGCCTCACATGCGCCAGGACATCCTAGACCTCCTCAAAACATATGTTTTGTTTGAAAAGAACACATCTAAGCCTGCTCCTCCCAAATTTGTCCTGCCCATCAAAGCCATAGAACCCTTTGAGCAGTGGGCTCTTGAAATTGTTGGCCCCTTACCAGAGGACAAGCTGGGCAAGAAATATACCATCACAGCAATCAATTATTTTACTTGCTGTCCTGTAGCATGGGAAACTACCAATCATACAGCCACTACCATCACCTGCTTCATTAGCAGGGAGATTGTGACGCTCTTTGGGTGTCCCAAGCATCTCATTACCAACAGGGAACCAGAACTTGTAGGAAACGTGATGAAGGCATACTGTACCAAGAACGCTCTACAACAAGTAGTCACTACCCCTACCATCCTCAAGCCAGCAGACGTGTGGAACACCTGAATGGTTCCCTGGTACAACTGATTGCCAAGCTCTCCCAGGAGCATCCAAACACCACCTGGACTGAACACCTACCAACTAACCTGCTCATATTATGTACCAGGATTAATTAGAGTACAGGCTTCAGCCCCAGCACCCTAGCATTTGGGACTCCTGATGGCCTGACAGGTGTGAAGCAGGGGAAGCTATGGTCCACAGTTCCCGCAAAACCTCCCCTTGTAACTACCCCCTCCCTGGGCCAATGGCAAGCCAAGTCCCACAACGTTAAACAAGAAATGATCAAGGGGAGACAAATGTCAGGGTAAAGTAGAGAGAGAGCTTGTTGTAATTGATTAAATGAGGAATGTACACCAAAATTAGGATGACATTACCAAGGAGGAGGAGACAATATGTGTTTACTTGTAAATGATAACCCTTGAAGAGTGAATAAGGGAAGGTGCAGCAGAAGATTATGCACAGGTACATCAGTAAGACCTTAATTTGGATCAACATCAAGGAATCAGCAGCATAGATAGGCTCCCATTCAATTTTACAGGTTTCAGGAATCATTTCAGCAGGAGGTGGAAGATTACCAGGAAATTTCAGAGGTGAGAAAGCAGAATCTAGCAGTCTGGTTATTACAAATCTGATTGGAAAATATTGAAATAAGTGAATCATTGAGGCAAGATATTTATTGAGAGTAAAATATCAAACTACTAAGGTAATTTGGTGAGGAAAATTGTTACTTAAAGCCTTTGGGTACATCTTGATGAGGTGGCCTCCTTGAATACAATATTTAGACAGCTTACAGATACCATCAATGGTGGTTCTGTAAGCTGTTACCTGGCCTCCTTTGAGGTCAGGATTTGTTGACCAGCAGGTCAAAGAAGGGAAAACTGGGTGTGAGATCTGCGCCCCACCTGGACCCAATTTCCCGTGCCACCACCCACTTGCAATTGATTGTTAGATTTAAATCTACATTTGCTACAAGTGGGCGGAGCTTTGGGCCAGGTTTCCCCGGGCGGCAGCGCTTTGGCTGAGCCACACCCGGGAAAACTATGGCCATGACAACAAAGCACCTCAAAGCAAGGTATGCCGTAGGTGACCCTGTCATCCACTAGGAATATCTTTGTCAATGTTGTGGGCGCAGAAGTACGTTTTCCAGGTCTCCTGGGATGTGGCCTGGTTGAGTACATGGGCAAAGGTGGACAGGTTCTGTTCAGTCATTTTTTCTTTCATTGGCATGGTCAAAAACCGTAGTGCTACCAGTGATAAGGTGCACCTTTTTGGGGAAACTTTGAATATAAAAGTAGGAGGAGAAGAAGTATATTTTATTGGATGATACTTTAGACTTATATAGATTTAGCTGTGGCAGGGATATTAGTTGGACCAAACCCAGGGGCTGGTCATGTGCTGAATGGGTTTGAGTTGTTGGATACCTGGACAGTCATGTGATATTGGTTTGTTGCCATTTACAGTATGTCAAATGGTATATTGGAAAGGCACCAAATTGGGCAATGACTGGATGTTAGGTGTGATAGCAATAGCCGGAATACTTGTACATCCAGACCCTTGACAACAGTTTCATAGTGGTTTTGTAAGAAATATCTTATATTTTGTTAACTTATCTTAAAGCTATGAGATAATTTCAGTTATGCTTATATAAAGTATAATAAATTAAAATTAGAGTTTTTTATATTTTGTAGTTATTATGATATATAAAATATCTTTATTTTTGGTTCATTGGAATTTTAATTTTTATTGGAATAAAAAATAATTTTATAATAAAGAGTGTAAATTACATAGTAAACCAAAAAATAGTTGCCTATAGCTCCTTATTCTTATTACTTATGGTATTTTTATTGCAGTTTTAAACTCTCTGGGGTCATTTTTTATAATAGTGTATTTTAAAATAATTTTTATATTAAAAATTTTCAGGGTAAAGTGTGCTGTTACTTAAAAAAGTGTTGACATCCAGGGGACAACATTTTGTAAAATTGGGTTGTCACTTTACTATAGTGTTAACATTAAAAGTGTCAACATGGCCACTGTCAACATTTTAGTGTCATCATGGGCGCTGTTGCTGCCATGAGCTCCTTGATGGCTCCCTAGCCTGCCCTATATATGTGTTTGCCCTTGAATTCTTCTTTTAATTTTCCCTTGGAAATCATTTGTGGGTTGAAAATTTTAGCCTTCATCTTCTTCTATACTAATACTTGCTCCAAGATGTTAAAACCAACATTTTAATTTGATATCTTGCTTCTCAAACAATTCACAATTTGTTTATTATATTCTCATTGAATTTTTCAAATCATGAAGTTTACTATTTTACCCCATGTCAAAAAATTGCAGACCAAGGTATTTTATCATCTTCCAGATGATATCCTAAGTCTTCTAGCATTAGGAAAGTACAGAGAACCTGTGACTTTGACGTAACCTTTGGCCTGGAATATTTTTTGTCATCAGAAGTAGCAAGTCTGACAGGGCCCAAGGCCTGAAGGATTTGGGATGGTTCTTCCTACTTCTGGATATAGGTCCATAAGTTGTTGTATCTATAGTTTACTATAGGGCTTAATACTGTATGGCAACAGTATGACCTTTTGCTCTCCACTTAATTAGAATCAAACTAGGAAAAAGATTTAAAATATCAACTCTTTATTAGATGGCTGCTATTGAGGCTGGCCCAGCTGCCTGTGTTTATCTGAGTTAGCTCTGGCCCAACCTTTAGTGTATGCAGTTTGTGACAGAAGCTTGCTTGAAATCTTCCATATATTGGTATCCTTTCTGTATACCTGGACCACGTTCCAGGTGGATAGCTAGCCTGGCTGGCTACTAGTTGGTGAAGATGATTCTTCTTCAATCAGAGCTACCCTAATACTATAGGCTCAAAGCCTTTTATCTTAGAGTGTTTGGCCTGACAGCCCAGTCTATTTTAGGCTCTTCTAGAAGTGTTTCAGATGATGGCCCTTATGAGGGCCCTTGCTCTAGAATATAATTTAAATTTTAGAACAGTAATTATTATGAGAAGCATGTTTGAGGTGGTTGTTGAGGTGGAATAATTACTTGCACAATATCTGCATGTTTTACTATTAATTAGGAATACATGAAATTGTTAATGCCAGGACATTATTTGGTTGTTGATTCATTAATCCTGCAACCTGCGGCCCGCATAATTCTGTTGAAACCATTCCTAAGAGTGATTGACAGCTGGCCTGCATTAATTGGTTGAATCTGTTAATTAGTTAATATCCCAAAATTGTGACAACCCAACAACCCAAATCATTGAGTGTAATCAGTTGAAAACTTTCATTATGCCCTCCAAAAAGGTGATTTCACTGTGAATTAAGGAGACACACCAAGTCAAAGTGCCCCTAAAACTTTTCAGATGAGGTAAAAACAAGAGAGGAGAAAGTAAGAAAAAATAGGGCCCAGTTGAAAGAGTTGCTTAAAAATCTGAAGAGTTAAGTGAGAAAAAGGCCCAGGTAAAGGCCCTTGCATCAGAAAAATCCATGAAGTCCCTAACTCTGAGATCAAAAAAGCTGAATGCAGCTTTTTCATTGGCAATCAACAGATTTAAAGCTGGTCTAAATGCAACCCAAACCAACTCTTGTCTAGGACTATTAGTAGTAGAGAACAGCATTTGAAGCAGTGCCCTACTGTAGTAAATGCAAAACTATTAACAAAGCATTTTTGGCAACAATGGCAAAATTAACTGTAGGGATGCAATATTGAGAATTCAAAAGTGAGAATCTAAAAGTGGTCAAGTCAACACTTTTTAAAATTTCAAAATAGCTTTTTAAAATAAAGTAACTAATTTTTCTTGACTTTTTTTAGTTGAGCAAATGAATAAAAAGATTTTATATTTCCATAATAAGTTTCAGTTCCAGACAAGTTTTTTTAATTTGATTTTGAAATTTTAAAATTGTCAACTTGGTCACTTTTAGATTATCACTTTTGAATTCTCACATTTGCATCCCTACAGTCAATTTGCCACTGTTGTTGCATTTCTAATTAGAGCTAAGATCTCAACTCTGGTATCATTTTTTAGTAAGAAACTAATAGAAACAGATAACCCAATGCTCAGATAGACATAGAAAACCAGAATAATATAAAAATTGGGACTAAAAATATTATAGAAACAGAGGATATCTCAAATCAAAGCAAGCCCAGTGGCTGAGCTAGATCACAAAGTTGCCCAAAGAGAACACCAAATGTACCTTTTAATGAAATTGTGCATGTAAATAGCACCACATTGATAATTTTATCTGCCAATAACTTTAATTTATGAGTTTCAAACTAGAACTTGCCTATTTCTAATGTCTGATGAAACTCAAACAAATTCAATTACTTACATATAGAATACAACAACATAACATTGGCATCAGAGTGGTTAACAAGACCAAATTCAACCCAGAGCCCAAGAAAGAGCAGATATGTTAACTCTCTTTAAAGCAATCATTTTATTTTCACTTAGCAGAGAAAACAGAGGCAACACCTGAAAGGGCAGCGCCAACAGGACCAATGAAGCCAAAGAGGGGTGTTTTGATCTGGTGGAAAAAAAAGGTCAAGGTAACACAAAAACTGGAGATAGTCTCAGGAAGAGCCTCAGTTATCCAGGTTGGGGTGAAGTTGGAGCAGTACTAGGTAACAGACCTATATGCACTAAATAATCACACAGAACAACAGGTCTTATTCTAGAAGGTTCAAAGGAAAGTAAAAAAGTTAGTGATAAGCAAGAATGTGATTATGAGAGATAACATAAACTGTGTAATATCTGCAAGTGGCAGAGTTAACACGTCAAGCAATTGGTCAGCTGATAAAGGAGCTACAGAACTGCACCACTTATAGCATTGTTTGGAGTGGTAGATGTATGAAAAAAGTTGATCAGGATAATCTAGGTGAAGCTGAAGGGTGGAATTTTTTTAGAGATAAACAATTCTTTTAAATTGACATTGTCACATTCCCTAAAGTAATTCTTCAAAGATTTAATATTAGTGTCAGAAATTTGGTATCAATAGACTTTTATCATAGACAACTGAAACTGCTAGTAAAAAAGGAGCCAATGGCTCAGGCAGAGATTTTTTTGAAATAAATCTAGACTCATGGAGTGATCCTCACTAGAAGATCTTCTTACAAAAAACTTAACTTTTACTAGAACAGATTACATAAATGCAAAGAGAGAGAAAAGTGCTTAAAAAGTTTTAAAGATGGCCAAGGATGAAATAAAACAGATTATTGAAAGCTTTGGAGGACTGATAAATTCAAAAATGACAAGATATCAGACCAAAAAATCAGAGTTTTCTCAAGTGTGTAGGAAATTAATTGAAATGGGAACATCAGTGTTCACAGAACAAGCAATTTTATATGAAAAAGTATGGCAATTTTGCAGCAAATAAACTAAAACTTTTGAAGTCAAAATAAATGAGAAATTTAACAAAAAAACTGAAAATTTTGAAGGGGCTAATTGATATATTATAACTGTCTGCTAATATTGTGAAACTATCATTCTGTGAAGTTGCTGTAGGCAAATAAAAGGCATGCCAAAGGCAGCTACAGAGTAATATAAAAATCTATATAGTAAAGAAAAAGGCAAAAACACAGAAGCTGTAGAGCATATTAAAGGTTTACAGATTTTATCAGTGTGGGACCAGGATTTATTAGTCTCACCTAATAGATGGTATTAAATAGCAAGTTTGATCCAACACTTTAAAAATGGAAAGTCACCAGGACATGACAGAATTGTGATGGAGTTTTACAAGATATACAAGGAAGAAAATGTATCAATTTTGTGCAAAGTATTTAGTGAGATCTTAGAATCAAACTTAGGACTCACATCAGAGAAATATACAAGAGAAATTGTGACAATGATGCACATGAAGGGTGATCCAAGCAACCTTACAAACTATAGGCCTCTAATACTTTTAAATTTGGATTATAAAATACTCATGAGAGTTCTACTAGGCGCTTGAAGAACCAGCTAACAAAAGCTGTCAGCGAGAAGAAGATTTGGATTTATTCTGGGACGCTTGATAGCAGACAGCCTGATGCAGTACTACTTAATCAAAGAATGTGCAAAGAAAAACAATATTTAAGAAAATAAACAGATGGTGTTCTTAGACCAAGAGAAGGCTTACAACAGAGTGAGCCATAGGATTTTAGGGAACATATTTGTTAAAGTTGGCATCTTGATCAATATAGTGAGCATGTCAAAATCAATATACAGAGTAGAAAAATGCAATATTAAGGTAAAAGATAATATCACAACTCTTTGGGGTCAAAAAAGGGGTACATCAGGGAAATTCATTTTCTCTATTGTTTTTTGTGCTTGTAAAAGACACTATCAGTAGCCCTTCTAAAGGCCATCCAAAAAATGCTAATACTTAACAGAAAAAAGTATTCACAATTAATGTATGCAGACAAAACATAGATTTTCTGCAGGGACTTGGAAGACAGAGAAAAGGTGATGACTGTTCCAGACAAGTACCAAAGGGTAATTAATACAAATGTGAATTTTTAAAATCAAACTCAATTACAATTAGAAAGACAGCAACATAAGTGATTGACTCAGGTTTGTGAATCTTCTATTTGGCAGCCAAAGAGAAGTACAAATACCTTGGGAGTCTCATCTAATTAGGCATTCTTCCAGAGAAAATCTAAAACTTTCAAATCAATAAAATAGCTAAAGAGGTAGGGAAATGAAAGTGGCTTAGCTTTTTTCTACTGTGGTGTTGCAACTGAACCAATGAGAGTTCAGTATTTGATTGGGAAAGAAAATAGTCCAATAGAAAGGGCAAGAATGAATAGAATAAGATGTGGTTTATCTAGGGACACTGTAATTAATATACCATATAAGGAAGCCACAGGTCCACAGGGGGTGGCACGGTGGCGGGTTTGATATAAGGTTTGAACTGTGGAATAACTTGTGAAGGGATCAGCAAAGTTGAATTGGCAGCACTTCTAATTTTGAGAAATTGCCTGCAATTTGACCCCACCTTCAAAATGATCCATGCTGTTAGATACATCATGGGGCAACTCGTTGAGCGCTCCCTGTGTATTGTGAGATAAATTGGCAGGTGTGAGGAAAATCTTGGTTGAAACACCCCCTTGCTCCCTGTTTGCGGTCAGGTACCAGGGTCAGGACTTGTGGGAGATCAGGGAAGGTCTGCACAAAGAGTCTGTGTAAGGATGGCAAGGCAGGGGCGCAAGCAGTCATGGTGGAGGGTCTTGGTGTCTCCTTGGGTATCTTCAAGTTGGTAGTTATGATTGTTGTAGAAGGCAGCCACCTTGAAGGGTCTGAGGTGGTTGGGTTCTAATTTGGCTGATTTAGGGTTGAGGATGTAGCACCGTATTAGAAGGTCTGGTCATGCCCAAAGCATGCACCAAGATAATTCAATACAGTTGCTCTCTTCAACCACAAACAAACGCACAACCACCTATCACAGGTGAAGTTGACAACACCAAATACATTGGTATTGACAAGTTCTTTGGTAAAAACAAAGAAAACGTCATCAACTGGCTAGACCACACAGCCGCTAAACTCTGCGCCAGCTGCATCCCTCATGAGAAATAGGTCCAAGGAGCCAGCAAGCGCCTATACAAGGCGCAGCTAACTGGTTTGCCACCTGGGTTGGCTCACAAACCAACAACCAGCTTGAAAACTGGAAAGAGTTCAAAGCCAACATCACCCGCAATTCCTGCGTCACCAAATCTCTTCAAGATATTGCAATACAGCTCAGTGACCTTCCTCAAAAGACCACTATTGCAGCCTACGCCAACAAATTTGAAGAAATACATTGCAAAATCCAAAACCCAGCACAAGCTGACAACGTACACACCAGAGCATCATTCATAAACAGAATGAAACCCTCTGTTGCTGCCCTCATCCGCCCAGAAGCAAATACCTCCATGCCCGCGCTCATTGCTGAAGCCAAGCGCGCTGAAAAACGCGCCAAAATGGAATATGCTGCACGCAACAGCAACTGCTCCTCAAACGGCAATGGCAGAGAAAACGCCAATGGAAATAAAAGCAAAAATACCAACCATAACAACAGCAACTCCAATTGTAACAACGGCAATTGTAGCCAAAGCACAAACTGCTCCTGTCCCAAGAAAGAGGACACCACCAAAGTTAACAACGCTGAAGTAGCAACCCACTACAAATCTGACCCCACATTCTCTGACCTCAAAGGTCTCAAAACAGAGGACCAGGGAAAAGAGGAGGGGGAACAGGCTTAAGCGCCCTTGTCTCCCCCCAACATGACAAGAAGAAGTACCAAGGCACAAACTTTGCTGCTTGCATCCCCCGTGTCCCGCAATCCTCCATTTTTATGAATATAAAAATTAAAGATTGCTCACAACTTCTTGTCTATCCATGCACTTACAAATCATATACACATAAAATTTTATTTGACTCTGGTGCACAACACACTATGGTTAGAAAACCTTTTTTAATCAAGTACAAAATACCAGTTGCCAAATCCAACTTCAAATACGCCATAATGGCAGACAAATCAAAAGTTCTACTTGAAGGCAAAACAACTCCCTTCAGAATTGACCTCCAAGGCATACCAAAGTCCATCTGAGGACTTGTCATGAACAACATAAACTACAACATTGTAGCAGGCATGGACTGGTTCACCCAAGTGAATCCCAGCGTATGTTGGAAAACAAAAACCATGCAAAAAAATGCAATGGAGTCAATTTCAACATTCTCAAAGAACCCAACAACCAGATTCTAAGAGATACAATATTTGTCCAAGTCATAAATCAAGATGACTCTGAACATCTAACCAAAGACAGTACCCTCCACATAATGAGGTACTCCAAATTTAATAATATACAAACACAAAAGATCCAATGCCCAGAACTTGTGGCACTCCTAAATGAATACACTCATGTATTCAAGGAAGAACTCACAGAGTTACCCCCTAAACAAGAGGTCAAACATGGCATTGACTTATGCAAAGCCATGCCCAAACCTGCACCCCTCTACAGAATCTCCCCATGGAGACCCAAACACTTAAAGCCCACATTGAGGACAACCTAGCCAAAGGATTCATTTGCCCGTCTGAATCCCCATGGGGGGCAGCAGTTTTATTTGTAAAGAAGAAAGAAGGATCTCTTTGCTTAGTTAATGACTACAGAGCACTAAACGCAAGTACGTTAAAGAATAAATACCCACTTCCCCTCATTGAAGACCTATTTGAAAGGCTCTCTGGAGCAAAAAAATTCTCAAAAATTGACCTCACATCTGGTTACAACCAAGTTGAAGTCAAAGAGAAAGACATACCAAAGACTGTGTTCCGCACGCAATTTGGGTTGTTTGAATGTAAAGTAATGAACTTTGGGATGACCAACACTCCCGCAACATTTGTCACCATGATGAACCAAGCGCTAAACGGCCTCTCAAACACATTATGTTACCTTGACAACATCATCATATTTTCAAAAACAAAATAGGAACACCTCACTCATGTCTGCAAGACACTCAATCAACTCGCAAAGCACAAACTATACACTAAGCTTAGTAAGTGCCAATTTATGGAAAAGGGACTCTTGTTCTTTGGCCACATTGTCTCTGACAGTGGCATCAAAGCAGACCCAGATAAAATCAAAGCCATAAATAACATGCAACGCCCCACCTCCGTGAAACAAGTTAGATGCTTTCTTGGTATGGTAGCTTACCTAAGGAAATACATCAAAGACTGTGGAAAGCTCACCGCATCAATCAATGATCTAACCAAAGGTAATGCCAAAAAGAAATTAATCTGGACTCCAGAATTTGACAAGAATTTCCAGCTATTAAAACAAGCTTTGATTGAAGCACCAATCTTGCAATACCCTAATAATAATGGGTGCTACAAGCTTGAGTTGGATGCCAGTGACACTGCCATTGGCGCAGTCCTACGCATCTGCCAGCCAGGGCAGCAAGACTTCCTGCCAGTATGTTACAAAAGCAGAAAACTAACAAACACTGATCAGAGATACCCAATACATGATAAAGAATTGCTAGCAATATATCACACATGCAAGAAATGGAGATTTTACCTCAAAGGACACTTAAACGTCCAAGTGCTAACTGACCATAAATCCTTAATCTATTTCAAAACTTAGAACACACTTGCGCGGCGCCAAGCCAAATGGATGTCCTTGCTGGAACAGCTTAACCTGGACATCCAATACAAAAAGGGGGCAGAGCTGGTCACGGCCAATGCTCTCTCTAGGCTATGTCAGCCAAGAGAGGATCACCCTGACCACCTGAACCCTGACTGGCCCAACCTATACAACACTGAGTAAAAGACAAAGGGAAAGGACCCCTACACACATCAACTAAACCACAATACACTAGTAAGGAATGAAAAACATTTCCACATATCAAATGGCACAGTATATCAAATCATCAAAGATAAACACATTCCATACATCCCACTTGCACAAATAGTTGACACTAAACTAAGACACCATTGCCTGCTAGGACACACAAAGGCTAACAACCTATATCTCACACTGAAAGAGATAGTATGATGGCCCAACCTGAATCAAGACATAATTGATGTTCTAAAAAAGTGTACAGTATGTGAAAAATACACCAGCACCAAGGCACCACAGCCAACAGTTAACCCAGTACCTGACCCTGAACCATTTAAGGTTTGGGGACTGGACGTAGTGGGACCCTTCCCAGAAACCAAAAAAAATCAATGTTTCCTAATTGTAGCCATCAACTTTGCCACATGTTGGCCCATCTGCTGGGCAACAAAAGATCACAAGGCGGAAACAATAAATTGATTCATCAATAAAGCAATCATAGCAGACTACTGGCATCCAGACTACATCATAACAGATGGAGCATAGGAGCTAACAGGCCACGTAGTAAACAACAATCTAAAAACAAAAAACATCAAACACTCCACAACCTTGCCCCACAGGCCACAGGCCAACGGCAGAGTTGAACGCCTTAACAGCAGCCTTATCAGAACCCTGGAGAAAATAATGGATGGCAAATCCAAAGACACATGGCTGCTATACGTGAAACATGCATTACTAGTATCACAGGTTTGTACCAATCAAGGGACAGGCTACTCACCGTTTGAACTAAAATACGGGTACAAGCCAGAAATAGTCACCCGCAATAACCAGCCATATGTAAAGATCCCCTGGGGAAACCTCCCACAGTAGAACAGAAACCAGCTCTACATCACATACGCCTCAAAGCCAAACTGGCTGAAAAAAGAGACTCAAAACTCAAAAGGTAACCTCAACAGAGGACCCACTCCCCATCAACTCCTGCGTCTGGGTCCTAGCCGGGAACAGAAAGAAACTAGACTCAGTACACAGGGGATCAGGAAGAATTATCATATACCAACCAGACAGAAACACTTACCTGGTTAAGTTCCAGGGTGCCAAAGAGCCCATCACCAAAAAGTACCACAGATCTTGCCTCCGCCCTAGCAAAGGAGAACACTCAACCCAGTTGGTGCCCACTAGTAAACAACTCCAGGAACATCAGGCGGCAGCCGTCAAGACAAAGCCCCCTTCTGATGTACCCAAGTAACCCCTTAAGGGAGGGGTATGTTGAGGGTCTGGATGTACAAGTATTCTGGCTATTGCCATCACACCTAACATACAGTCATTGCCCAATTTTGTGCCTTTTCAATATACTGTTTGACATACCAGAAATGGCAACAAACCAATGTCACATGACTGTCCAGGTATCCAACAACTTGAACCCTCTAGCACATGACCAGCCCCTGGGTTTGGTCCAACTAATATCCCTGCCACAGCTAAATCTATATAAGTCTAAAGTATCATCCAAAAAATATACTTCTTCTCCTCCTACTTTTATATTTGAAGCTTCCCCAAAAAGGCGCACCTTATCACTGTATCTGAAACTTACCATTTATACTTAAAAAGATTATTACTATCTAAAAAAATTTAAAAGTTTAAAAGTAAAAAATATATAGGCAAAGTAAAGCAAAGTTTATTTGGCTAATTAAAGCCACCAGCAAGAGCAGTGGCAACATCTTCAAGGTACTTCTTTATCTCCACCACCTTATACTTTTTCTTGACCACCTTCTGCATGTCCTCCTGGTAGTCTTGCTCCTTGGACTTCCTCTTCTTGGGGGCCACCCAGTTGGCCAGGTCGCAGAACTTGGAGACAGTCCAGGCCTGCTCCGCTTGTAGCTTAGAGAAGAATTTGTTGTACTTGGGGTTGGTCCCAAACTTCACCTTCAGGTGCTTATACCAAACCTCAAGGCTAGAGGTGGTCTTCATCTCCCCCTTGGGGCAGGCGCCTTGACAGTTCCAAGGGGCAGTAGCCCCGCTCTTACCTCTCCGGGCAGTCACCTTCTTACCTACTCATTGCCGCTCCAAGTAATCAAGGTAGCCCTTGAAGACAGTGGAGTGCTTCTTGATGTAAGCATCTTCCAGGAGGGCCTCAAAGCCAATCCCAGTATGCTCCGGCCACACAAAAGCCAAGGCAGCAAAATGGTGATGAAAAAGCGGCACTTCCCTTTACCATCATTGAGATACTTCTTGAAAAGCTCATTCTCACTTTACGAGGTGTTTGATGAGGGCCTGCCTAAAATGGAAGAAAAAGCCCTGTACTTCTCCATTGAAGATGGCCTCAAAAGCTCTGAACTGAGCTTGCTCAAAGTCCATAATGATCACCTTTGGCCCAAGTGAGCGCGCATGAGCTAGCTGCTCTGCAGCTAAGGTTGCCTCATCCTTCTCAGCGGAGGAGGGATTAGCTCTTGTGGTGTGGGTGGGAGGGGGGAGCTGGTTGGTGAGAAGGGAGCTCAAAGCATCCCGGACAATCTTGAAAGCTCTGGCATAGACTTCTGTCTTGGCACCAGGCAGGAGAAAGAAAAAAAAAGGGATAACCTGGGCATCATTTGCCTGAGCAGGACCCAAAGCTGCTTGAAAAGGGTTGGGCAGGTTGCAAATGTGCTGTTGCACAGCCAGGTGGTAGCAGTGTTGAGCTGCTCCAGGTTTTGAGTTGTGGTGTAGGCAATAATCCTATCCTTCACTTCCTGCCCATTGTCATGGAGCAGGAACATCTCTCCATCCTTGGTTGCCTTGAGGGTATCAGAAAGGACCAGGCCTTAAATGGTGGTGGTGCTCTTGGCCAGGGGGTTTGAGGCTTGGCGCCTAACACTCACAAACTTGACCAACTGGGTGTGGTTTGGCACCCTCTTCAGATTGATGGGGGAGAGGTGCTTAAGGCAAGAATGGTCAGCTGGGTGGGGTAAAGGTCCTTGGAGGTAGGCATGATCTGCACAAGGTACCATTTCAGGAGATGGGCTATGGTTGTATTGGGCATTGTGCAAGTGGGCTCACCCTTAATTGGTTGGACTAAGTCACAACACTCATTATTGAGCTGCGCTGGGCAGGAGCGGTCCTTACAGGTGTAATGGCGGCTCTTGAAGCCCCAGTTGGCGTTATTGCAGCTGAAGATGTAACCATTGGCCACCATGGCTGCCCCTCCTTTGAAACTCATTATGAGGAAGTATTTTGGCAAGGTGGAAGGAACCTTGAACTTCCCATCAACATTGCAGATATTGTGGTCCACAAGAGGGTTCCAGGGGCCAGCAGGGGCATGGCAAAAGCCAGGGAAGTAGTCAGGCTGGGGCTTTGAATCATCCCCAGATGAGCTTGAAGGGGGGAGTTTGGTGGGGGGAAGCAGAAGGGGGCTTATTGTGGTGCTCCTCATATGCAGGAGACTTATCTTTGGGTGGGGTCTTTTTGCCTTGCCACTTCTTCTTGGTTGGCTCCTCATCAGAAGCCAAGTTGTAGAAACTGTGGTCTGTATGGGAGCCATCAGATTCCTCTCCCCCAGTAGAGTGAGCAGGGCTCTTCTCAGGAGAGGGCTCAGGGAAGGGCTTTGGAGATGGCTTGGGGATGGTTTGGGAGTGGCCTTTTTTGACAAGACAGGCTTTTTCTTGGTAGATTTGGTTGGCTTAGAGGGACGCTTGGTACCCTTTGGCTTTTTGGAAGTGTTCTTGTCCTAAAATAATAAGCAAAATGGTTTAAAATAAAGAAATGTATTTAAAAAACAACTTAAAAAACATAATATATAAAAAATTAAACTTTATATGGCTTTTATTGGCATTTAAAAGTTAAAAAATACTTGTGTAGTTTTTATTTTATTATAGTTTTAAATAACAAGTTAAAAGTTAAGAGATATATGTAAAAGTACTATGTTTAGATATAGATTTTTTAAAAAATTAAAAAAATATGAAATAAAAAATTTAAAAAATACAAAATATCAAAAAATCAGATGATTTTATTATGAAAAACAAAAAGTTTTATATGTGAGAAATGATAAGTGCTGACATTATGAGTGACAATTAGTAAAAAAAGCTGAATTTTCACTGTCAATTAGAAAAATTGTAGACATTATTATTAATAACATTGTCACTGTCAACATTTTTTTGAAAATTTACTATGAGAAAACATAGTACACTTAATTAAATTTACTTGGGCTAGCAAATATTAACTGTTTTCTGTGTATTTTTGCTCACATAATAAAATTTAAAAAAACATATGAAAATAAGTGAAAAAACAATCAAAGATCTTTATTTCTTTATTAAAATTTTTATTTGGGTAGTGTTGATATTATATTTTATCATTGCCTATATTTAAAGTTGTTAAGAAAGTTGTCTTTAGTAATGAAAAGTGTAAAGTGTCAACAACGTCACTTATGACATTCTTTATAGGGGGTGGTATATTAATTTAAGCTTAATTCTGCCACTCTAATTTGCTTAACTCCACCCTGGCAGATGATCACAGGCAAAAGACAACATTTCTGAGTGTTGACATTATTTTTAATAATAAACTCTATAGTAAATTACATAGTAACTCACGCTTAAATTATTAGATCCCTGTTAGCCACCAATCCACTTAATATATTAAAGCCAAAATTGTGACGGAAATTGCAGGTAGTAAGAAGCTGTCTCCGGGTGGTGGGGAATTACCACCCAAATCCACATAGAGTTAATGATTAACCACCAATGCAGCTTCATATACTGTTTTGTAAAATTTCCAAATGAGATACTAGGATTAAGTAAAATAATCAATCCTAACCAAAGTAGCCCAAGATAAACAGCCTTTGAAAGCATCAGAGAATCTTCAGAATAAATTTCAGGACATGTAGATGCAGCACAATTTTCATTTTCCAAGACAGGGGGGACCACTCCAAGATTGGCAGGAATTGAATCAACATTGGGAGGTGCCAACAACAAAGTTCCAACTGCAGGGCCCCATCTTCCAGTAATGATCTGGCTTAGAATAAGATTGTAGGGAATGTAGTGTAACAATTCAACTACAGGATGCATTTTTTTAAAAGTAAATTAGACCAAGGGATATTTGATTTTTATTGAGTAAAATTTTGGAAGGACTCAACTCCTATAGTTGAAACAGTAAAAATTATTCAATATATATCAAAATTGACTAAGCAATACCACTTGGATCCTGGGCTCCTATTCCTTCTACATTGTCAAGTGAGTATCTGGTCCAGGTTGCAAAGAACCCTTGAGTGACCAATTTCTGATAACCATGCTGATTAATAAGCTCATACTGGGTGACCCTCAAACTACGTCAATTTATCAACATCAATTTGAAAGGGGAATCAGTTTCAGCTGGAAGACTGGAGCAGCTGTAACCCATTTTTGATTGAATGTTTGATTTAACTCTTTTAATTTGGTCAATTTTGTTAAAGGTTTGCTGGCTTTTCAAGCCTTTCTACTTGGCTGGATAATTCCCAGCATGATAGAACCTACTGTGATATCACCCTTTGCTTTAGCCCTTGGCACATTACCACCATCTGGGAGATGGGATAAGGAAAAATTCTTGTGGGCAGATGGGAGTTTCATTGCGGCTAAGGTGAGCTCAGGGTGGCCAACAACAGTGGGATTGCACTTGTATAACTCTTGAATCAGGTCTAGGGAATTGGAACAATCATAGTGGTGAACCCATGAGTTTTTGGAATCAGGATAAACCTTCCATGACACCAAATATTCCAAATGGTGTCAATTCTTACGGGAAGCCATAATACAATTTAGCTCATACTCAGGCTCTCCTTCCAAAAGAATGGGTCGGGAAGAAGGAGTCTCCATACCCTTAAAGAGAGTAAGAAGGCATTCATGAAAGGTGTGAAAAATCTTGAAATCCAGTGGTAAATCAAGCCAATATGCAGAGGGACCAATTTGACGTTCAACTTTGAAGGGACCAACTTGCTTGGGCCATAATTTGCAACAGGGGACATTCAGTTTCATATTACAAGCATCAATCATGACCAGGTCACCTGGCCTGTAGGTTGGACCTTCCTGGCGTTTGCAATCTGTGTATTCCTTGTAAGTTGACATATTGGCGGCAAGAGTAACCTGGAGCTCCTGATGGACCTGTTTCAATGCAGCGGCTTGATCAGTTGCAGCTTCCACATTGCTAACTAAGCGGGGATCCATGTTGGATAAAGGGTTGTAACCTACATTAGAATAGAGTGGCAAAACCTGAGTTGATGTGTGTAGAGCATTATTATATGTGAGCTCTGCTATGGTTAGGTTATCACACCAGTCATATTGTCTTGCATTTGTGTAGAAGCGTAGGTAGACCTCCAAACTTTGGTTTACTCTCTCCGTTTGTCCATCAGATTGGGGGTGGAAAGCCGTTTAATGGCAGAATTTAATACCTAGAATTCTAGTAAAAGCTTCCCATAACTGAGCAATAAATTGAGGCCTGCAGTCACTCACAATCTCCATTGGGATGCCATGCAAGGAGAAGATTCTATTCACAAACAACCAAGCTGTTTCTACTGAAGTAATTGTGGTTGAGCAGGGAACAAAGTGTGCCATTTTTGTGAAGCAATCAATCACCACCATGATTGCATTAAACCTGTTGTAATTCAGGAGTTCTCTAATAAAGTCCACCAACACCAACGTCTGTGGTCCTGCAGCTGACTGCAGAGGAACCAACAAACCAGCCGTCTTGTTCATGCTTGCCTTGGACCAAACACATACCAGATATTCTTGGACGTAAGCCGCCACCTGCACCATCAAACCTTTCCAAGAAAACTGTTGG